>JALMQS010000101.1:10169254-10236148 GCA_024734495.1 Forficula auricularia
AAATACAAGTATTTAAAACATGTATTTTCGATACTTTTGAATTTTTTTATAAAAAATACTCATTTCCAATGCAATTTTTATTTTGTTTAGAAAATACAAGTATTTTAAGTACTTTTGTATCTTGTTTTGAAAATACTCATTTTCATTGTAATTTATATCCCAAATACAAGTATCTACACGTTTTTTTGATACTTTTGTATCAAAAATACTCATTTCCATTTTTCTATCTAAAATACAAGTATTTAAAACATTTAATTAATATTTTCGATGCTTTTGTATTTTGTATAAAAAATACCCATTTCCGTTTTTATATCTAAAATACAAGTATTTAAAACATGTATTTTCGATACTTTTGAATTTTTTTATAAAAAATACTCATTTCCAATGCAATTTTTATTTTGTTTAGAAAATACAAGTATTTTAAGTACTTTTGTATCTTGTTTTGAAAATACTCATTTTCATTGTAATTTATATCCCAAATACAAGTATCTACACGTTTTTTTGATACTTTTGTATCAAAAATACTCATTTCCATTTTTCTATCTAAAATACAAGTATTTAAAACATTTAATTAATATTTTCGATGCTTTTGTATTTTGTATAAAAAATACCCATTTCCGTTTTTATATCTAAAATACAAGTATTTAAAACATGTATTTTCGATACTTTTGAATTTTTTTATAAAAAATACTCATTTCCAATGCAATTTTTATTTTGTTTAGAAAATACAAGTATTTTAAGTACTTTTGTATCTTGTTTTGAAAAATACTCATTTTCATTGTAATTTATATCCCAAATACAAGTATCTACACGTTTTTTTGATACTTTTTGTATCAAAAATACTCATTTCCATTTTTCTATCTAAAATACAAGTATTTAAAACATTTAATTAATATTTTCGATGCTTTTGTATTTTGTATAAAAAATACCCATTTCCGTTTTTATATCTAAAATACAAGTATTTCAAAACATGTATTTTCGATACTTTTGAATTTTTTTTATAAAAAATACTCATTTCCAATGCAATTTTTATTTTTGTTTAGAAAATACAAGTATTTTAAGTACTTTTGTATCTTGTTTTTGAAAAATACTCATTTTCATTTGTAATTTATAATCTAAATACTAAAGTATTTACACGTTTTTTTGATACTTTTTTGTATCAAAAATACTCATTTCCATTTTTCTATCTAAAATACAAGTATTTAAAACATTTAATTAATATTTTCGATGCTTTTGTATTTTGTATAAAAAATACCCATTTCCGTTTTTATATCTAAAATACAAGTATTTAAAACATGTATTTTCGATACTTTTGAATTTTTTTATAAAAAATATACTCATTTCCAATGCAATTTTTATTTTTGTTTAGAAAATACAAGTATTTTAAGTACTTTTGTATCTTGTTTTGAAAATACTCATTTTCATTGTAATTTATATCCCAAATACAAGTATTTACACGTTTTTTTGATACTTTTGTATCAAAAATACTCATTTCCATTTTTCTATCTAAAATACAAGTATTTAAAACATTTAATTAATATTTTCGATGCTTTTGTATTTTGTATAAAAAATACCCATTTCCGTTTTTATATCTAAAATACAAGTATTTAAAACATGTATTTTCGATACTTTTGAATTTTTTTATAAAAAATACTCATTTCCAATGCAATTTTTATTTTGTTTAGAAAATACAAGTATTTTAAGTACTTTTGTATCTTGTTTTGAAAATACTCATTTTCATTGTAATTTATATCCCAAATACAAGTATCTACACGTTTTTTTGATACTTTTGTATCAAAAATACTCATTTCCATTTTTCTATCTAAAATACAAGTATTTAAAACATTTAATTAATATTTTCGATGCTTTTGTATTTTGTATAAAAAATACCCATTTCCGTTTTTATATCTAAAATACAAGTATTTAAAACATGTATTTTCGATACTTTTGAATTTTTTTATAAAAAATACTCATTTCCAATGCAATTTTTATTTTGTTTAGAAAATACAAGTATTTTAAGTACTTTTGTATCTTGTTTTGAAAATACTCATTTTCATTGTAATTTATATCCCAAATACAAGTATCTACACGTTTTTTTGATACTTTTGTATCAAAAATACTCATTTCCATTTTTCTATCTAAAATACAAGTATTTAAAACATTTAATTAATATTTTCGATGCTTTTGTATTTTGTATAAAAAATACCCATTTCCGTTTTTATATCTAAAATACAAGTATTTAAAACATGTATTTTCGATACTTTTGAATTTTTTTATAAAAAATACTCATTTCCAATGCAATTTTTATTTTGTTTAGAAAATACAAGTATTTTAAGTACTTTTGTATCTTGTTTTGAAAATACTCATTTTCATTGTAATTTATATCCCAAATACAAGTATCTACACGTTTTTTTGATACTTTTGTATCAAAAATACTCATTTCCATTTTTCTATCTAAAATACAAGTATTTAAAACATTTAATTAATATTTTCGATGCTTTTGTATTTTGTATAAAAAATACCCATTTCCGTTTTTATATCTAAAATACAAGTATTTAAAACATGTATTTTCGATACTTTTGAATTTTTTTATAAAAAATACTCATTTCCAATGCAATTTTTATTTTGTTTAGAAAATACAAGTATTTTAAGTACTTTTGTATCTTGTTTTGAAAATACTCATTTTCATTGTAATTTATATCCCAAATACAAGTATCTACACGTTTTTTTGATACTTTTGTATCAAAAATACTCATTTCCATTTTTCTATCTAAAATACAAGTATTTAAAACATTTAATTAATATTTTCGATGCTTTTGTATTTTGTATAAAAAATACCCATTTCCGTTTTTATATCTAAAATACAAGTATTTAAAACATGTATTTTCGATACTTTTGAATTTTTTTATAAAAAATACTCATTTCCAATGCAATTTTTATTTTGTTTAGAAAATACAAGTATTTTAAGTACTTTTGTATCTTGTTTTGAAAATACTCATTTTCATTGTAATTTATATCCCAAATACAAGTATCTACACGTTTTTTTGATACTTTTGTATCAAAAATACTCATTTCCATTTTTCTATCTAAAATACAAGTATTTAAAACATTTAATTAATATTTTCGATGCTTTTGTATTTTGTATAAAAAATACCCATTTCCGTTTTTATATCTAAAATACAAGTATTTAAAACATGTATTTTCGATACTTTTGAATTTTTTTATAAAAAATACTCATTTCCAATGCAATTTTTATTTTGTTTAGAAAATACAAGTATTTTAAGTACTTTTGTATCTTGTTTTGAAAATACTCATTTTCATTGTAATTTATATCCCAAATACAAGTATCTACACGTTTTTTTGATACTTTTGTATCAAAAATACTCATTTCCATTTTTCTATCTAAAATACAAGTATTTAAAACATTTAATTAATATTTTCGATGCTTTTGTATTTTGTATAAAAAATACCCATTTCCGTTTTTATATCTAAAATACAAGTATTTAAAACATGTATTTTCGATACTTTTGAATTTTTTTATAAAAAATACTCATTTCCAATGCAATTTTTATTTTGTTTAGAAAATACAAGTATTTTAAGTACTTTTGTATCTTGTTTTGAAAATACTCATTTTCATTGTAATTTATATCCCAAATACAAGTATCTACACGTTTTTTTGATACTTTTGTATCAAAAATACTCATTTCCATTTTTCTATCTAAAATACAAGTATTTAAAACATTTAATTAATATTTTCGATGCTTTTGTATTTTGTATAAAAAATACCCATTTCCGTTTTTATATCTAAAATACAAGTATTTAAAACATGTATTTTCGATACTTTTGAATTTTTTTATAAAAAATACTCATTTCCAATGCAATTTTTATTTTGTTTAGAAAATACAAGTATTTTAAGTACTTTTGTATCTTGTTTTGAAAATACTCATTTTCATTGTAATTTATATCCCAAATACAAGTATCTACACGTTTTTTTGATACTTTTGTATCAAAAATACTCATTTCCATTTTTCTATCTAAAATACAAGTATTTAAAACATTTAATTAATATTTTCGATGCTTTTGTATTTTGTATAAAAAATACCCATTTCCGTTTTTATATCTAAAATACAAGTATTTAAAACATGTATTTTCGATACTTTTGAATTTTTTTATAAAAAATACTCATTTCCAATGCAATTTTTATTTTGTTTAGAAAATACAAGTATTTTAAGTACTTTTGTATCTTGTTTTGAAAATACTCATTTTCATTGTAATTTATATCCCAAATACAAGTATCTACACGTTTTTTTGATACTTTTGTATCAAAAATACTCATTTCCATTTTTCTATCTAAAATACAAGTATTTAAAACATTTAATTAATATTTTCGATGCTTTTGTATTTTGTATAAAAAATATCCATTTCCGTTTTTGTATCTAAAATACAAGTATTTAAAACATGTATTTTCGATACTTTTGAATTTCTTATAAAAAATACTCATTTCCAATGCAATTTTTATTTTGTTTAGAAAATACAAAGTATTTTAAATACTTTTGTATCTTGTTTTGAAAATACTCATTTTCATTGTAATTTATATCCCAAATACAAGTATTTAAAACACGTATTTTCAAAATACTTTGCCCATCTCTGCCTAGTGATTATTCAAATTGGTCTCATAAAGCTATAATTATTCTTATTATATATCAGAGTATATATTTCAATGTTTTTTATTTATTTTTTTCAGAAATTCGACAAAATAATGAAGCTAGTCAACGAACAGGGCAGGCCAATCCTTTAAGTGGTTTGCTCAGTCAATATAACTCGGATTCAGATTCTGATCCTGGAGAAGAGGAAAATAACCCCGAGCAATTGGATGCAAAAGTATCAGACTTTCTTAAAGAAATATAAATTACTAATTTATGTATTTTCTTGGTAATTTTCAGAGAACGTTTGCTTTGTCTAGCTTTCCCTCATAGCAATACAACGATGATAGTCTTTTAAAATAACTTGAAATGCCTTCTGACAAACAAGCAATGTCTGAATAAACTAATTTGCGTTTCATAGGCAAAATATTTTATTGCCATGTCTCAAATAATACTTATTACCTAGCGGACCGAGCTTTACTCTATAATTCTTTACTTTAGTTAAAATCAATATATTAATATTATGTTTAATTTTAAATTCAGATAAAATGGTCGATTTTTATTTCCGCTCCGGCCATCATCAAGGCATCGCTGTGTATAAAGTTTTTTGAACTTTATTGAAATTAAAAATAATTTATGTTGATTAATGTCCATTATAATTAGTAGATTAAAAATTCAGTTTATTGGACAAAGTTTTTTTATTGAAGTTCTTCTTCAATTTTTGTACAACGTTTCGTCTCTCTCGAGACTTTTTCAAGTACTCAATTGGCTAGAACAACATTGGTTGAAATAAAGATAAAAATAACTGAGACATAGTAGAATTTTTTTTCTTTCTAGATTGATACCATAAAACAATATAAGTATAGATGTAATTGACAGGTCATAGATATAAACATAGATAAAAAAATATTATATATTGTTAATATAATATTAATATAAACGGAAATTCCTTCGTTAACCTTTGAAGAAGAGAGGGATGATCTTCCGATTCGACGGGTTTTTTAAATGGATGAAAATAAACTTATATGTCTTCAAAATTCTTTTATTTGAAATTTGTGGTTTTCATTATCTATCTACTCTTATTAAATGAGCAAAAATTGTATATATATTTGTATCTTGGTTCTATTTTGAAAACAACTCTACCGATTTTGATGAAATTCACGGGTTAGGGGGTTTTTGGGTTGTCAATTCGATCTGTCACGGTCTCATCTTCGACAAAATTGTTTTTGATGGGTTTTTTCGTAATCAAATTAATTATTCTCAGGTAGACAGATCCCAATCTTGGAGTTTAAAAAAGGTTTCTCTTTTGTTTACTTTTGTGCCCAGACAGACAATGGGTTGGGTTAATCCTTTATTCTCAAAGGCCTTGAAGAAGTATTGTGATTGTGGATTTTAACATATTTTGTTTTCACTAAACGTTAGAAATATTAATAAACGTTTTATAATTGTTTTTATAAAGAACTTTATTTATTTAATAGAATAAAAAATAATCAAGAATTTATTTAAAAATATATTTCGCATAAGCAGGTTTCAATTTTCTGAAAAAACAACACATTTTGATAGGTTTTATTTATTAACAATTGTATGAATAAAAATGAATCATATGGTTGAATCAAAACAGGTGTAGGAGGTGGGGTGCAGTGGTGGGGGATCCGGGGGTAGGGCGAGGTTTCGGGGGTGGGGTAGAGCAGGGTGGAGGTGGGGGGTACAGTGGTAGAATACTATATATATTTGTATTTTTTTAATTTGAAAATGGCATTCAAATAAAAATCGACCTTTTTAATCAGAATTTTAAATTAAAAATAATATTAAAATAAAGGTTTTAACTGAAGGAAGAAGTTACCGAGCATCGCTCGGTTGCCTCCAGGTCCTATGTATTATACACTCAGCGGCACAATGTAACCGCCCACGTAAGTTATAACCCAGTATTTTACAGTGAATAATGAGCAATGTTCACTTAATTTATGTTATACATTCAATTTCTATTGGATCATAAAAGATTAAAAAAATCATAATTTAAACAAGAATATTTATTTTTATTTGAATAAAAAACTTGAAATTAAAAAATGTCATTTTTATATGAAAGCCATTTTTATATCAGCACTTATTTTTTCAAATTTATTTATTAAAATATGTTTTTGATATAGGCTTGTGGTATATTATTCCACTCCTCCAAAACCGCATCTTTCAGTTCAGGGATAATAAGTAGTTGGTGGTGATTTTCGACTCCGAATACGTCTTTTTAAGTTGTCCCATATGTGTTCAATACGGTTGAGGTAAGGACTGCGCGCTAAACATGGTAATCTTCTATACATGTACTCAGTAACAATTCTCGCCACGTGTGGGCGGGCGTTATCTTGCATAAGAAGATAAGCTGACGTGTTCTGATGTGGCCATCCACTTGACTTTACCATACAACCTGGCCCCTCACTTAAATTTAATCAAATTATTTATAATCATGTAGTGGAGGAGAGTTAGTTTTTGCTTTTTAGATTTCTGGGATCCCACTGATCATGTATACAAAATTTAGTTGAGTTTGGTCAAATTGCCAAGATTTTAATTTTTTGACCATGCACCCCCCCCCCCATTTTGGGCGGTTAGTTTTTGCATTTTTAGACTTCTGGGGTCCCACTGATTATGTATACAAAATTTGGTTGAGTTTGCTCAAACGGCCTAGATTTTTAATTTTTAACCCCCCTCCACCCCCCTTAATTTTGGGTCAATATGCACCAAAATCTAATCAGCTCTTAATCTCAATGGACCAAAACTACGTATGAAATTTCGTTTCGATATTCCCACTAGTTTTTGAGCTAGCTAGCTCGTCCACAAAATTTGGTAACAGACAGACTAACAGACATTTTGACAAAAATCTTATTATCTCGAAAAATACAATTTTTTCGATCTTCACTTATTAGGGCTATATTTTGTAGAGCGAAATGCCATGGATTCGCTCAATTTTTCTATTGAAAATAGTTTCAGCCGTTTTTGAGATATTTCGAAAAAAAAAAGGAAAAAAAAAACACTTTTTTCATGCACGATTACAATACTTGATGCGCATACCGTGTATGGTAAGGTAGTAAAAATCTGCCAAGTAGATTGGTGCAAGTGGCATACGCATGGTCTAAGGACAGCTTCCAAGTGCCTTAGCGCATTGATTGCACCACTTTCTAAAATCACCAAGTCCGTGGGTTTCATAAGAACTGCCTGGTCCCACAACATAGTGGATCCACCTTGAAAATCAACCATGTTCTACTGTGGTACCTTCTGAAAACCATCTGGACCAATTAATGATATTCTTTGGTTTCGTCCGAGAAGAGAACATTACTCCATTGATGCATTGTCCAGTAGGCATGTTCGCAGAGCAGAGAGCAGAGACCGCGCTCTCTGTGTTGAGAGGAAGAAGTCGTGGGGCTCTACTAGGCCTGAAAAAGCTTTTGAGTAGCGCCGTCTGCCAGCCTTCTTCTAACTACACCAGTACCTCACTTTGCGTCGGGGTTACGTTCCAAAAAACACGACGCAAAGTGAATTAAGATTTTCTATAGCAAACCATGTAAAGATCGAAGATAGGTTCCAGGGTTACGAAAATACTACTTTTTAAAAAGAAAATTGAACAAAGTAAACATTTAAAAAACAAAAATAATATAAAATTTTATTACATACATACAAAAAACAAAAAAAAACGTATTCAATTAAAACAAAATAAACTATTCAATTAATTTATGAAAAACAAAATTAAAATTAATCACTGTCTGATGAGTCCATAGTGGCTGTTGTCGTAAGTCGGCTTTCTTTCACAAAAAATTGGTCCAATGTTTGCTGAACAGCTTTTTTTTCAACGTAAAATAAATTTCATTTGCATTACCACCAAGAAGAAGAGTCAGTCTATCCTTGCTAGCTTTAAATCCTGGCGCAGATTTTTCTGTTTTAGATATGAAAGTTCTGTTAGGTAGACGTTTCCAAAATAACCCAGTCTCGTCAACATTAAAGACTTGTTTCGGATCATAGCCACCTTCATGAATTAATGCTTTTAACTCTGTCGGGTAGCGTAGTGGTGCCATCTTTTAGAAAAAAAGAAAATTTCAAAAAAAAATTAAAGACTCGAACCCAAAACAACGCAACCTCGAAAATCTAACGACGCACAGTGAAAATTAGTACTAATTAAGCAACGACGCAACTTCGAAAAAAACGCAAAACGAAACGACACAAAGCGAGGTATTGGTGTATTCTTAAGCTCATTGTTAGATTTCTTACTTCTTTTAATTGACTACGTATCTCAGAAGCTGATATAAAGCGATTTAGTAAAACGTTGCTCACCTTAAAACGATCATCCCTAGCTGTTCGGCCTTGGCCAGCAGGTCTTCTCGTATAGAAATTGGTATCCCGAAACCGTCTGACTGCATCTCTCCCAGTAGTTCGAGGCACACGAAACACCCCGGCCACATAACGATGACTAAACCATGCGCGGATCCAGGGGGCGCCCCCCTCCAAACCATTGGGGATCAACATTTTTTATATGTTTATTCAATTTTTTTTTTATAACATTAAATTTTAAAATCGAAGAAAATAAAGTTCTATGTGTGTGTGTGTGTGTGTGTGTGGCGTCTCCCCCCCCCGCTTGACAATTCGATCGCGACGACACTTCCGAGATCAAAAGTAGAACTTATACCGGCGACCCCCCCCAATCAGAGGTCTGGATCCGCGTCTGGACTAAACCCTTCTTCATTAAGAGCTACGGCCTTGGCTACTCCAATATTCCCAATCGCTTCCAGGAGGTCATTAAAGCCAGAGGAGGCAACGCATATTATTAAAATGTTAAACTCAATAAATAAATTTGAAAAATTAAGTGCTGATATAAAAATGGCTTTCATGTAAAAATGACATTTTTTTTTAATTTCATGTTTTTTATTTAAATAAAAATAAATATTCTCGTTTAAATTATGATTTTTTAATCTTTTATCATCCTAGAAATCGAATGTAATAAATAAATTAAGTGAACATTTGTTTAATTGTAAAATATTTAATAAAACTTAGGTGGGCGGTTGATTGTACTCTTGAGTGTATATTCAAATAGAAAATTAGTTACATTTTTTAATTTCAATATTATAAATATTTGTAATGAACTATTAGTTAGTTTTAAAATTAAAAAAAAACAATTATTTATTAAAAGGAGTTTGAAAAGAAAAATTAATTATACATTTTTATTGAATAATATTATTTAGTCCGAGGAAGGGATTTCAGAATGTCGAAAAGCTTCACATATGGAGGGTTTCATACCTTATTATCATATCCGTCCATAATGTGTATTAATTTGAAAGTTTTATAATGGGAAATAAGGACAAGTTTTATGTGTGATTTTTATATTTATCAACCAACGTTTCGTCTACTTTTCCAACTTCTTCAGTGTTTCTGCAATTATAAGAGGAGTTAAAAGAAAATTATGTACTTTAGACGAATGTGTGATGTAACTATTTGATGGTTAAAATATTGATATATGTTTGTTCTGAAATTATAATGTACTTATGCAATTTGATATTAATAATGTTCTTATAATTGTAGAAGCCCTGAAGAAGTCGATAAAGTCGACGAAACGTTGGTTGATAAATAAAAAAATCGCACATAAAAACTTGTCCTTATTTCCCATTATAAACTTTCAAATTAATACCTTATATCTTTCAAGATATTTGAGATATCAAATTCATTCTTATTTATTATTAATAAAGAAATCATAAGTTTCCTGTATTTGATTCGATCGCGAATCGAATGCAGGTGATTTTTGTCAGATATTAAGTGAAAATAATATCCGAATTTATATATTTCTGACTTGAAATAATGAAGTTAAATAATTTTCTAATTAATATATTAAAGAATAATTAACCTATTAACGAGAATTGTTTTTTGATCGCGTTTTTAAACAAGATATATATATATATCGCGAGACTACTGCTGGTTGAGGCTATTGAGTCTGCTGAATCTTAAGTCTGAACCAAGAGAGAATGAAAAAGATAGCTATAATCCAGCACCATTTCGCGATTAACCCGCATGACGCTTTTTATATCAAAGACTGATATGGATCACCAAATGGATTTGTAATCTGAGATGTTGCAAACATCTTACACATGTGTTAACAGATCGAGCGCGCTGGACTGGAGGATTGAATATATAACATCTCAGAATACAAATCCATTTGGTGATCCATATCAGTGTTTGATATAAAAAGCGTCATGCGGCCTAATCGCGAAATGATGCTGGATTATAGCTAAATGGATCACATCTTTTTCATTCTCTCTTGGTCCAGACTTGAGATTCAGCAGACTCCAATAGCCTCAACCAGCAGTAGTCTAGCGGTATATATATCTTGTTTAAAAACTCGATCAAAGACAATTCTCGTTAATATGTTAATTAAGAGAAGCTTCCACTTCTGAAAACCGTCAGATACAAAAATCACCTAAAAATGAACAATTTATTGTTTTGTCTTTGTCATTTTAAAATTAATTAAATTAAAAAAAAAAAAAAAATGGGCCTAATTCTTTCAGATTTTCTACCATTAGAATAAAATTTTAAGACCTTTTTTTGATCATTCGCAGAAAAATTAACTCAAAGGGTTCTGTTTTACTTTTAAATAGAACCCTAGTAAGTCTACACAAATTAAAAAGTATTTTTTATAAATCCCTTTTACGTTTTTTTTTTAAATCAAATATATTTAATTTAAATTCTCAATTCAATCATTAAAAGTTCAATCCCCTTTTTCATGATAAAATCCGAGAGTTAATCTTGCCATAAAGATATTGAATCTTTAAATAAAAAAAATATATATATATATTAATAATAATATTATTTATTCTAGGAAATACAAGAAATTACACCGGGTCAAGAAAATGTAAAAAATCCCAATGCTCTTCATTCTTCAGGTAATTGTCTAAAAATTGGTATATTAATTTATATAGTTTCAAAATTCATTTGCACTGTGAATGAATTGAAAATTTAATACTTTATATATATATATAATGTAAATACTAGCTGAGAAGCTAGCTCTTCCGTCCAAGGGCAAGAATTTTTATTTTTTTAACACCCCCCCCCATTTTGGGCTGTTAGTTTTTGCATTTCTAGCCTTCTAATGGCCCACAGATTATGTATACAAAATTTGGTTGAATTTTGCTCCAAGGGCAAGAATTTTCATTCTACCCTCCCACTTTTTGGGCTGTTAGTTTTTTGCATTTCTAGCCTTCTAGTGGCTCACAGATTATGTATACAAAATTTGGTTGAGTTTGCTCCAAGGGCAAGAAAGATACGATGCCTTTTGTGTTTTAGAACACAAAATCAAAAATCCCCAATTTTTCAGTTCAGGGGTCAAATTTCAAAAAAATAAAAAACTTCCGACATTTACCTTTAATAAATCTATGTACCAAATTTGAATGCTAAAACTTAAAAACTCGAGGAGATAGAGCACTTTAAAAATTTCAAAAATTTACCCCAAAATGACTATATCTCCCTTTCGGGGACAAATAGAGCAAAATACTCAAATATGTTTTTTTGTATTTCAATGATTCACCTTTCTAAACTAAACCCATACCGATATCTTTTCTGGTTTAAGAGATCTTGAAAAACTTTTTGGGGCCCTTTCCCCTTTTAGGGTTTGAATTTCAAAAAATCCCTTCTTAGCACAACCATAAATCGTTTAAGGAGGTTCTTTCGCGACAATCCACACAAAAAGTTTTAGTCTCGTAACCAGCACTTCTAGAAATATGAAAGGAACTAAAATTTTAGGGTATTTTTTTTAACGTGACTGTCCACTCACACTACGAAATCTCTATATGTATACACACATACTTGCCGGATCGTTTCCAAGCCATTGTGCTTATATCCCCTCCACTAAAAATAATCTTCCAAATAGTTTTTTTTTTTTGTTTTTTATCAAAACTACGTGGTAAATAATTTCAATTTATTTTTAAGTTACTCCGAATATATTATTCTAACAAATATTAGTTTTTCATCAAGATGGTGAAAGTCCATCAATGAAAAAAAAAATAATTATCATTTTCCCAGCCTTTCCCTATCTACCCTATGTTGAAAATGTCATTTTTAATGGCGATTATTTCATGTTTGGTGTGGTAAATCGTCTTCAAATTTTAACACTGTGTGTATTATGCTTTTAATGACTTATAATCCAAGTTTCAAAAACTTCTTGAATTTTTGCATTTGTGAAACCACTACCTTAAAGAATATACACTCCAAATTTCATCTTTCTAGGTCAAGCGACTTAGGCTGGGCGTTGATAGATGAAATCACCTTCTCTTTTTATATATACTTATATATTATTATTATTTCAGGCTGGCAACAATGTTTCGACGAGAGCAGTGGCTTTCCATATTATTGGCATATTGAAACAAATAAAGTGTCTTGGGATCCTCCCGAAGGTTTTCCTAATGCTAAACCGCACAGTACAAATGATCCGACCAAACTTAAAAAAGCTCAAAAATCCCCCCTTCTTGCTTCGAAAGTTGTAAAGAAAGAAAGAAAGAAAAAAATTAAACCAAAACCGAGACCGCCTCCAAATAAAAGTGATTCGGAAGACGAGTAAGTATTTTTATTTCATCTTCTCTTGTGAAGTAAAATTCTTAATAATTAAGTAGGTACAAAAATCTATCTATAATAATTAAAAAAAAATGAAACATTGTATTTTGTGCGGATCTCTTCTGTTCAAACGACTAAACTGATTTCGATGTAATTTGACATAGTCATAATAGAGACCGGATTTTTGTGCAGCAAAAATTTAAAAAAATGCAATTTAAAAACCCAAATATGCAATTATTTTTATGTAATATTAACGTATTATGAAAAAAAGTCCAAAAAATAAAATAAATAAAATATTCCTAAAAGAACATTATGAATAAATTATTATTATTGTTCAGTTCCATAATCAGTATTAGATGTAACAAATCAGAGGAAAAAAGGAAACAATTAAACATTAAATGTTAAATCATACGGCCAATCGCAACGTTTCTCCAATTTATTGTGGCTTCATCAGACTCTATACAAAAAATAAATACAAATGAATCACTCATTTTCATTAATATATTTACCTTGATCAAATTATTTTAAAACACTTTGTCATTCTAATTGGCAAGAAAAAAATTGAATGACATGAAGTGTTTTACTTATTTTTATTTTATTTATTCTTAATAAAATTGATGTTAAAAATGATTTTGTTCAGTGAACAAACTATTTATTTCACAATATTCAGTAATTTCAATAATTTTTTCTATGATTTTCAACAAATAATAAATATCCCTTAAATTTATATTTAAATTCAATATTAAATAACCTTAAGGTTCTGCCAAATGGGCTTTTTAGGATTTTTTTGAAATTTAGACAGATTATTATTTAAATACTACTGCATCGATTGCTGGCAAAACGAAATTTATTAACAATATATTTTCGGAAATATTAAATTTCAAAGAAAGAGTTTTTCAGACTCTAATACATTGCACTATACGGGATATCGGAAAGTTTACATACATATTTAATTATAATTAAGAAACTCTTCTTACCATTTTTTATAAAAAACTAAACCAACATTAAACAATAACCAATACATATTTTAAGACAATTTTGATTCATAGTTACAACACAGTTTCTGAGATAATAATGAATAAATAATGAAAAATGTATAAAAAAAATGTACACTAAAAACAATTTGGCAACAGCGCATTTATTTAACCAGCGAAAGGTGTATGAAGCGCGCATGCGCTAGATTTTTCAAAATTATAATTTTCATAAGGTGTAGTAGGCGTTGATTACATTTGTTAATAAATAACAAAATTATTTTTATAGAAATAAATCGACCTTTAAAATGTATTTTATCTGTCATTTTAATATAAAAGTATTCAATCTCTTACAATGGTGCCAGATTTCTCAAACGAGCACGTGATTGGCTAGTGGTGGTACATAAACAGCAAAAAGTTTTGGGCTTATGAATTATGAATCCTTATTGTCTGTTCTATATACTCTAGCATTAACTTTTTGCTAGTATTGTCGCGAAACAACTACCTTGAAGTAATTATATCGTTTTGGGATAATAACTGAATATTGACCACTAAAACATGGCGGTAAATGTGGCATCTGCCCCGGGCGGCAGAAACCTACGCTACGTGTTAGGAGGTTTTTTATTTAACCCGCCTTTTGGTGGGGGACCTAACAATGAGTTGGAATGGGCGAGATTCGTGCTTTCCCCAGACTTAGGATTAACCCTCGTCTGAGTACTAACATATAGCCGCGACGGAATGCAGGTGGTTGGAAGAGGTGAGCTAAAGAAATGAGCAAGCCACAAGTTTTAGTGAATGCTGAATTGATTGAAATCGAATCGCCTTACTTAATACATTACTGAAATGTTTTCAGTCATGTAGAGTGCGTAGTGCGATTCGGTCACAATCAAAACATCTTTATTGAATCGTAATTGTTTGTTGGTGAATATTAAATATAAATAATGTTTTTAGAATTTGAGTATAAGACATACAATAAATAATTCAATGTATTAATGTTGTATACATTAAGTGAAATATAAAGACACGCCCTGGTGTCGATTTGGTGAGGCCAACATCTCCTAGAGAAAGTGACGTCATCTGTAGGTAGGAACACCCAGAAATAGCATGGCCACTATAGGAATTATTATACATTGAGATAAATTTATCGTAGTTTAGATTATTTATTTTGGATTCCAATAATCGCAAATTAATATTAAATTAATATAACCAAAATATTTATGCGAGAACGTGACGTCATCTGTAGGCGATGTTGGCCTCACTTCACTCTGTGTGGAGAGTAGCAGAGGGCGTGTCTATATATTTCATGGTCTAAGCGGCCGGCAAAGAAGGCCGCTACACTACGCCACTGCTCTAAAACCAATTATTCTAATTAAATTTTTCTTTATTTTAGGAGGATAGAACTGATAACAAGCTATGGACCAACCAGCGATTCCGATTCCGAATCATCTACACCCAACCAAAAAGAAAATATTAATGAACCAATAATAATTAATAAAACAAAAAATAATAGTTTATTAAAAGAACAAACAGGAGAAACTTCTGTGGTTGCTTATGTGCCTGAGGAGACTGTTTCTCCTCGTCCTGTTGAATCGAATAGTCCCAAAGCCAGACCTTTAGCTTTAATCGCCGGCTATGGAGATTCTGACGGCGAAGAATCATCTGAAAATCGTCCCGAAAGGCCTACAACGTTTAATCCACTGCCTGTAAATGAAACAATAGAAAATGATCCAGAACTAGTTAATTTCTTAAAATCCGAGGATGGCTGTTCACAAGGTAAAATGAACCTTTCAATTTATACAGGGTTTTCCCAAAAAATCTACTCACTCTCTACATATCAATCTTTAATAAAGATAAAAGTAAATAAATATTTAATGAGATATTAATTTACGATGAGTTAGTTTTCTAGGTCATTTGTTTCACGTTAAAAATTAAAAAATAAAAGAGGTAAATTTTTTCAATATATTATATTATATATTTCGGGCTATCAACCCATCTTTAGGAATTACAGAAAATAACTTCATAAATTAATATCTCATAAAATATTTATTTACTTTTTTTTATCTTTAGAATCGGATTCTCGAAAACGGCTATAACGATGTCGATACAAATGACAGATTAGCTGGTTTTAGGATAAAGAAATCGATCTATCACAGTCTCATCTTCGGGTAAAAATCCAAAGGGATTTTAAAAGGATTTTACAAAAAAATGAAAATAAAATTATATTAGGTTAGATTAGAGGTATTTAACGGTTTTAGCTATTAAACTGAAATTTGGCTCCCAAATCGAATTTATTATATGTGACCTTCTCCGAGAAAAGGGACCTAGTGTGTCAAAAACGGGTTTTTTTTTTTTTTTTTTTTAATGCAATCGAATACAGAGGGTACACCAGTAAAGGTGTAGCCCCTATGGATCTCGAAAGACCCTTGCATTACCGAAGAGAAGGGAAAGTTGATTAAGTGAGAGGGTGTAGACGTAGGTGTCTATGCACCCTGGTTTTGAAGGTTTGAAGATCATAGGTGCTGGGAAAGATAGAGGCTGGGAGAGAGTTCCAGTTCCTTGAAGTCATGGGGATATATGTATTCGCGAATGAAGTGGTCCGGCACTTTTCCAATTTGACCGCAAAAGAGTGTTGGGAGTCGGCAAAACGTGTGCTGCGTGCAAAGTATGCTTTGGGGGAATTATTGATTTTATCTCATCAGAGCACCTGCCGTGATAGTATCTATAGAAAAGGGAAAGGGCAGAGACATCTCTTCGATGAGCCAGCGAGTCGAGGGAGTCGGTGAGGGTAGAATCGTCAATTAGCCTGACGGCTCGTTTCTGAATTGCATCAAGGGTAGCAAGAGAATATTTTTGAGGCTCCTCTCCACAGATGAGAGCCGTATTCGAGACAGGGCGGATTTGGGCCTTGTAGATGGTGAGAAGTTGTGGGGTTTGTAAAATCGCTTGGACCTGAATAAGAAGCCAATCTTCCTTGCTGCAGATTTCGCCACAGAGGAGATGTGTTCATTCCAAGACAGGTCAGATGCGACAGAGACGCCCAACATGGATAGGCTGGACTTAAGAGTGGATTCTGGTACCTAAAAGGGTGTAGAATAAGATTATAAAAATTACTTCAAATTAACATCAGCTTAGTAACAAAATTACAAAAGAACCAAAATTGCGAAACAACTTTTGAGATATTGATAACACTCGTTATACAGTTGGCACAAAGATTGAAGCTGTCACTTTATTCTTTTCCTTTCTTATAGTTATTTTTATAAAAAATACGTCACCACATAGGCATGACGTCACCAAAGTTGGCACCCAATCATAACTAACCATACCAAATCGCATCTCCCAACTGAAGGTGTGTTCAAAGTGATAATGCGTTATGAAACTTTAAATGCGTTTTTCTCAAAACTTCATTTTCACACACTAGGTCTCTTTTCTCGGAGAAGGTCACATATAGAAAATTCATTCTACTATATGAATTTTTGAATTTCCAAATTGAAGATTCATAAAATTGGGGCTTTAGATCGGTTGAATTATCCAGAAAATCGGAGAATAAAATTTTCATTCGCTGAGCTATCCAACGGTTTTAGCAAATAAGCTGAAATATGGTGCACAAATAGATACAAATAAAACTCATCACCATGGAAACTTTTCAACATTCTAGTTCAAACCGTTAATAAGAAATTGAACTTAGCGAGTCTTGGAAATTTGGCACTTTTTTTTCTAACGATTTACATTTAAAATTAATTCTTAAAATATTATCGTTCGATCCATGAAATATCTGGACTTTTTAATAAAAATTTATAGATTATTCTATAAACGATTTGTATTTAAATTGAAAGTTTCTTTTTGCCGAGAGTAGAAGAATTTTTATAATGGAGACAATAAAAAAAAGTGTGTCTTTTGCTGTAATTATAAATTTTTAATTTATTTATAACGAGACCATAATTTCGAGAGCTTTGCCCTTCATCAGATATATTACAATTGATTCACAGGAATTAATGTATCACTTACATATACACTAGCTGCAATGCCCACCTTCGGTGGGCCTCTTGCTGGCCAAGGTACAAATACAGAGAGAAATGCCCTTTAGTATCCCTGACTCCCCTCGTCCTGGACCCCCACCTTCAAACCCTCGCCCCTGGACCCCAACCCCCAGCCCCTGGGGACGGATAAACATAGGTATATATACAGGCACAAATGCCATTTAGTAGCCCCCTGGATATAGGTACAGACAGAAAGAAATACCCTTTAGTACCTGCCAACCCCCATCCCTGGACCTCACCCCCCATCGCCTGGGAGGGGGGGGCGGACATAGGTACAGATGCAGGCACAAATGCGCTTTAGTAGTATAGGATTAATTCCTGTAAATCAATTGTAATAGACTGATGATCAGGGCAAAGCTCTCGAAACTATAGTCTCATTATAAATAAATTAAAAATGTATAATTCCAGGAGAGGACATACTCATTTATTTTCTCCTTCGATTTGTATTTATTTATATACACTCTCTTTTGATTTTTTCTTCTAAAAATCAACAAAAAAAATTTCAAAATATTGTTCAATTCCTAAATTATTAGCGTTCGCTTACAAAAAATTACTATATTAAAGAGAACATACAGAGTCTTGGAAATTTGTTTACTTCACCCCCTCATGTTGGATAGGCGTTGCTAGGCAACGGTGCTGATTGTTCAGGTCATGTTTATTGCTTTTGTTTTCATTCTAATGTTATATTTTATTGAATAAAGATTATTCGTTACCCATTTGAGTTGTTAATATTTTACTATTATGATGGACACAACACCCCCTTCCCTCTAATTTAAATATAAAATTAATTATGATTAAAAATAGGTGAAAATCCGTTTCAGGATTCACCTGGAATGAGTATATTGTAGCCCCTCCGAAAGTTGTTATCGGTGAGAAAAAATAAAATAAAAAATCACACAAGTGCAGGAAAATTCTTTTCTTTTATTATTTATTTATTTATAGATACATGTTTCGACAGGAAACCCTTGTCATCATCAGTAGTTAACTGATGTTGACAAGGGTTTCCTGTCGAAACATGTATCTATAAATAAATAAATAATAAAAGAAAAAGAATTTTCCTGCACGTTGTGTGATTTTTTCTTTTATATTTTTAATCATAATTAAGCCATTTCAAGTATTTTTGTATAAAATTAATTGTTAAAATATTTTACAGGACCTACTTGTGAAAACATTTCTTCAACTGAAAATACTTCATCAGGGAAACCTCGACACGCCTTATTAGCTCTTAGTGCGGATGAAGAAGTGTCCTCGAAAGCCACCCAGAGGAAAAGAAGATTAGAAGTTCCTTACAGTAAACCTGCCACTGCGCCCAAAGCGTGGCAGGGCCTTACTCATTCCGAGCACGCTCCTGGCAAATGCAAAGGTTTCGGCTTCTCTTCTGTTAATTCTCAAGAAGTAGTAGACAATCCTGTCAAAGCTAAAAAAGGATTAATACATTTCGTTAAAGGGGATACAATTAATTTACCCCCTACACAAACGTCAAATGAAGAAGCCCACTCGCCTTTAAAGGAAGAACAGGTAAAAAATTTCAGGAAATTATAATATATTTATTTTTCTTTATTTTTAGTTATACTTTTAGTTTCGAGAGCCAATCGCTGTTAACAGATACTTTTAAAATGTATCTAAATACATACATTGCTGGTCAAAATAAACCACTTCATGTATTTGAAAAACAAAATATTTTTCGAAATCTATAAGATACAAAATAATTAAAAATATATATAACCATATTTGGATATACTCGTATATATCGAGTTTTATTATTATCGTTTCCGTCCAGAATTTGTATTAATTTGAAAGTTTATAATAGGAAAATAAGGACAAGTTTTTTATTTATCAGCCAACGTTTCGTCGACTTTGCCGACTTTTTCAAGGCTTTTACAATTATAAGAACATTATTAATATTAAGTTACAAAAGTACAATTACAATTCCAGAACAAACATGTATTAATAGTTTACCCACCAAATAGTTACATCACACATTCGTCTAAATTTTCTTGTTATCTTCGTTACATTTAAGACCATCAGAAATACAAATTTCAAAAAATATTTGGCACATTCACATAAAACAATTTTTCTTTCTTTTCTGATTATATTAACAATTACATTAGATATAAAACAGAAATAACATAATGGGTGAAGTAAAAAGTGCTGAGCCTTTTTCGTCAGATGACTTTAATGAGCCATATCTCACGATGTATACGTCGCATCTGGTCATTCTTTTTTTGCGATTCAAAGGTGACATAACGCTTTAAAAAAAATTCTTAGACAGTTTTGTGTTTGGTGAAGCCAGTTGTGTGTTAGAGCGTTCCAAAATGGAGGTAAAAAAAAAGAAAATTCGATACATTCTTCAGTACCACTACTTCCAAAGGGAAAAAGCGCAGCAGGCGTCCAAATTTTTTTTTGCTGTTTATGGACCCAATACAGTATCGAATTCAACAGCAAAGCGGTGGTTCCAACGATTCCGTTCTGTCAAATTTAGGGAACGCGGTGTTGGTTTATAGTGAAACATTGTTAAAATTAAATTAGGTTGGAGTTGGTGGTGTTTCACAAGGAGAAAAATTAAAATACAAAGATTTTTTTACTAACTAAAAAAATCTTTGTATTTTAATTTTTCTCCTTGTGAAACACCACCAACTCCAACCTAATTTAATGATTCCGTTCTGGTAATATGGACGTCGAAGATGAGACACGCTCTGGTAGGCCAATCCTCGAAAATGTCGATAAAATCCTGGAAATTGTCGAGTAGGACCGGCATGCGAGCACTTATTCCATTGCCCAGGAACTGAAAATTAGCCAGAAAACCGTTTGGAACCATTTGCATAAGGCTGGTCTCAAGAAGAAGCTCGATGTATGGATGCCACACGAATTGACGCAAAATGAACTTTTGGCCCGAATTGATGCCTGAGATTTTTTGCTGAATCGATGGCGATGATGATGGGGATGGTGACTGGCGATGAAAAATGGGTCACATACGAGAACAACAGGCAAAAAAGATCGTGGTCCAATCGCGGTGAGCCGGCCCAAACGATCGCCAAGCCCGGATTAACGGCCAAGATGGTTTTACTGTGTGTTTGATGGGATTGGAAGGGAATCATCACTATGAGGTGCTCCCATCGGGCCAATCACTCAATTCGGACCAATACTGTCAACAACTGACCAGATTGAAGCAGACGATCAGAAGAGGCCAGAATCGGCCAATAGAAAGGGTGTTGTGTACCATCAAATGGACGCCAGGCCGCACACATTGTTAACGACGCGCCAGAAGTTCCGAGAGCTTGTTGCGAGGTTATATCGCACCCACCGTATAGCCCAGACCTGGCACCAAGCGATTATCACCTTTTCAAAATTTTCTTCTTGGTACAAAACTGGCCTCAAGAAAGGCTTGTGAAAATGAGCTGGTCAAGTTTTTCACCAATAGGGACGAGGACTTCTTCAACCGCGGAATTATGAGATTGCCTTCAAAAAGGACAAAAGTTATCGAACAAAACGGCGCATATTTGATCTAAATCGGAAAATCCTAACTTTGTTAATTTTATCGTCTCTGTCAACTCAACTTACCTCACCACTTTAGGTTTTCTTGAAATTTGGTACACTGATATATTGTGCTAATATGAATAAAAATACAAAATTTCAAATTTTTATCTTAAATAGTTTTTTTTATACGGCCTTGTGAAGTTTTCAAAAAATCGCAAAAAAACCACGAACAAACAATTTTGAAACTGCTCTAAAAGCTATCTTAATTGAGTTAGAGAGGTGGGACAGGTGTCATTTTGCAGCTTTTTTTAATGCTCTTTTCAGACATAGGTTGTAATAAAATTTTTTTTCAAAATGTAAATCAAATTTTTGATTTTGATTTTTTCTAAAAAGTACCACTTTTAAAATTTTCAAAAAAATTCTGTAAATAGATAGTACTTTCATAAACTACTATGCAAAGTATAATGATGAGATGGTAATGGGGTCTATGTTTAAAAAAATTATTACTGACTCTTGTTTTTCAAAAATACCCAGTTTTGAACAAATAATAATGATTTTAATGTAGTGAAACGACATTTTATGAAAAATCACTTGTGTATATTAAACTATGTTTATGAAATAAACACTCTGTGCTAGTTAAATAACTGTTTAATAATAAATTCATGAAACATATATTTCTTAGGCTATATTTAAATGGCGGTTTCGGGCAAAATTGCTAGGGCTGTATAACAAAATGACATTATAAAAATCTACAATTCAAGTTGAACATATTGTTTTTTCTCCTGTCAATCCCGTAGATATTATTGTATTACTATAATAAGCAGATATATTGTATTAGTACATATAATAAAAATGGAGTATGAAGCCCCTAAAACCTTAGTAAATTGGATATTGAAATGTATCTAAGTTTCTGAGATTGGCTCGTGATCCCGGCTTCTTTTCCTTCTGCTCTGTTATTTTCACGATTGAGGGGCCAGCCCATACAGGCCTTTAGGGGATCCACCTTCTGGTGTATCTCCTTCTCTCATCAATATCATTAAAAAAAAAAAAAAAAAAAAAAAATTCTTTTGAAGACAGAATTCAAATTGTCTTAATTTATGGGGAATGTGGAAGAAGTGTTATGAGGCTGCCATTGAAATGGATGCAGAGCGTTTTCCTGATAGGAATACACCATCGCAAGCTTCATTTTATCTTGTTGTAAATCTGTTAAAAAAATAAGGGAATTGGAATTCATCCAGAATACTTGCGATAAAGTCTGGAATGTCACAGAACATTGTCGGAAAATTATTAAATTATTATTTAATTATTTATTTAATAATTACATATTTGATAATTAAGTTGAATAATTGTTAAGAATAATTATTATTTGGATTTTATTTTTTAGATCTAATTGATTTGATATTTTGTTTATTTGATGTAGTATAAAAAATATGTAGTTCTTATGAAAGTTGTTCAGTTTTTTTTGTAAATTTAGGCAATGTAAAGAAAAATATAGGTTTCCATTTAAAAAAACAGAGCTTGATCTTGAAATAATCTTGAAATCTTGTTCTAGGTTGACAAACAATAGCGTAGTTTAGTTCCCCCTTGATATAAATAAACTTTTTTTCATATAATGCACTGTTTTTGGTTATAAGACAGTCTCAAGATAAAAAACTCACCCGGTATATAAACAATTTTTGCTCGTTTAATAAGAGTAGATAGATAGCTAAAGAAAATTTAAAAAAAAATGATATTTATCAATTAGAATCCCACCACTTATATCATCGAGAAATTTATCATTTAAAATTTTGACACTACAATAATAATAAATAATTTTTTAGTAGAGTGAAGAAAAGTTCAATTATATATATCAATATATTGATTATTTTTTCAGGCTGAAGATGAAGAAACCCAAGCTGGCATAATAAATGACAAGCTGCGTTTTCTGGCCGCTGGCAAGCCAGTCGTTCCTGCAGTCCAAGCTCTTGCCATTCAACTGGAAACGCTTCTGAACGCAACCAAGGCCGGCGCTCTGCTCCGCACTTATTTCACCAAATGGCTACAGGAAACGGACGCCGAGCTTTCGAGCTTAGAAAGAGCGGCAGCGCCACCAGAATGGCACTGTATCTGGCACAGGTATGCCGACGTAATATCTTTAAAACCACCCCCCACACCCATCCACCTTTCATTTCTCATTTTCCTAAGCTTAGTCAAAAACAAACAAACGGCTAGAATTTTAAAATGTATAAAATCAAAAGCCAATTTCTTCTATTGTCGTGTCTTTTTTCTTATAAATCCATTTCTAACTTTGAATTGATTACTGGTACCTTTTCCTCGGCCCCTCTCTTATCCTCCAAACTGTTTTTTTTTTTTTTTTTTTTTCTCGTTTCCAAATCACTCTTCCTCTTTTTTCCTAAAGTTGGTCACTAGACTCTCTTATAGCTTATGGTATGTATCGCTTGAGCGGCAATCGTATACAAGATTCAAGATTTAATCCTCCGCCTGCGCTGGCCATGGATCAATCACAATCAATCACCCAGGATTCGCCGAGGCATCTGAGGGGTGAGTGCGGCCAATTAGAGCCCCATTTGCGAGTTCACAACAATATCCATTTTAACCATTTAATTTACAAATTTATATAGGTTTTAGAGATATTAACTTATTTTTTTTATTATATATATATATATATTTATATATTTGGCTGATTCTCAAAAAAAAATCGAAATTAATGTCCTTGTTGATTCCTGTGAAATGGGATCCTATGTTTTCGTGACAAAGAATTTTTTATGGAACTACATCCCTAGGCTTACCAAATTATAAAACATATTTTTCTTTTTTATCATAAAAAAAAAATATATTCAAATAAAAACCCTAAAAATCATTCCCTCACTGTGTCTCAACCGCCGAATTCACATAGATTCACAGATCTAATTCGAAAAGTTTATTATAACTTTCTACTATCTTATTATTTATTCATATATAATAGTACTGGTTGCACATAAATGTGTATTTAGTTTAAACTCGACAAACGGAAAATCCCAAAATAAATTTTTAAATTCGTCCTTAAAAAACGAATCATTCCCTCACCCTTATGTAAAAGTAGGATTAAAACATAATTTCAAATTATATAGTGATCATTTCCTTATTGCTTTTAGAAGTTTGCAATATTGATATTCTAAAAATATGCCAGACTGGACTATGAGTTATGAGATTTAGTGTTAAAACTATTAAAAATAATTTTTTTTTCCAAGTTTACATTTTGGACCGTCATTCCCTCCCACCGTGTTGTAAAAAGTTAAGCGCTTATTTATGTATCATTTGTCATATATTTGTGGGTGTTTCTATAATTAATAAAGTATCGTACATTCACATGGGAAATTATAAGGTTATTTTTTCTACTTTTGTACAATAATGTTTCGTTTCATCATTCCCTCACCTCCCTCATACAAATGATTGGTGTTGGTGTTCTAAGCGACGGTCCAGTAAACCAGTAAAAGAACAAAGTTTATGTTCCATGTTGTCTCTCACCATTTATCATATTTTTTTCCGGGTATCACATAATTTTTTTGGAACTATTCAGAACCCAGAACTATATGGGCCCCCTTTAAACTCAAAAAAGTTGGGGACCACTATAACGTTTTAGACAATTAGCCCATGTACTATCAAAAAAACAAAAGCAATTCCATAATAATTAAAAAAAATTTCCATCAAATTAAGTCATTTTTCGATTTTTTTTTTTTGAGAATCCGCCATATATATCTATATACATAAAAAAAATAAAATTGTACGTGATATACAGACCAATTTGATTGTGAACTGCGGCAGCTACACTTATTAAATCTCTCTGGTGAATTGCCAAATCAACAATTCTTCGATCTATACTTTGATCATGTTTGCAGATTTGCTGTGTGAGCCGACATAGCGAGTTCTTCCGGCAGGGAATACACGTTGGGTACCCACACTTCTCCGTGGCGCGCGTGTGTGTCACTGTACGTGTGCGCGTGTAGCGAGAGAACAAGAATGCTGTGTTTTTTTGTGCCGATTTTGGCCAACTCCTTGCCATTGTGTCTAAATGTTTTATGTGTGTTTCTGTGCGCCGACGGCAGGATGGAGCGGCGGTACCAGTATGTGCATGAGCGGAGCGGCGAGACCCGATGGGACTATCCAGAGTACCAAGCTCTTGAGGAAGAGAACGGCGGCGAGCAAGCCATGGAAATCAGCACGACGCCACCGCCGACGCCCACACCAGCGACCACACACCTGCCACTGCTGCTCGAAACAACCAGCGACAACCTACCTGCCAACCCGAGCTCGCCGTCCGTCCCTTCATTAGATATGCCCTCGGCGACAGCTAAAAAGGTACATATCTAGTGCAGAAGTAGCAAGCGAGGTCTTTTAAGGACGTTCCCAAATATAGCTCAAATGCAGTTCGCTCTTTCCCCTACTCTCACATGCGCAGAAAGGCAAAAATATTTACACTGCGTCGTTTCTCGGATCTGGCAACATTGCATTCTTACCGAAGCTAAAAGACAAAGAATAAAAAAAACACTTCCTGAAACAGCTCAATGCAAAATTTTAGTTGAGAACAGTATAGTTAAGTTGAGAGAATTAGCTAAAAATCTCAAATGCACCAGCTGCAGAAGTTTTTTAGATATGGAAAAATTGAGTGATTTTAGTGCGACGTTGTCAAGTCGCCATCTCTCACTTGTCTGTCATGAGAAAAAAAAATGAAAACCATTAAAACTTTTAACATTTTTCATACAAAGCGAATACTGTTTGATACAATTATTTTAACAGAAAAATATTTGTTAAATCTTCAGTTAATGATTCTCAGTTTTTCAAGAAAATTACGATTGTTATTTGATGAAACAGTCGCATTAACATCAATCGGGATAGGGTTCGCCTATTAAATTTGCAAATTTCAATGGTCAATATTTACAAATTTAGGGCCGCAAGGACTATTGAAAAAAATTTCTACGTATAAAGGACATTTATAAATATGTCTATTCAAAGTTTTAAAAGGATTGCAAGGAAATCGACTTATTAGGGAACGTCATTAAAACAAATTTAAGGAAAATTTAGCGTTTAAAGAGTTATAGAATTAGTGTCCATCAGAGATGTGACTTATTTTAGATACAAGTATTTTAAATAAAGAAACATGATACAAAATACATATTTTCATCTTATTTCTGAAATACTTTTTTACTTTCACATTTATATTCATAGAATATTATGTGGAAGTATTGCGATGCCCTGTCTGGTTCTTAACTCTTTGAGAGCTTGTAGAGATAAAAAAAGTTAATTTCATTTTGTATCTTGTATTTAGATACATTCTTTTGGTATCTTCTTCTTCTTCGAGTGCCATACCCGAAACGGGTGTCGGCTCCCCTCCACACATACCTGTGCTGAGTGTGTTTAGTTGTTTTACACAGATATACGGGACCTACTTTTTAACGCCGGTTCCGAACGGCTAATTTGGAGAGGTTACTAGGCAATTATACTCTTGGCAGGTTGTCATTACTTTCCAAGAGGAGGCGACTGCAAATATCTATCTGCCGAGACTCGGTCTCGGACCAGCGATCTTCGAGTCAGCGGGCCAACACTCTACCCACTGACCCACAGTCTCCTCTTTTGGTATCTTAGTATTTTGTAAATACTAAGTTTGTTAATACTTTCACTAATTACCTAAGCATTTTTTACATTACGGCATCCCATCATAAAGACAAAACTGAACGCTCCCTTAAAATTTCAATTTATCAACCTATTAAAAGACTGTATGACCATCTAGTTACTTTTTTCTGCCGTCGTCGACGAATCTTATTCCATGTTTTTAGCGGACTGATTCTTCTATTGCAAGTAGCGACAACACAGGGTCTACTGGCCCCACTGCTGACTTGGAAACATTTCAATACCTAAATAATAAAGACAGCCTAAAGAGTTTAAAGGTTTATCCTACAATAGAATTTTCTTTTTTTTAGAAAATCAAAGACAATTTTTTCATGAAACTAAATAACTTTATTCTGTAATGTATTGCCCATTTTGATCAATGACCTTTTGCCATCTTTCAGGGAGCATCATAATCCCACGTTCATAAAACTTCTGGTTTTTATTAGCAATGTATTGATGTTGTTTGAGCTGGTTCACCTGGCCTGCTCCACGATCTTTTCCGCTTGATCTTGTTGTAAACAAGCCATTTTTCATCGCCAGTTATCAGTCGTTTTAAAAATGGATCATTTTCATTACGTTTCTTTAGCAAATCGCAGATGTTAATGCGTTGCGTTAAATGCGTTTCTTTCAGTTCGTGAGGAACCCATGTATCGAGTTTTTGAACATAGCCAAGTTGTTTTAAGAGATTTTCAATGCATGTATGTGATACATGAAGCTTCTCTGCAATCTCACGTGTTGTACTGTGACGATCCGAATCGATTATTGCTTTGATTAGGTCGTCATCAACTTCAACTGGACGACCAGAGCGTTTTTCATCTTTGAGTGAATCACCAGAACGAAATTTGGCAAACCAATTTTGACACTGCCGTTCTTTAAAGGCTTCGTCGCTTATGGCATAAACAGCACATAACTTTTTGTGAGCTTGCGATGCGTTTTTCCCTTTGCGGAAATAAAAAAAGCAAAATATGACGAAAATGTCCTTTTGATTTTCTATTTTTCAACGAACGCCAAACGAAAACTACGCAACCGATCAAAAAACTTTTTTTACTGATTGACAGCTGAATTGCCAACTATCAAATAACAAAATGTGTTTTACATTTGGACTACGCCAGCAAACCTAAAAATTCAACTGAAGCCATCAATGAGTGAAATCCGCAATTACTTAGTTGCCAACCTTATATAATACCTGTTTGCTGAGTTCCGGCGGAACGCCCCTCTGGAGCGACTCTTCTCTTTTGGGGGGATGATAATGAGACCCCATCGAAGAAAAATGAGTGATAAAATGTTTGAACAACTGGTTTTACTTAATAGTCTCAATTAAAACCTTAAAAATATAAAAAAATTTCAAATTTACGCGATTAACGCGATCACTGTTCATAATAATTAATGTGTAGTCGCTAAGCTAAATAAACCTTAAGTTAACATTAATAGAAATATGTTTTCTTTCAAAAAGTATTTTATTTTAAAAATGTTTAGAAAATACGTATTTTGTATCTAGTATTTCAAAGACCATTTACAAAAGTGTCTTGTATCTGATATCTCAAATACTTTATCTTGTAACTTGTATTCCAGATACTTTTTATGAGGTATGTTGTACATCTCTGGTGTCCATAATATGTATGAATTGAAAGAGACAATAAAAGAGTGTGTCTGACTATAGTCTCCTTATAAATAAAATTTATAATTCCAGCAGAAGACACTCTTTTATTGTCTCCTTCAATATATAAAAATTCTGCTACCCTCGGTACAAAATTTAATTTGTAGACTGGTTAGTTGATTAATCAGCCACTTTTGTGAAATATGCTTTTGATGAATAATTATGCTTTTATTTTTTAAACGTGTTTATTTACATCTCTGTTTTTCATACAATATTTATATAAAGCAATAAACAAGTAATACAACTAATAACTTTGGCGGCAGTGAGGCGATCGCCACATTACTTCCCCCTATTCTGAGCGTGAAGAACAGTGATTGTTCATTGGTAAATGAAGTCAGGAAACTTTTACGATTTTTTCACCAATCAAAATATCGAAGGTCTTTTCTGTGCGGGACTTTACTTCATATGGGCCGTTGTGTGGGGGCTCTCAGAAGGTTGCGTGTTCACGTCGTCATGTGGACTGGTTAGTTGATTAATCCGACACTTTTGTGAAATATGGTTTTGTTATTTACATCTTCGTTTTTCATACAATATTTATATAAAACAATAAACAAGTAATACAACTAATAACTGGCGGCAGTGAGGCGATCGCCGCCAGAAATTTATAAATTGCTTGATTCATTAAAAACGATGAAATGGGCACATATCTTCGTTTAAATTGAAATTCCAAGATTTTTTCCACGATATATTTGTCAGGCATTTTCACTTCTTGCTAATTAATAATATTCAATGTAAACATTATAAATAAAAATAATAAACATGGACTAGCTTGAGCTAATAAACTAAAGGGCGCACCTTGCTTTAAATATTTAACAATTGGTCCGACAAAAATTACATATAAAAAAATGCGCTATATTATAAAATAAGTACTTATATGAAAATAGAAAATTAATAAAAAAAAAAACCTATACTTACAAGGTGTATCATAAACCTAAAAGCAAAAAATCTTTCAAATCTCGAATTTAATAATTATTTTTGTTTTTTCAGAGCCGTCGCCTCCAAGAACTCCGGAAACTCTCTCAACATCACCACCGCCACCTCCGCCCCCGGAAGATCCCCCCGAACCCCCACCTCCCCCTCCCCCGCCAGATAGTCCCCCGCCGCCACCCCCTCCTCTTCCTCCTTCCCCGCCTCTTTCAATCCAACCCCAAGTGAGACTTGAAAATGAACGGGGCGAGCCTCTGCCCCCGGGGGTCGACCCTCAAGAAGTCGCTTTTGTCGTAGCCAAGCCTGAGGGTCAATTCGCGCCTGCCCCGATTCTCGCCCTCCCTCCAGGATCCGCCTATCTGCCAGCCTATGCCTATGTGATGCCGATGCAGCCGCAACCCATTCAGCCAGCTGTGATTAGCCGTGGGCCTGTTCAGCAAATGATCAACTCCAATCTCCATGCCGAGCTTGATTCCTTTTATTCGGATATCGCCTCGCTGGAGACGCCGATTCCCGTTTCGCAGCCGCCCCTGCCGCCGGCGCCTCCATCTCCGCCACCGCCGCCCCCACCACCTCCACCACCCCCAGAACCGGAACTTCCTCCACCCCCGCCACCTCCAGCCCCCGAACCAGAGCCGCCGCGCAAACGAAAAAAGAACACTGCCAAAATCGCAGCTGGATTGGCGCTCAAGAAAAAAGGCGTTTCCACCCTAGTGGCCAAATGGCAACAAGTACAACAAGAAGTCCGAAGAGACCATTCTAACTAACTAACTCAGATTCATAAATCACAAATATTTTATTTAAAAGCAAATCGACTTATTTTTTTATTTAATTTATTTATTATTCTTTTTTTTTTTAAATTTGACTAGTATCATTTTATTGTTAATTTGATATTTTATCCGAATAATAAATAAATAATTTATTATTCACTTTTTCTTTCCATTTAGATTTTTTTCTCTCCAAATTGACACATATAAAAAACTATAGGTAGATATTTTATATAAATAGTATAAATTTTTATATTTTTTGGTTTTTATTGATCCATATTAAATTTTATTTTTAATTATTATCTTTTTGTAAATTTGCACATACACTTGGTTATATATTAAAAAAAAAATTATTATTAAGCAATCTTCAATGGAGAAAGGATAGAAACTATCCCACGCCCATATAACTTAACTCTTTCTGTAAATTTTATATTTGAGAAATATATTTATAATTTCTTTAAATAACTCTTTTTATTTATCATATTTTCTTTTTTATTAAATAAACATTATGCACCCTATTTTCACTTACCTCCCTTTTTTTGAAATCATCTTCCCACTTGGTCCACCTGGCTAACTTGGACCAATAGTTTTAGTTTTCCGAGAATAGTAGAGTTGATGATTTAGAGAAATCAATGAGGTTGTCCTCTGCTTGATGTTTCTCTTTATGATTCAATAACTCTGCTACTCTCGTCAAAATAAAAACTTTTCAATTGAATGTAGGTATTTTGGATAATCCTAAACTATTGCTAGTACGAATTATTTTTAACCGACTTCAAAAAAGGAGGAGGTTCTCTATTCGACTGAATTTTTTACTTTATCCAATGCAAAGCATGGGTAAAGTATTGTAATCGCTCTCGGGGCAAGCTTGGCTTCAAGGGTCCTCAGGTAAAGACTACGGAACCCATGAACTCAATTAAAGTCACAAATTGTAGTATTCAATTAGGTTGAATTTTAGCACGTGACGGTTTTGCCAAAAATTACATGGGGTCTCGTCGAGAGGCCAAAAAGTGCGATTTTTTCATTTAGTGCGTGCGGATGGATGGATGGATGTATGGATGTATGTTATCGTTTTTTTGGCCCACGATTTTTTCCACACCGTTGCACCGATTGAAATGAAATTGAAAACCTAGCATTCTTTTAACAAAATAAAGCGCTGATTAGTTTTTGGTACATATCGGCCCACAAACATTAGTACTTTATTTCAGTACTTTTTTAGTTTTTTCTAAATATCTTGAAAATGACTTAACCAATTTTGATGAAATTTAATATCCTAATTAAGTACCTTGGGGACCACAAAAAAAGTTAAATAAAGTTTTTAGTAAAATTATATTTTAAAGTACTTTACTCTAGAATAAAATAGTACTTTTTTAATTTTTTATTTTAAATTCTTTAAAATTTATTCATTTGATCTTTTTAAGATAGCTCATTTAACCTAACTTAAGTAAGAATGGTTAGGCTTCTCGCTGTGAAATGGTAAAAATTTGGGAGGAAATTTTATAAGTAACCATAGCAACTGCGTTGTTTTCTTATCCGTTACCTTTGCTTAAGACATAGAGAAATCGACTTTAAACCAAAAATAGCGATTGATTCTCATCTAATACTTGAGGAATAACCATTCTATATTGGATTTTTGACGTTTCGAAAGGAGGTTTCTTAGGGATGGTGTCATATTAATTGGGTCAAGTTCTGATGATAGGATCACTATTAATAACATCACTAAAAAGAGAAAAATAAAAATAATTTTTAAGAAAAAAATAAAACCGACTTCAAAAAATTAAATGCAACAAATAAAATACACTGAAAGGTATAAAATAATTATTATCTTATTTAGTTACAACTGGACGACGAAATATTAACATGAAATTGCTTTTTGAATATTGTAAGAGTTCGTTACTTTTTGAAGTTGGTGCCAAACATATACCTTTTATGAATCGCACTCGACGGATCTTACTCAGTACGTTTGGCAGGTACTCTCGCTTATAGGTATAGTTTGTTTGGTACCGACTTCAAAAAGTAATTTCATGTTAATATTTCGTCGTTTAGTTGTGGCTAAATGAGATAATAATTATTTGATACCTTTTAGTGTATTTTGTTTGTTGCATTTAATTTTTTGAAGTCGGTTTTTATTTTTTTCTTAAAAATTATAATAAGTAAAAATTAAGAATGCAACTCTGCTGCTGCTCTCGGTTAAACAAAATCTTTTCAGTTATTATTATTATCATTTCCGTCCATAATTTGTATTAATTTGAAAGTTTATAATAGGAAAATAAGGACACGTTTTTATGTGTGACTTTTTTATTTATCAGCCAACGTTTCGTCGACTTTGCCGACTTCTTCAGGGCTTCTACAATTATAAGAACATTATTAATATCAAGTTACAAAAGTACTATTACAATTCCAGAACAAACATGTATTAATAGTTTACCCACCAAATAGTCATGTCACACATTTGTCTAAATTTTTCTTGTTTGATTAGAATATAACTGGTAACCAGTTATATTCTAATCTCCCAAGAGGAAACATGAAGAAAAAGACATTATATATTTTTCAAAATTTTCTATGTATAAATCTTAATTTGTAACTAATTTGAAATATTTGTGATAGACTGATGATGAAGGCAACGCCTTCGAAACTATAGTCTCTAGAAATAATTAAAAATTATTTTATTTAAAAAACAGAAGACTCTCTCATTTTATTTTATTTTTAACCTAAAATAAAAACTTTTATATCGAAATTGAAATCACAGATACATGAAATATACTCTAATCAAAAGAGAGTAAATTGTTCTGATTAATCGTTTGGTTAATCATATCCATAATTTACACGTTTCGTCATTTTATTTGTGACTTTCTCAGCAACTTAATTCTCAAATCAATTTCCGATAATTATGTGAAATATTCTATCTAAAAAAATTGGAAAAGAAGAAAAAAAGAATGTTTCTCCTAATGATATTGGACAATTGAGTTGAGAAATAAGCCGCTGAGAGAGTCAAAAATAAAATGATGAAACATACGTCTTATACTATATATATTTGTAACAACGCTTAGAGAAATTTCTCTAAAAAAATTACCCTCTTGGCTAGAAATCGAACCGACGAACTCTTGAACTAAGGGCATGAGCTCTAGCCATTAGACCAATGTAACATTAATATTTATACTTTGATTTTTGTTACTAAAACTAGATATTTTTGATTTGGACTTTGTGTCGAGATAATATTGTATTCATTTGAACTCGAATGAAAATGAAAAATCACCAATAGATTTTAAATTAAGAAACATTAAATATATATTAATTAACGAGGCAAATTTGAAATATAATTCTTATTTGGACTCGAATTTTGAAATGAAAGACTCCAATTCATTTTAAATTAAGAAACATTAAATATATTGATAATTGTTCCCCCCCCCCCCCCCCAGGCCACTCAAAAATTAAAGAGGCGAAACTTTTAAGAGACGATGTATTTTCCGTAGTTTACGGGTATACATTTGGAGTGTGGTTTTTTAAGAGGAATAAAATTTTTGGACCTAGACGCTGCCCGCCAGGGCACCAGCCCGGAGGGCCGAGCTTCGAAGGGCGTGCCGAAGGCACGACAAAGCTCGTTAATAAATAAAAGATAATTGAAAAAAATGTAAACAAACTTTTTTTATTGAGATTTTCATCTATTAATAATTACTTTAATTATCATCATTGAGTATACAGTCCTAAGACTGGTTTGATGCAACAATCCGTCTCCACTCGACTCTGTCCTCCGCCAGCTGTTTAACCTCTCTAAATGTCTGGCATCCCATATCCCCAATTATTTGGTTGAAATATTCTAATCTGGGTCTTCCCCTTCCCCTTTTCTTTCCCACCTCCCCCTCCAAGATATCCCTAAGCAGTCCCCCATGTCTCAGTGTGTGCCCCATCATCTGACCTCTTCTCTTCTTCAGACTCTTCCACAAGGTTCTTCTTTCTCCGATTTTTCCAAGAACTTCTTCATTTGTGATTTTATCCATCCATTTGATATTCATCATTCTTCTGTAGCACCACATTTCGAAAGCCTCCAATCTCTTTCTCTCCGCTTTTCCAATTGTCCAGGTTTCACACCCGTACATGGCTATGCTCCATACATATGTCTTCAATAGCAACTTCCTGTTTGCTAAGCTGATTGAGGAGGAGCATAGTAGTTTTTGTTTTGAATTAAACCCCATTTTTGCTTGGGCAATTCTTGATTTAATTTCGTTTTTGCTCCTCCCATCCCATGTTATTTTACTTCCTAGGTAGCGGAATTCCTTAACTCCTTCTAGGTTTTCTTGGTTAATTTTGATGCATTCCTGTCTCGTTTGTTCTTTTTTTGTACATACTAGGACTTTGGTTTTATTCTTGTTTACTTTCATTTTGATTTCTTCTATTAGGATTTGGTTAATTCCATTCAAGGCGTCCTCTAATTCTTTTTTATTGCTTCCTAGAAGGGCAATGTCATCGGCAAATCTTAACATAGCGATCTTTTGACCTTGGATTTCTATACCTGTATCAATTTTGTCTTTGAATTCTTTAATCGCTTCTTCTATGTATAAGTTGAAAATCATGGGTGACAGCACACATCCTTGTCTTACACCTTTTTTTATTTTGGCTTCTCTTTGTTCATCACCAATATTTATAATTGCCGTCTGGTTTTGATATAGATTGTAGATTAGTCTTCTCTCTCTGAATTTTATTCCCGCCTGTTTTAATATTTTAAACATAATTTCCCAATTGACGTTATCGAATGCTTTTTCTAGGTCTATGAATCCGATGTAGACAGATTCTTCCCTGATAAAAGCCCTTTCTATTATTAGTCTAAGAGAGAGAATTGCTTCTCGGGTGCCTCTGTTTCTTCTAAAGCCGAACTGGTCTTCCCCCAGATTTTCTTCAACTCTTTGTTCTATTCTTCTTTGGATTATTTTGGTTAGGATTTTGGAGGCATGTGAGGTTAGGCTAATGGTCCTGAAATTTTCACATTTATCCGCGCCTGTCTTTTTGGGAAGTGTGACTATTTTGTTTTTTTCGAAATCTTTTGGGATGATTCCCAATTTATAGATTTTGCTAATTAGTTCAAAAAGTTTGTCACGTGCCTTTTCTCCAGAGTTCTTTAGGATTTCAGCTTGTATATTGTCTATTCCGGGTGCTCTATTATTTTTTAGTTCCTTCAAAGCTGTCTCGAATTCTGACCTGAGTATGGGGTCTCCTAATTCGTTTTCGTCCACAGATTCTTCTTCTTCTATTGGGTTCATTGTTTTTTCTTCTCCATAGAGTTCTTCTAGGTGTTCCTTCCATCTATTTGCCTGTTCGTTTTCGTTTAGAATAATGTGGCCTCCTTTATCTCTTATGTTCTTGCTTTTTGGCTTGTCTTCTTGAAAATTTCTTTTTATTGTCCTATAGGCTACATCAACTTTTCCCAATACTAGATTTTCGTTGACTTCTTTACATTTTTCTTGAATCATTTTTTCTTTTGCTTTTCTACATTCTCTTATAACTTTCCATCTTAATTTTTTATATGTTTCTTTCCCTTCTTCGTCTTTTCTGTTCTTAAATTGTCTTCGTTCGTCAATCAGTTGCCGTATTTCGTCTGTTACCCATGGCTTTTTAATTTCGTTTTTCTTTGATTGAAGGACTTCGTTAGCTGTTTCGGTCAGGCTTGATTTCATGTCATTCCATTCTTGTTCGATTTCATCTTCTTTATTATTTGTGTGTGTTTTTTCTTCCAGTTTCTTATTCATTACGTTTTCGAAGAGTTTTTGGGTTTCCTTATTTTTTAATTTAGATATATCCCAGTTTTTTCGCGACCGCCCGTTTTTTATTAGTTTTTTAAATTTTAGTTGGCATTTCATCGCAATTAGATTGTGATCACTAGCTATATCAGCCCCAGGATAACTTTTGCAGTCCTTTAATTGATTTCTGAATCTTTGTCTGACTAATATGTAATCTATTTGAAATCTCCCCTTGTCTAACGGCATTTTCCACGTGTAGATCCTTCTTGGATGGTGTTGGAAGAGTGTGTTTGCTACTACTAGACTGTGCTTACTGCAAAATTCAATTAATCTTTCGCCCCTTTCATTCCTATTTCCTAGACCGTGTTCGCCCACCACTTTTCCTTCTTTGCCTTTTCCTACTCTTGCATTCCAATCCCCCATAATTATTAAATTTTCATCCCCTTTAACGCGCTTCATCAGGTTTTCAATTTGTTCGTACATTTCTTCTATATCTTGGTCCTCATATGATGTAGTAGGCATGTATACCTGGATTATCACAGTATCTTTCGGTTTCGAATCCACTGTAATCATAACAATCCTTTCGCTTACCTGTAGATAATTCTTTACCCTTTGCCCTATTTTTTTATTCATAATAATGCCCACTCCTGCCCTCCCATTCTGCCCCCCCGTGTGAATGATTCTATGGCTGTTTTCGAACCAAAAATCTCCCTCTTCTGGATATCTCATTTCACTAATCCCAATAATGTCCAATTTGTGTCTATCCATTTCCCGCTTTAAATTCACTAGTTTATCGTCTCCCCTTAGCGTCTTAACATTCCACGCTCCGACTCGTAGAAAGTCATTATTTATTTTTCCCTTTATGATGGTCTCTCCTCGGGTAGCCCCTTCCCGGAGATCCGAACGAGGGGCTAGTTTACCTCCGGAATTCTTTACTCGAAGAGAAATCGTCATGTTGCATATTCTCGGGATTTGTAATGTGGTGGTTTCCCGTTGCCTTCCACATGTTGAAGAGAAGAAAAATGAAAAAGGAAATCAACTCCTAGCCCTCGAAAACCTAATAGCGTCGGAGTCGGTAAAAATAAAAAAAAAAAAAAAAAAAAACAAGAGTTGGCCAAGGGAGGCCGTATAGGAGAGAGAAAAAGAGAAGCCTGACACAAGTAAGTGGAAGCAATGTCAGACTTAGCTCGGATAACCCCGTGGTCGCAATCCACGTACTCATCAGAAATGAGTTCCTGAGGCAGAGACTTTAATTAAGAAAAGATCAATTAAGATTAAATTTGTCGAAGTCCAGACCTAGCCAGATCGCTTTCTCATCCTCAAAACTTGTTAATATAATTTGTTTCATCAAAATCGGTAAAGCCATTTTCAAAATAGAACAATGATACAAATATATATATATATATAAATAAATATACAAACAATTTTTGATCGTTTAATAAGAGTAGATATATATATTATTTACCTTTTATTTCAAATACTAGGTTTGGCGGTTAATAATGTCCTTTTTTTCTAACAGATGGCATTTCGGTATTTTCCCACCAAACTCATCCAAATATTTTTTTGGTTTTATAGTGTTGGTAATCACCTTTCAAACGGCATATAACATATCAACATTTGGTTCATTTGTGTATGAGATATTGGCTTGTAAACATGGCGGATTTTGTGCCGAAAAAAGAGCATTTGCGGGAGGTGATGTTGAACTATTTTTTAATGAAGAAATCGGCTGCGGAAACGGCTCGTATTCTCGGGGGAGTTTATGGGGACCATGCTCCATCTGAAAAAATCTGCCAACGTTGGTTTGGACGGTTTCGAAGTGGTGATTTTGATCTGAACGACAAGGAGCGGCCTGGACAGCCGAAAAAGTTTGAGGATGCTGACCTGGAGGACTTGCTGGCAGAAGATCCGCGCCAATCGCAAGGAATGCTTGCAGAGAGACTCGGAGTAGGCCGCAGAACAGTTGGTGACCGGCTGAAAGCATTGGGAAAGATCCACAAAGAAGGCAGATGGGTAATGTATATATAGAATAATCTTTATTTAAATTGAATTTATCTAAGTAATAATTTATATATATTTAAAATTTAATAAAAGCTAAAAAAAATGAAATAAAAATATCATGTCGACCCTCTTCTACTAATCTCTCCTTTTGCAATTTCATTAATTATTTTGATGTACCCGTGGGTATATTGTAAATTATTAAATAAATAATGTAATAATAATTAATAATTTTCCAACAATGTTCTGTGACATTCCAGAGTGTAAAAGCAAATTTTCTGGATGAAAAATCTTTCTTCAACAAAACAAATGCTCCATTTTTATTATTGTAATACAATATTACTGAATTGACACGAGAAATAAACTTTTTTAAACTCAAGAATTTTAAGTAGATCTATTAAGTAGAAAATAATCTCTTAAATCTGTGAATAATGAAGTTTCAAGATCATTATAAACACTTATTTTCATTGTTGTGACTTTGCAATTTAATAATTATTTATTTAATAATTAAATATTTGATTTTCTTGAGATCTAATTCAGCTATTCTCAACCGTTGGTCCGGCGGACCACCAGTGATCCGCGGAGAAATTTTACTAGTCCGCATATACAGGGTTGGGCAAAAGTAATCACCTTATTGAAAAACGCTATAACTTTTGCAAATGGCGCCAAATGTCAATTCAGTTTTGACATTTGTGAAGTAAACAAACGCAGAATACAGCCATGAATCGGTTTACTCCGCAAGAACAATCTCAACGAAGTGAAGGAAGATTTTTCATCTAAAATTATCTTGAGCGATGAGGCTCATTTCCATCTTAGCGGTTTTGTGAATAAACAAAATAATCAGTGTATCACCCACGAAGAGCCATTACACCGGCTCAAAGTTACTCCGTGGTGTGCTGTTTACGCTGGAGGAGTCACCGGGCCATTTTTCTTTGAGAACGCCGCGGGCCAACGACGACTGTGGATGGCGCGCGCTACAGAGCCATGATTACCGATTTTTTAACCGACTTCAAAAAAGGAGGAGGTTCTCTATTCGACTGAATTTTTTTTTTTTTTTTTTTTTTTGTGCCTATGTTACCTCATATCTCCGCCAATTCTCAACCGATTTTGAAAATTTTTTTTGCATTGGGTCCAGTCTAGCTTCCGATTGGTCCCATTTTTTTCGTATTTTTTTCATAGGTATTAGACCTTTTTTATTAGGTTTGTTTAGACCTAACCTCTTTGTTTATGAACCGATTTCGATGGTTCTTTTTTATCCGAAAGGGGGTGTCTTAGGGATGGTGTCATATTAATTTGGTCAAGTTCTGATGATATGATCACTATTAATAACATCACTAAAAAGAGAAAAATAAAAATAATTTTTAAGAAAAAATAAAAACCGACTTCAAAAAATTAAATGCAACAAATAAAATACACTAAAAGGTATAAAATAATTATTATCTTATTTAGTTACAACTAAACGACGAAATATTAACATGAAATTACTTTTTGAAGTCGGTACCAAACATATACCTTTTATGAATCGCACTCGACGGATCTTACTTAGTACGTTTGGAGGGTATGCTCGCTTATAGGTATAGTTAGTTTGGCACCGACTTCAAAAAGTAATTTCATGTTAATATTTCGTCGTTTGGTTGTAACTAAATAAGATAATAATTATTTTATACCTTTTAGTTTATTTTATTTTTTGCATTTAATTTTTTGAAGTCGGTTTTTATTTTTTTCTTAAAAATTATTTCTTCCTCAATTGGATAAATTGGGACTGGAGAACATGTGGTTCTAACGGGACGGTGCAACGGCGCACACTGCCCGAGCCACAACCAATATTCTGAAGGAAGCATTTCCGGGTCACTTAATCTTTCGTTTTGGTGATTTGCACTGGCCGGCCAGATCACCCGATTTAACCGTTCCAGACTTCTTTTTATGGGGTTTTTTGAAATCGCGGGTTTACGTCAACAAGCCTCAGACTCTTGAAGCCCTTAAGGAGAATATTCGCCAGGAATGCGAGAACCTGTCGCCCGAAGTTCTGGCAAGAGTGATGGAAAATGCCATAAAACGGACCTGTATGGTCATCAACTCTGGCGGCGGCCACTTGACCGCTATCATTTTCTCGACTTGATGGAATAAATTCTAATGGATTAAATAAACAAATTTCACAAGCAGATCCAAAGTTTTTCATTAAAAAAAAAAAAAAATTACAGCAAAAGAACATCGGGTGATTACTTTTGCCCCACCCTATATATATATATATAATTACATACCTTTGCATTTGAATATTATTGTAAGTAAATGATAATAAAAATATTACAATTAACTTATGTAGTAGTTCTTTAATACCTAGTAAAATTTTGTTGTTATAAAATATCACTAGTCCGCGAATTTTTTTTACAAATTTTACTGGTCGTCGGGCCAAAAAAGGTTGAGAAACACTGATCTAATTGATTTAATATTTTTTTTATTTGATGTCCTATAAAAAATAGTTCTTATGAAAGTCGTTCAGTTTTTTTTTTTGTAGATTTAGGAAATGTACAGAAAAATATATGTTTCTATTTAAAAAACAGAACGTGACCTTGAAATACCCTTGAAAGCTTGTTCTAAGTCGACAAACAATAGTTAGTTTAGTTTCCCCCTTGATATAAGTAAACTTTTTTTCATATAATGCACTGTTTTTGAGTTATAAGAATGTCTCAAGATAAAAAAAACTAACCCGGTATAGTTTTTGGTCAACAAATACAAAGATAATAATAAAAAATTTGCAAAATAAGTGTAATTAATGTTGGCGATAAAAATAGATTCCTATTGCATTTTTTCATTTTATTGTAATTATAATTTTATTAATGGCCAATGTGATTGACATATACCTACTTTTAATAAATTAGACAAATGCAATGTTTTATATCTAACTAGCTGCAAGGCTCGCCTTCGGCGGCCCTCTTGCTAGCCAGGGGGCACGCCAATAAAAACCGAAACGTCAAAAATCCAATATAGAATGGTTATTCCTCAAGCAATAGATGAGAATCAATCGTTATTTTTGATTTTAACTCGATTCCTCCATGTCTTCAGCAATGGTTACCAATAAAAACCGAAACGTCAAAAATCCAATATAGAATGGTTATTCCTCAAGTACTAGATGAGAATCAATCGCTATTTTTGGTTTTAACTCGATTCCTCTATGTCTTCAGGAAAAGTAACGGATAAGAAAACAACGCAGTTGCTATGGTTACTTATAAAATTTCCTCCCAAATTTTTAGCATTTCACAGAGAGAAGCCTATCCATTCTTATTTAAGCAAGGCTAAATGAGCTATATTAAAACTATCAAATGAATAAATTTAAAGAATTAAAAAAATTAAAAAAAAGGACTATCTTACTCCAGAGTAAAGTACTTTAAAATATAATTTTACTAAAAACTTTATTTAACTTTTTTTGTGGTCCCCAAGGTACTTAATTAGGATATTAAATTTCATCAAAATTGGTTAAGTCATTTTCAAGATATTTAGAAAAAACTAAAAAAGTACTGAAATAAAGTACTAATGTTTGTTGGCCGATATGTACCAAAAACTAATCAGCGCTTCATTTTGTTAAACTAATAGTAGGTTTTCAATTTCATTTCAATCGGTGCAACGGTGTGGAAAAAATCGTGGGCCAAAAAGCGATAACATCCATCCATCCATCCATCCATCCATCCATCCATCCATCCATCCATCCATCCATCCGCCCGCACGCACTAAATGAAAAAATCGCACTTTTTGGCCTCTCGACGAGACCCCATGTAATTTTTGGCAAAACCGTCACGTGCTAAAATTCAACCTAATTGAATACTACAATTTGTGACTTTAATTGAGACCATGGGTTCCGTAGTCTTTACCTGAGGACCCTTTGAAGCCACGCTTGCCTCTAGACCGATTACAATACTTTCTCCATGCTTCGCATTGGATAAAGTAAAAATCAAATTATTTGTAAACACACCTGTTTTGTTATGATTTAGACACCTGTTAATTAAAAACAAACAAAAAATTCCTAATTTTAATATAATAAATTAATATTTGCTATAACCTATATAAACAATTTTTGCTCGTTTAATAAGAGTAGAGTATCTGGAGGCACCGAGCGATGCTCGGTAACTTCTTCCTTCAGTTAAAAGCTTTATTTTAATATTATTTTTAATTTAAAACTCTGATAAAAAGGTCGATTTTTATTTGACAGCCGTTTTCAAATTAAAAAAAATACAAATATATATAGTATTCACCCATTGTACCCCCACCCCGCTTGACCACACCCCCGTAACCTCGCCCTACCCCCGGATCCTCCACCACTCCACCCCACCTCCTGCACCTGTTTTGATTCAACCATATGATTCATTTTTATTCATCCAATTGTTAATAAATAAAACCTGTGTGTTGTTTTTTCAGAAAATTGAGACCTGCTTATGCGAAATCTATTTTTAAATAAATTCTTGATTATTTTTTATTCTATTAAATAAATAAAGTTCTTTATAAAAACAATTATAAAACGTTTATTAATATTTCTAACGTTTATGGAGAACAAAATATGTTAAAATCCACAATCACAATACTTCTTTAAGGGCTTTGAGAACAATTAAATAAGGAAACCCATTGTCTGTCTGGGTACAAAAGGAAAAGGGAAACCTTTTTTAAAACCCTAAGAATGGGATTTGTATACCTGAGAATAATTAATTTCATTACGAAAAAACCCATTAAAAACAATGTTGTCGAAGATGAGACCGTGACAGATCGAATTGTCACCCCAAAAACGCCCCTAACCCTGAATTTCATCAAAATCGGTAGAGTCGTTTTCAAATTTACAAATATATATACAAACAAATAAATATACAATTTTTGCTCGATTAATAAGAGTAGATATGAAAAGAAAAGAAAGAAAAATTGTTTATGTAAATGTACCAAATATTTTTTGAAATTTGTGTTTCTGATGGTCTTCAATGATGGTAACGAAGATAACAAGAAAATTTAGACGAATGTGTGGCATGAGTATTTGGTGGGTAAATTATTAATACATGAGTTTCCTGTATTTGATTCAATCGCGAATCGAATGCAGGTGATTTTTTGTCAGATATATCAATGTGTTATTAACAATTTTTAAACACATATTAAAGGAAGATAAGAGTAAATAAATATTATATTTAATATTTATTTACTATGAGTTAAGGATACTCATAGTAAATCAATATTAAATATAATATTTATTTACTCTTATCTTTATTAAAGATGTTTCACCTTGCACCAACACCACAATCTCTACTAATTACATATTAAAGGGTTTTCCAATAAGAGGTGTTATTTTGAATAGCCCGCTATTTCGGTAGATGTCACTTTTGAAGCTGTAACCAAATACTGTATATACAGTATTTGCTGTAACTACGCCATTAATAAAAATGGAACGATATACGCTTCAATAACGCATTGAAATTATTAAAATTCACTATAAAAATGGTGAAAATTTGGCAGCGACGGTTCGTAAAACTAAAACAATTTTGGGTCGTCGTAAAGCACCTTGACCGTCCGCAGTATCTTTTATCTATGGTCCGCAATACAGAAATTGGTGGAAAAATTCAAGCTGTTGGGACAAGTTAGTGATGTGAAGAATAAAACCCGTGCACGTCGCTCAAGAACAACTGAGAATATTGCTGCTGTAGCCCAAAGTGTTGAAGAAAACCCAGGTTTGTCCATTCCTCGTCCAAGGGCGGATCCAGGGGGGGGGGCGATCGCCCCCTCCGTCCCCCCCATAGGGGCCCGTGCCTGGCAAAAAAAATATTTTAAAATTGAAATTCTATATGTGCCTGTGTGTGGGGGGGGGCGTCTCTGCCCCGCCCCCCCCCCCCCCCCCCGCTTGGACAATTCGATCGCGACACACTTCCGAGATAAAAAGTAGATCTTACATCGGGGACCTTATATACATTCGCCCCCCCCCCCCCATAAAAAATTCCTGGATCCGCCCTTGTCCTCGTCGTTCTTTGGAATTGGGCATTCCACAAACGTCATTACACCGTATTTTGCCTAATGACTTGGGTCTTAAGGTATGAAAACCGTAGATTTGTCTGATTTACGATAAATTAATCCATTTAGAACAGAAAGACAGAATTAATTCTCTCTCATTTACCATTTGGCTTAGACTGAAAACTTTTTGTAAATATCATTAACAGTGCTGCCGCGAGCTTTTATTCGAATGTACTATTAATTTTATCAAATTGTACTGTGTAATGGGTTAAAAAATTGTTTAATTAAATTAAATTTTTTAGTAGATAGGTCCGTTGTTTCGTGTATGATTAAAAATCGAGCCACTTTATTATTTTTGTATATTAAATTAAATTTTTTATTAGATATCTTATTTATTTCTTGTAAATATTATTGTAAACGTTTTTAAGATTGTTTTTTAATAGATTTCTATTTTTTAATTATAAAACAATCAATAAATATTTTTTTTTATATTATTGTATATTTATATTTTAAATAAAAGAAATATTAAAAGCTGCACGACTCTTTAATGAAACTTTGTTAAATATAAATAAATTCCAGTTATAAAATTTGCTGGAATCCTATATTTAATAATATAAATTAATAATATGCACAATGTAAATTTGTTTTTCTAATTAAAAATATTTTGTATTGCAGTTTTCTAATTTATTAATAATTTTTTTTTTAATACCATATTATTTTTATTCATCATCGAGTATTATTATTATTATTATTATTATTAAAGCTAAAAAAGTTTATTTAGTAAAAAAGATTGTGATAAGTAAATTTAAATCACATAGAAAAATTATTCTCAATGCATTTCTTTTGGGAGCAATTGTTCACTTTTTGAGTCTACCTCTAGATGGCGCTAGGATCGGAAATCTGGCGGTTTTTTTGCTATTTTGGAAGACCGATCTAGAGGATTTATAAATCAAATCGTTGGCAACACTGGTTATGGGCGTCGTAACTTGTTGTCATTAATGCCTACTCCTAAAATAAAGATCAGCAGACACATTCGAAGCAGCATTTGAAGAACGGATTCCCAGAATGAAATCGAGGCCATAAAAGCGTAGTGTTGCTATCTTCTCAAAGCCTACGTCACTATCTATTTACCAAAATAGTGTTGCTCATGTTGTTGGTTACTTTTCGAATGTCATAAAAGTGACACTTTTCTACATATTATATATCCTTAGAAAGGTGACGTCTTCAGTTTTCATTTGTTTTCATACAAACTGCTTTGATAAATATCACTTTAAAAATGAATATCGATAAAGTGCATTTACGGCATGTTATGCTTTGCGAGTTTCGGAAGGGAATAAACGTTGCCGCAGCCATGAAAAACATTCAAGATGTTTATCAGGATCAAGCACCAGCTAAACGAACTGTGGAAAAATGGTTTGCTAAATTTCGGCGCGGAGAATTTAACCTTGAAGACGAGCCACGCTCTGGTCGACCTTCTGACATTGATGACAATGTTTTGCGCACTTTAGTGCTCAATAACCCGCGAATTTCAACAGAAGAAGTTGCTACAGCACTAAACGTTGACAGATCAACCGCTTTTCGGCGTTTAAAAAAGATGGGATTCTATTTGAAGCTCGACAGATGGGTGCTGACCGAGAATTGGTGGCTCCAGGTACTTATAAATTAAGCTAGTATTCTTGCATTTAAATTAATTAACAATATCAAAAATGTTGTCAAATTCAGTTCAATTTAATTTAACTAAATTTTACTCTATGATAAATAGGAACTACGGTGTTGCCGTCCTGTGGTAGAAATTGAAACTATTCAATTCTGGTCAGCTGTCACAAATATATCTTTGCATAGTGAAAGAATATTAAACTTTTTTCTGATTATTTACACCTTTTGTTAGATATTATCAGTGGCGGATCAAGCATTTTGAAAGCCCCAAGCGCAATCACATTTTGAGACCCCCCTACATTACTGATTGTAAAATAGTGACGTTTTAATGAAAGCACATATGTTCAAAAAAGAGCATTTTTTATTATAATAGTAAATAAAAACATATTCAATAACCATGGAAAAAAATAGTTTGATTATCGCACAACAAAATTACATTTATTATTGCATTACATCATCATCATTGAGTATACAGTCCTAAGACTGGTTTGATGCAACAATCCGTCTCTACTCGACTCTGTCCCCCGCCAGCTGTTTGACCTCTCTAAATGCCTGGCATCCCATATCCCCAATTATTTGGTTGAAATATTCTAATCTGGTTCTTCCCCTTCCCCTTTTCTTTCCCACCTCCCCCTCCAAGATATCCCTAAGTAGTCACCCATGTCTCAGTGTGTGCCCCATCATCCGACCTCTTCTCTTCTTCAGACTCTTCCACAAGGTTTTTCTTTCTCCGATTCTTGCATTACATACTATATATAAGATTAAATTAAAGTGGAACTTTTCTCGCTTTAAGTTTAGCGAATTTATCAATAATATAGTCATATTCTAAAGTCTGAACTACATCGTTTTCTATAAACTTTATTGATAAATTAGTTAAATGTATCTGTATTAGGACCAGTTGTATGACGCAAAGTAAATGCTTTTTACTACTGACAGTTCCTGGCATCTGTCCCAGTCCCTCCATTTACCATCTACCCTGTGTTAGTGGTAAAAAGCATTTACTTTGCGACATACAACCGGCCCTTAGTGAGTTTCGTAAATAATTTTTGACACGTTTCAAAACCGAAAATGAACGTTCACCACTGGCGTTGCAAATAGGTATTGTCAGAAAATATTTTAAAATTTTTTTCTACATTCGGGAATGTTGATTGTAACCCACCAATTAATAATTTATTCATGTCAACAGGATCAGGCTCGGATCGAATAGGTGCGGGGCCCGATTGGATTTTTTTTTGCGGGGCCCTCTCTATATATTAAATATTTAAATAAAATTCAAATTCAGTATAATATATATATATATGTCAATGATCATCAGATAGGTAACCTTCTACATAAATTAAAAAAATACAAAAACATTTATTGAATATAAATTTACATCACCGAATATGAATACATGAATTTACATATTTCTAAGTTTTTGTTCTGTAAATTCTTCTAAAATTGTTTGAAAATCTAATTTCCTTGCGTCTTCACTTTCAATTGACATAATTGCAAAACTATTTAATCTATATCCTGATTCATTGTCGATCTCAGATAGTTTTTTTATTAGTTTTAGCCTGGAAAATGATCTCTCTCCAGAAGCAACGCTTACTGGAATTGTTAAGAATATTCGGAGAGCAATAAACAAGTTTGGAAATGCCGTTGCTCTATCATTATCCGAAATTTGATTTTTTTTTGCGGGGCCTTTTCAAATGCGGGGCCCGATTGGGCCCAATCGCTCCAATCGCCCTTTATCCATCCCTGAACAGGATTAGTGACGTTTTCTCCCTTTATGAATGAAATGAAATGAAGAATTTCATCTTTGAAATAGCGAATGTCAATATCCAGTGCGCAATCAAATTTAAATTATGCGGTAGAACTTACAACTACACATATATTGAGAAAACAGAATTACAGAACGCGAAAAATTCTTTATTTTGAGGCCCCTTAGATTCTGATGCCCCAAGCGCGCGCTTCTTGCCCCTGTTCGGTGATCCGCCACTGGATATTATTATTGTTTTTGCATTTTTTCAATTAAGAAAAATAATTCAATATTACGATGGAAAATACTTTTTATACTTCGGGAGCACGATTTCCTTCAAAAATAAATAAAAGCAAAATGTTTTGCTCTGTTTCTGGATGCAATAGTAAATCTTGTCGAAATCAAGATGTTCGGTTTCATTATTTTCCGAAAAAAAATGAAAATTTTGTTAAAATTCAAAATTCTTTTGGAGTGGATGAAAAAATTGACCGTAGAAAATTGTGACAAATAGTTTTAAAAATAGAAAAAGACATTTCCAAATACATGCAAGTTTGTTCTTTACATTTTAAACAATCTGATTATATTTTACCAGGTAATTATATTAATTTTTTGGCTAGATTATTTGATAAAATATATTTTTTTTATTTTTTTAAATAAATTAAAAAAAATTATTTTATTATTCAGATTTTGATTCTAAAGGCAAAAGATATTAAAAAAAAATGCAGTTCCATCTTGCAATCTGCCTTGTATTGATAAAAAAATACAATCGATTGAAGCTAAAAATAATATTAAGGTGCGTGCAAAAGTTCAGGCGGAGTTTCAATAGATGGAGTTATGAGCGTCGTAACGTGTTGTCATTAATGCCTACTCCTACATATTATATATCCTTAGAAAGGTGACGTCTTCAGCTTTCATTTGTTTTCATACAGACTGCTTCGATAAATATCACTTTAAAAATGAATATCGATAAAGTGCATTTACGGCATGTTATGCTTAACGAGTTTCGAAAGGGAATAAACGTTGCCGCAGCTGTGAAAAACATTCAAGATGTTTATCAGGATCAAGCACCAGCTAAACGAACTGTGGAAAAATGGTTTGCTAAATTTCGGCGCGGAGAATTTAACCTTGAAGACGAGCCCGCTCTGGTCGACCTTCTGACATTGATGACAATGTTTTGCGTACTTTAGTGCTCAATAACCCGCGAATTTCAACAGAAGAAGTTGCTACAGCACTAAACGTTGACAGATCAACCGCTTTTCGGCGTTTAAAAAAGATGGGATTCTATTTGAAGCTCGATATTTGGGTGATCTAACATACATGCTAATAGATCTAGCGTTCTGGACTGGGAGATTAAATATATAACATCTGAGATTTCAAATTCACTTGGTGATCCATCCGAATGTCTAGCGATCTATACGCGAAATGACGTTGGATTGTAGCTAAGTGGATCACATCTTTTTCTCTCTTGGTCCAGACTTAAGACTAGCGTAATCCGCAGTAGTCTCGCGATAAATATCTTTTTCAAATAAGCGCGGTCAAAAACAATTCTCATTGATATATCAATTATTCTTTGTTATATTAATTAGAAAAAATTATAAAAATTTAATAAGATATTATTTAGAAAAAGTATTATAAAATTTAACACACAGTGGTTGACTATAGTTCAAATTTTTAACTTTTAAGTATTATTTTCTCATACCAATAATATCTAAATTCAATTTTAGTTAATATAATTCGAAATAATTAAAATTAATATATGTAATTGAAAAGTTTTTGTTTTGCCGAGAGTAGAAGAGTTGTTGATTCACAAAGAGAAACAAAGAGGTTGTCCTCTGCTTGATGCAAATAAACATACACACATATATATCGAGATGATATATCTGTATATATATATTATTTATTTGTTCGAGACTATAGTTTCGAAGACTTGGTCTTCATCATCAGTCTTTTTTAATTATAAATATTGTTTTTCATGGAGTCAATACCGTATGGATATTGAAAATTTGATGTTTCTTCACTGGTGGTCAGTTTAGAATTAGAAATAATATATATATATATATATATATATATCAGATATATCATCTCGATATATATGTGTGTATGTTTATTTGCATCAAGCAGAGGACAACCTCTTTGTTTCCTTTTGTTAATATATGTACTTTATACTATATAAAAAAATAATAATTTTATGCCTCTATTTAAATATAATGGAATAGCGAATTCACCCCTCCTGACTTGTGCTGGCAGAAAGTTGTCGGGGCAAACCATTTCTATTCTCCCATTAGAACAATACATTTACCTCCCTACTATTATTTAATAGCGCCTCTGATTTTAGCCAATAATTTTACTAAAAGCTCGAGCAAATATAATAAATATTATTTTTTGTCTTAGGTAAGCGAATCAAACAGAAAGAGGAAATCTGGAACAACATGTACAACGCAGTCCTCCAATAAAAGACGCCGAAAAGTACTACTAGTTTCTCCAGATGAAATATTAGAAGGAGATGATAAACCTGGCCAGTCTATCTCTACGGATACGTCTTTGTCTAAATCCGAAGAAATTCAATCTGAGGATGAATTTATTCAAGTAAAACCTAAATAAATAATAACAGTAATAAATATTATAAATAAAAAAACGTCTATACTGATATTAGTTGTATATCTGATCTATAAGGCATCTGCCGCAGAGCATCGTTTATTTATCTTCTTCTTCCTCTATATTAAAATCAACTGGTCTGGTCACCACACGACTTTCACATTCTCACTAATTTGAAATCATCGCGACATTTGTAATTTACACCCTCTTCCTTTATTTCAATCGAATTAAAATCGCACCACACAGAGGGGGCAGCCCTTTACAGAAAGAAAAACAGATTTATTTACAAATTAGGTTGCAACCTTCATCAGTCGTCTAAATAATAACGCCAGATGTTGTGGCTATTAGTGATTAAAGTACATGTATATATGGGCGCCAGTAGGACTCCAGAACCGAGGCCAGAGTGTCGGGAGCGCCAAAAGCGCCCCACAACTGTGCAATGCGATCAAGAAAAAAAACAACAATCAAATATTATATAACATTACAAACAAAACAAAAAAAAATATATAAATAAAAATTAACATTAAAATGCTAAAAAAAAAATAATAAAACTCGTTTAAAATGGGCTGGCCACCGCAGAAAGGTCATTTGTCGAGGAAGGCCAGCCCAGCAATGCACATAAATCGAAACTCACTGTCTCAATTAATTAAGGCCGGGCCCCGTCCGGAAAGTCCTCCTCATAAAACTAGAAAAGTTAAAAAGGGAACCTAGCATCGCCCTGAATGTCATTTTTAACCGACTTCAAAAAAGGAGGAGGTTCTCTATTCGACTGATTCTTTTTTTTTTTTTTTTTTGTGTCTATATTACCTCATATCTCCGCCAATTGTGAACCGATTTTGAAATATTTTTTTTGCATTGGGTTCAGTCTAGATTCCGATTGGTCCCGTTTTTTTTTCATTAGTATTAGACCTTTTTTTGTTAAGTATGTTCAGGCCTAACTTCTTTGTTTATGAACCGATTTCGATGATTCTTTTTTTATTGGAAAGGAGGTGTCTTAGGGATGGCGCCATATTAATTTTGTCAAGTTCTGATGATATGATCACTATAAATAACATCACTAAAAAGAGATTGCATTATGCCGAGGACAACCTCTTAGTTTCTCTTTGTGAATGAATTTATTGCCTCTGGGGATCACAATATCCGGTTTTATGTCCTATATCCGGTTATTAATGGCATCGATTTCTTTCATCTCAAATTAACTTTTTTCATCTCTGAGATACAAGCTCCCAAAGTGTCAGGACCTAGGCAGGCGATCGCAAACCTTCACAATATATTCTATTATTTGAGATATAAATCCCCAACTCTAATTAGCCCTACCCACCACATATGTAATGTGCTCTTTAACTGTGAGTTTGGAATCGAAAATAACTCCAAGGTCTTTAATAGAGTTAATTCTAATACATGTACTGCCATTTTCGAGTATATACCTAATTGAATTTAAAGTGGCTATATTGTTTAACAAAACTAATAGTAAAACATTTATCAAAGTTGAGGAAGAACAGGTTCGTGTCACACCAATTCAGTATTTTTTTTAATGATATTGATGTGAGAAGGAGATACAGGTGCATCTTCTAAAGGCCTGTATGGGATGGCCCAGAACAGAGTAGAAGGAAAGAAGCCGGGATCACGGGCCAAATCTCAGAAAGTTAGATACAATCCAATTTACTAAGTTTTTTTTAAGGGCTTCGAGCAGTGGTAAATTCTCCGTACGATAAATTAGATTAAATTTATCTCCCACTTAACTTAATTTTATTCAAGCCTGATTGCATTCTTATGTAATCTTGGTCACTAGAAATCTCCAAAAATAGCTTTATATCATCCGCAAAGAATAATACATTACAAAATTCAGATACATTTGCTAAGTTATTAATAAATAATAAAAATAGTAGCGTTTATTTGTATATCTTTAAGAGTCTACTGCCGCAGATTATTATCATTCTTATATGGCAAATAAGTGAATAAATAAATGTCATATTGTGGGCAATTTAAATATTAGAAACATTAGTTAGATTCTTTTAGAAAAAATTATTGAAAATTCGTCATTAATGGCAATAAATTAATCATCATTTTTTTTTTTTTTACTTTTTAGGGGCAAACTGTTGAGGAGTCAGTTTCAACAGCTTCACCTACAAATAGTAGACAAAGTCCACGAATTCTGAAACGTAAAACACAATCAAATAGTAAAATGCAACTAAACAAAAGTACCGATGTCAATACATCAGATGTTCAGGCAAAAAATGATGTCGCTTCGAGTAAGCCAACCAGGTCTAAGGTAAAATAATCACTGTGGGAAATCATTGGAAAGAGCTCTTGTGATTTTCTTAGAGCTTAATGAGTTAACTATAAATATAAGTACAACCAGGGGCGTATATAAGGGAGGGGTTATTTGGTCCCCTCCCTCGGAAAAAAAAATTCGCTGAATATTCACATTTCGTATCCGTCACGGATGGCACGGATAATCCGTGCCACAATATATGTGCACCAACACCACAATCTCTTCTAATTATATATATGGGCCATTCCACACCAAATCGGACGGTTTGAAAATGTTAATTTTTGATTTCCTTCATTTTTTGACATTTTTTAGTACCCATCAAAAAACTCCTGGTAAATTTTGAAATTTTTTTGATCACCGGTTTAAAAGATATCGAATTTCTTCAAAAATAGTCCAAATTCAATTTTTTTTTTTTATTTTGTATTTTTACATACTTTTTAGAAAAAAATTATTTAAAGTGTTTTTATATGCGATTTTTAAGTTTGAAAATTTTAATCTTGTTTTTGAAACTGTTTGATTTTTTTTTTGATAATTTTTTATTTTAAACTTCTATTCATTCTAGAAATTTTAAGACCGGGTTGATAATTACTATTTTTTTTTCAATTTCCGAAAATTTCCAAAAAATTATTCGCTATTAACCATTAATAAAACCACTTTTTGCTATTGAGTTCTCTTTTTTTAGTTATTTTGAATTGATTTTTATACATTTTTATCGTTAACAGGTGTTTGAAATAAAAAATTAGTATTTTAGTTTGTTGAAAGAAAGTAATAACAAATGCTTTTATTTATTTAGGCCCACTATCAAATCCTGTCTTAAAATTTGTAGAATGAATAGAAGTTTAAAATAAAAAATTATCAAAAAAATCGAAGAGTAGGTACTTACATACAGTTTCAAAAACAAGATTAAAATTTATCAAACTCAAAAATCCCATATAAAAACACTTTAATTAATTTTTTGTATTTTTTTCTAAATAGTATGTAAAAAAAAAGAAAAAATTTGAATTTGGAGCATTTTTGAAGAAGTTATGACCGAAAACCCGAAATTCGCTATCTTTTAAACCCGTTATAAATTTTTTTTCAAAATTTACCAGGGAGAGTTTTTTGATGGGTACTACAGTAATAAATGTCAAAAAGTGAAGGAAATCAAAAATTAAAAATTTTCGAACCGTCCGGTGTTTGGCCTGGAATGCCCTATATATACAGGGTGAGTTTTTTTATCTTGAGACAGTCTTATAACTCAAAAACAGTGTATTAAATGAAAAAAGTTTCAAATAAAAGTTTATTTATATCAGGGGGAAACTAAACTACGCTATTGTTTGTCGAGCTAGAACAAGCTTTCAAGGCTATTTCGAGGTCAAGTTCTGTTTTTTAAATAGAAACCTATATGTTTCTGTACATATTCTGAATCTACAAAAAAAACTGAACAACTTTTATTAGAACTATTTTTTTATATGACATCAAATAATAAAAAAATTAAGTCAATTAGATCTCAAAAAAAATTCTAATAATTATTTTTAACAATCATTCAACTTAATTATCAAATAATAATGATCAAATATTTAATTATTAAATAAATAATTTAATAATAATTAATAATTTAATAATTTTTTGACACTGTTCTGAGACATTCCAGTGTAAATGAGTGTATCTCAAGGCTTCTGGATGAATTCCAGTTCCAATTTCGTTATTTTGGCTTGTTTCACTTTCTTCGTAGCCTTTACATTTCTTGTTTTTTTTAACAGATTTACAACACGATAAAATGAAGCTTGTGAGGGTGTATTCCTATCATGAAAACACTCGTCATCCATTTCAATGGCAGCCCCTTATTCTTCCACATTCACCGTAAATTAAGACCATTTCAATTCTGTCTTGAACAAAAAATGATCCATTTTTACTATGGTAATACAATAGTATAACTATCTACTGGATTGACACGAGAAATAAACTTTTTTAAACTCAAGAATTTTAAATAGTTCTATTAAGTAGAAAATAATCTCTTAAATCTGAGTATAATGAAGTTTTCATATCATTATAAACACTTATTTTCATTTTTACTTAGAGAAAGTGGTGTAGGTTTTAGGTGAAACATGATATTAATTAATAAAGTAAAGGGTGTGTAGTTTCACAGTAAATGAAATTTATCAGTTTTAACCTGTAAACTCCTGATGATGGACTAATAATCCGAAATATATTGAGTTTGTATAAACCTCTTTGAGTTTTATTTCATTCACTGTGAAACTACACACCCTTTACCTTTATTAACTTTAGTAACAAAGACACGTTTTTATTTGTCCATACTTGACTGTTTTTTTGAGTGGTCTAATTTTCAAAACTTTCTAATTATTTTACATCAAACTATTCGTTAAAAATTCCTCTTTCTAGTGATATAATTTATTTAATTTTACTTTTCGTAATTTAATTAATATTTGTAATTATTTGTTTAGCCATCAAATAATTGGCTAACTTATTTTATTTTTATTTTATTTCAATTCGTTACATTGTGTTTGAAGACAAGAGGATCATCTCACAAACCATAAGTTTCGAATTTCTATTGATTTTCTTTCTCTCTTTAATACATTGCATTTGAAATAATTTTTAATTTTAATAATAACATTATTTTATTCATTATTGCATGTTGTTTCCTTTTTACGTTTAATTATTTTATAAATTATAATTTTTCTTTTTTCTTTATTTTTTTTTACGAACTATTATTAATATATTTATTTATATTTTAATTCTTTTTTTTATTAAGCCCAAGTAGTAGTTAAGTATATAATATATCATTTATTTCCCTACAGGTACAACCTAAATAATTAAGTGGTAGATAATTTTAACCTAATTATCGCTCGGTGAAACACCACTGCTCAAGTTATTAAAACTCAGTAAACTAGATTTTACCTATCTTTCTGAGATCAGACTTGTGATTCCGATTTCTTTCTTTCTTTCTTTTTTCTCTCTTTCTATTCAATAATTTACACCCTCTCGCTCATTCTATTATACATCATGTCTACATTGAGCATCCACTATTCCAATATTCGCGGTCTCTTTAGCAATAAAACTTCCGTTTTCCAACATCTCGAAGACGAAAGACCCTCCATTTTGGCCCTCAGTGAAACCCAAATTGACACAGACAAATCCGATACTCCAGATCTCAAATTCGGGAAATATATTCTACACCCCAAATTCCGCCGGTATAACGGCGTCTGTTGCTACGTTCGCGATAACATCCCCTGCGAACGACTTGGATTTTTAGAAAAAAAGCTTACGACGCTTTATGGCTTAAATTTAATACTAAGACCTCAAGTAGAATTCTCTGTACAATCTATAGATCTCCTAATGATAAAAAATTTAAAGAATTTTTCGATTATCTCGGCAATTGTGTGAATGTAATTCTTTCACGTTTTCCAAATTCTGAAGTCTCTTTCCTAGGTGACTTCAATGTACACAATAAGGACTGGTTGACATTCTCCAGATACAACACCTCTGAAGGCAACGCTGCTCACATATTTGCAACTTCATGTGACTTAACCCAAATTATAGATCGCCCCACTAGGATTCCGGACAACCCAAACGATACCCCATATCTCCTCGACCTCTTTCTGTCATCTGCCCCATCTCAATTCTCTTTTAGTATCTCTGCACCTCTAGGTAACTCAGACCACAACTTAATTAAAATAAAATCACATATCGACTTAGTAAAACCCGCTCTATCCTGCCCAAAGCCCAGAGAAATAAGGCTTTTTCTTAAAGCCAACTGGGATGAAATGCGTAACTTCTTCAGCTCTTTCCCATGGAATGATTACTGCTTCAGAAACAAAAATGCCACCGAATGTGCGTCTGCATTCTCTGAAGTGATTCAAATGGGCATCGAGTTATTTGTCCCTTTCAAACGGGTAATTGGAAAACAGGACTCCAAGCCCTGGTTCAATAAGTCTTGCTCCGAAGCAGTCAAACAAAAAAATCATGCTTTCTATAATTGGTCTTCGACACCATCAGAGTACAATCGCGTTCTCCTCACAAAAGCCCGCGCCCACTGTAAAAAAACAATCGATAATGCGATGAAGTCCTTCATTCAGAAAAAAGCTGACAGGCTAGCAGCTTGCCCCAGCAGTTCAAACAAATTCTGGTCCCTTGATAAGTATGTAAAAAGAAATTTTACAAACTCATCATTTCCCCCTCTCAATCTCTCCGACAACTCGATAGCCATTGACGCCTCCGACAAAGCCGAAGCTTTTGCCTCATATTTCGCGTCCAACTCAAACCTGGACGACAAAGGGCTTGAACCACCCACATACCCCCCAGTACTAATATAATGTCAGATACTGTTTTCAGGATACCAGCAATTCTAAAGATCATCCGGAATCTAAAGAAAAACTCTTCTGCTGGCCCCGACGATATCCCTGCCATTCTCATTAAAAAGTGCGCCCCTGAACTTGCTCCTATACTATCCAAATTATACAATCTCTCCTATAACTCTGGAATATTTCCTGAAGCCTGGAAACTAGCCAGAATCCAACCAATTAAGAAAAAAGGCGATTCTTCCAACATAAAAAACTATCGACCCATAGCAATCACTTCTGTCTTATCCAAAATCATGGAAAAGGCCATCAACGAGCAAGTTCTACGACACTTAGAGTCAAATAAATTTATCCACGATAGGCAATACGGCTTCAGGAAATTCCGGTCGACTGGTGACATCCTAGCATATGTAACTCATATCTGGAACAAAACCCTGGAGGCCGGGAATGAAACCCTCGCGGTAGCTTTAGACATTTCAAAAGCCTTCGATATGGTCTGGCACAAAAATCTTCTTGCCAAATTGACCTCCGTCGGCCTTGCACCGAAACTCTGTAAGTTGCTCGAAAGTTTTCTTTCAGACCGTAGTATTAAGGTTGTCATCGATGGAATATCATCTTCCCCCTTCCACACCAACGCTGGAGTTCCTCAGGGATCGGTTATCTCCCCTACGCTTTTTCTTATCTATATCAACGACCTTCTAAACTTGCCCTCCAATCCGGTACATTGTTACGCAGATGACAGCACCCTACATAACGCCCCTGCATCGCATAAAAACCGTGCAGACATTGCCTCTTCAATTAATTTAGACTTGTGCAAACTTAAAAACTGGGGATCCCAAAACTTAGTTAACTTCAATGCAGGGAAAACTCAGTGTTGCCTTATTTCTAGGCGCGTCGACAGAAACCTCCCAAACATATCATTCGACTCAAACTCACTAGAATTCAGGGATAAAATTTCAATGCTAGGCGTAACTCTAGGGTCTGACCTTTCATGGAATGACCATATCTCAACCACTGCTAAAGCTGCAGCGCGCAAGCTTGGTCTCCTATTTAGGTCTAGACGCTGTTATACTCCCAGTCAACTTCTTATGCTGTATAAGGCTCAAATTCGTCCCTGTCTCGAATATGGCTCTCATCTGTGGAGGGGTGCATCCAAGCATTCTCTTGCTACACTGGATGCAATTCAGAAGCGAGCAATTAAACTAATAGGAGACCCGGCTCTAACCAACTCACTCGACTCCCTGGCTCACCGAAGAACCGTTTCTGCCCTTTCCCTGTACTACAGATACTATCACGGTGTCTGTTCAGTCGAGCTGAAATCTCTTATCCCCCTAATGCCCTCTTTACGAGAAACACGCGGTTTTCTAACGCTCAGCACCCCTTCGCTGTCAAATTGGATAAAAGTCGAACAAGCGCTTTCGCCAACTCTTTTATTCCTATGACCTCCAGAGACTGGAACTCGCTCCCTGCCACCATCTTTCCCGCGACTTATAACCTTAAGCTATTTAAGACCCGTATCCACAGATACCTTCGACCTCCGCCCAACCCATAAAATTCTTTCTTCTTCTTTTCACGATGGAGGGGCCAACCGAGGCCTTTAGGGGTTGCACCTTTTTGGTGTAACTCCTTCTCTCATCATTATCATTAAAAAAAAAAAAAAAAAAAAAAAAAACTTATTTTCATTGTTGTGACCCTTCAATTTAATAAATATTTATTTAATAATTAATTATTTAATCATTATTATTTGATAATTAAGTTGAATAATTGTTAAAAATAATTATTAAGGTTTTTTTTCTGAGATCTAATTGATTTAATATTTTGTTTGTTTGATATCGAATAAAAAAATAGTTCTAATGAAAGTTGTTGAGTTTTTTTGTAGAATAAGATGACTTAAAGAAAATATAGGTTTCTATTTAAAAACAGAAGTTGACCTTGAAATACCCTTGAAAGCTTGTTCTAAGCCGACAAACAATAGCGTAGTTTAGTTTTCCCCCTGATATAAATAAACTTTTTTCATATAATACACTGTTTTTGAGTTATAAGATTGTCTCAAGATAAAAAACTCACCCGGTATATGTGCAAGCGCCGCTAGATTGTCATAGCAAAGAATCGTTGATATAACAACGAAAGATAGAATAAAAATATGAAAAATAATATGAATTATAGGTTCATATAATATAAATTAGTAGTATATTTTATATAAAGCCTAGTTTACACGGACTTAGTACTATTCTATTTACTAAGCACTAAGCCAGTGATTCTCAACCTTTTTTTCTTTTAATAATTTAAAAATTTGACGGCACACTAACAATAAAAGAAATTAATAGAATTTTATTTGGTTTATTGATTGATGTACCTATAAAATAGCATAGGACATTCTGCATCCTGTAAAATGTTACTACATTTTCAGTTCAAATGATTAAATGAATATTTGGATTAAATGTGTCAATTGATAAAGAAATGTAAAAAAAATAAATAATTTTCAATTCGGGAGGAACCACTGCATAGCAGTGGCGGCACACTTCAAGAATCTCGCGGCACACTAAAGTTCCGCGGCACAGTGGTTGAGAATCACTGCACTAAGCACTTAACTGATTAGTAGTGGTTCATACGCCTTTTCTAACCACTCTACTAATTAGTGTATAGTGAAAGCTGCAAGATGGCAATTCGAATTGTCAATATACAGGGGGGGGGTCATAAAGATCTCCCACATTTTGAAGAAGTATAAAAAATGAAAAAAATTTAACTAGAAAAAAACTCAATATATTTTTGAAAAGAACATAAATTATTATTTTTTTTAAATGTGTTTTAAACATTATATCAGGCGAAAAAAGGCGAAGGGGGGGGGGGGGTCCTCTAGCCCTTTCGGCTAAACTATATATACAAAATTTGGTTAGTTTTTGCATTTCTAGCCTTTTTGTGGCCTGTAGAATATATATCCGTCCGTCAAGGCGATACCATCTCGCACAAACTTTTCACCTTAGCGTTGGAAGACGTATTTAAGAGCCTTTCTTGGGAACAGAGGAGGGTCGACATCGATGGAAGCCGTCTTAACCACCTACGCTTTGCCGACGATATTGTGCTTATCAGCAGCGACCCAGATGAATTAGGAATAATGCTACGTGAACTCGAAGAATCCTCACAAGCTGTGGGTCTGAAAATGAATCTTCAGAAAACTAAAATCATGAGTCCGAGCAATATAGTGGTCACCATCGGTAATCATACTCTCGAGAAAGTCGATGAGTATGTGTATCTGGGACATAACATTAAGTTAGGAAAGGATAACCAGACGGCCGAAATCACCAGACGTATCGGCTTGACCTGGGCGGCGTTTGGCAAGCTCAGCTATATTCTCCGGGAACCACGCATCCCTACAAACCTCAAGAGAAAAGTTTATGAGTCATGCATCTTGCCCGTCGCTACCTATGGGCTCGAAACTGTAACACTAACGATACACAGTGCAAATCGACTCCGAGTCTGCCAGCGAGCGATGGAGCGTGCGATGCTGGGAGTTAACCTCAGAGAGAAAATCGGAAATGAGGAAATCAGAAAGAGAACGAGGGTCGTGGATGTGGTGGAACTAGTGGTTCATCTTAAGTGGCGATGGGCAGGTCACATAGCAAGAGACAATATCAAGTGGACTAAAATCCTTCTACAATGGAGGCCACGACCACAGGCAAGATGGCGAGATGACCTCCGACGCCACCCGGGGGAAACTGGATGCAGTTAGCCCAGCAGAGATCGATATAGAAGAGAATGGAAGAGGCCTATGTTCAGGAGTGGAGGTTAACAGGCTAAAGAAGAAGAAGAAGAATATATATACAAAATTTGGTTGAGTTGAGTCGAAAGGGCTAGAATTTTCATTTTTGACCCCCCCCCCCCCCTTTTTTTTTTGTCTGATAATGTTTAAAACACATTAAAAAAATGTAATTTATGTTCTTTTCAAAAATATATTCAGTTTTTTTTCTATTTAAATTTTTTCATGCCCACCCCACTCTGTATGTGGTACTTGCCATTAGTAAATAGAGACCATTTCTATTCACTCGCACTTGCCACTCTACTAATACTAACCACTTATATTGTGTGTTTACACGACACAAAATTAGTGCGAGTGGTTAGTACTGAGCTCGTGTAAACTAGGCTTTATGTATGTATAATGTACCTTCTACTTTGTTACTTACTTTTGTCATAAAAAATGCTTTACCGACATTACTTTAATATTTTATTTAAACGTACTTAGAGTAACTATCGTTTGCGTGTACTTTAATGTTTATGTAATTTCTAATTGACTGAGATTGGCGTTTAGAATTCTGCCTTTTTCTGCGTGAAGTTAGGGCAAAAATTAATTTATCTTTGTACATATTTTGACTCTTATACTGTTGTACCCTTGGACCCCCCCAATGTGAAAGCCGAGGGGTGAACCTCGATTGGAATTAGGTGTACACCTTCTTTGGAATTCATTAGATAATCTATTGTCTTCTATTTGGAAATGAAAGTGGAAGTGAAAGTAGGTGTACACGATTTAAGTCGCGGCTCACCCCTCGGTGAAAGCTATAGCTACGCCCTTGAGTACAACCATAATCGACCTCGACATCACCCAAACAATAAATTTCTTATAATCTCCGATTCGCTTAGTGCTCTTTCTGCAATCCAAAATTATAACACTCAGCATCCACTCATACAGAAAATACATTTATCCTTTCATAATTTTATTCTAAGAGGGAAAATAATCCACTTTATGTGGGTTCCCAGCCATAAAGGCATCCCAGGTAATGAGCTTGTTGACGAACAGGCGAAAAGGGGAGCCAATAAACAAAATTATGACTTCACAGAAAATCTGCCTGAAGACATTAAAAATTTTGTTAAAACCAAAACTATAAGTAACTGGAAGCTAGAATGGGAAAAAGTTACTTATAACTATTTAAAGATGATAAAACCCATCATTGGTTCCATATCAGCTTCAGATCTAAGTAGAAAAGAGCAAGTTAAATTGACCCGCCTAAGATTGGGTCATTGCTTATTCACCCACGGCCATCTAATGAACAAGGATGACCCACCGATATGTCCAGCTTGCAAAGTTAGGATAAATGTAAATCATGTATTAGTGGAATGCCCAATTTACGCAAGGGAAAGAAAATGTCATTCAATGGGGAACAAAGACTTAAAACAAATACTCGAAAATGAGGAAGGATATGATAATTTGTTCGATTTTTTGAGAGTCATTAACATTTATGATAATATCTGAGTTCTCCCTTTTATATTTAACTATAAAACCAAACATGTAAAAGAAATTTAAAAATTGAAAATATAACGCATTTAATATCTGTGGCGCAAATGACCACACAGTCGAGGCGCCCTTTAAACTGTAATAAATAATAAATAATCGACCTATTAATGATAACAAATTAATTCAACTGTTTTGTTTTTTTTAGCACCAACCTGTCTCTTCTACTAGAGTAAAAAATACTCAAAAACCTAAACGTAAATCACCATCAAAAATTCAAAAGAGAAAAAGTACGGATCATGTGGATGATGAATTTGATATATTTGCCAAAAATATTGCATTTCAATTAAGACAGCTGCCATATTATAATGCACTTCAATGTCAAGAGAAAATCAAGACGATAATTAATCAGGAACGTTTTAATGCACCTCAATTACATCATCAAGAAATAGAGAAGATAATAATAAAGCAAGAACCAGGGTTTAGTGAAGAAGAGCCTTTACAACCAGTATCAAGTCAAGAAACAATTCAGACAATAATTAAAGAAGAGCCAGTGACAAGTGATGACGAATATCCACATCCGGTATTAGGTCAAGTAACAATAATTAATCAGGAATCAGCGATAAAGGAAGATAAGCTTTCAGGCCCAGTATCATGTCAAGAAATAATTAATAAAAAAACAACTATAAGTGAAGAAGAGATTTCACACCCAGTATCAGGTCAAGAAACAATTATTAATAAAAAATCAGCTCTAAGGGAAGAAGAGATTTCGAGAAACAATACAGACTAGAATATATCATATTCCACCGCCAATGCCATCCACTTTAGCTGTTATTAAAACGGAATACGTGTCATGTGATAATGAATCTGTGACGTCGTCAATTGAATCAGTAGATTTACAATAAAATCAGATTAAGTTTATTTTTATTTTATTTATAACCTATTAAAAATTACAGAATAAAAACTTATATGTTAATGCTTAATTTGTGTAATTGTCTATTTCAGGAAATAGGTAAATATTTTGCTGAATTCATGAATTAAACAAATCGCTTGCCGATTCCTGAAATTTGTCAATCTAATATGGTCTTAATCAAATTTACAAACTAAAATTATATATGTAATCATAAAATGTATAATATTAAAAAAAGCTAATATTGTATATAATTAAATTAAATTAGGGAACGAAGAAAATATTTTTTATTATAGACAAAAGGATCAGCCGGGGTTCGAACCCGGGATCCTCGGATGTGCGCTGCGATGCCTTCATAAGAGCCTTAGCTCTTGTGTTGTTTGTGATAGATTGGGAGGCGTTTGAATATATTGTATACCGGGTGAGTTTAATTATCTTAAGACAGTCTTATAACTCAAAAACAGTGCATTATATGGAAACAAAGTTTCAAATAAAAGTTTGTTTATATCGAGGAGGAACTGCGCTATTATTATTATTATTTTTTTATGATATTGATGTGAGAAGGAGATACACCAGAAGGTGCATCCCCTAAAGGCCTGTATGGGATGGCCCCTCCATCGTGAAATGAACAGTAGAAGGAAAGAAGCCGGGATTACGAGCCAAATCTCAGAAAGTTAGATACATTCCAATATCCAATTTACTAAGTTTTTAGGGGCTTCGAGTAGTGGTAAATTCCCCATTCGATAAATTAGGTTTAAATTTATCTCCCACTTAATTTTTTTTCCAGACCCTATACTTATAGAAAAAATGACTGGGTTTATAGCCGGGAATCGAACCCGAGACCTCCGGACTGCCAGCCAGCCAGATATGTTGACGTAGAACAAGCTTTCAAGGGTATTTCAATGTCAAGTTCTGTTTTTTTAAATGGAAACCTATATTTTTCTATACGTCTACTTAATCTACAACAAAAACTAAACAACTTTCATAAGAACTATTTTTTATACGCCATCAAATAAAAAAATACATGAATCAATTAGATCTCAAAAAAAAATTTTAATAATTATTTTTATAACAATTATTTAACTTAATTATCAAATAATAATGATTAAATAATTAATTTAATAATTTTTCAACACTGTTCTGAGACATTCCAGAGTGTATTGCACGTCTTCTGGATGAAACATCTTTCTTCAACAAAAAATGCTCCTTTTTTATTATGGTAATACAATATAACTATTTGCTGGATTGACACGAGAAATAAACTTTTTTAAACCCAAGAATTTTAAGTAGTTCTATTAAGTAGAAAATAATCTCTTAAATCTGAGTATAACAAAGTCTTAATATCATTATAAACACTTATTTTCATTGTTGTGACTTTTCGATTTAATAATTATTTATTTAATAATCAATTATTTAATCATTATTATTTGATAATTAAATTAAATAATTATTAAGATTTTTTTGAGATCTAATTGATTCATGTATTTTGTTTATTTGATGTGGTATAAAAAATAATTCTTATGAAAGTTGTTGAGTTTTTTTTGTAAAATAAGATGACTTAAAGAAAAATATAGGTTTCTATTTAAAAAACAGAAGTTGACCTTGAAAAACCCTTGAAAGCTTGTTCTAGGTCGAAAACAATAACGTAGTTTAGTTTCGCCCTTGATATAAATAGGCTTTTATTTGAAACTTTTTTCCATATAATGCACTGTTTTTGAATTATAGGACTGTCTTAAGATAAACAACTCACCCGGTATAATTAAATTAAATTAGGGAACGAAGAAAAGATTTTTTTATTATAGACAAAAGGATTAGTCGGGGTTCGAACCCGGGATCCTCGGATGTGCGCTGCGATGCCTTCATAAGAGCCTTAGCTCTTGTGTTGTTTGTGATAGATTGGGAGGCGTTTTAATATATTGTATATAATATTATAAAAAAAAAATTTAATTTTAGAGGAAGTAGCTTCTTTTTTTTCTTTTTTGAAAATTTTCACCATTGAAAAAGGGAGAAATTCTCCCGAAACTTTTGGTTTTAAAATAAACGTGTTCAAGATTGTTTTATAAAAGATTTGTATTTTTTTTTTAATTTATAAACAATCAATACATTTTTCTCTTTTTCTATATTATATTAATACAACTAGCTGCAAGGCCCGCCTTCGGCGGCCCTCTTGCTAGCCAGGGGCCACGCCCCCTGGATCCCCAGCCCTCGAACCTCACCCCCCGAAACCCACCCAGCACCCCCCGCACCATGCCCAACCCCAGCCCCCACACCACCACCCCAACACTCCATTGCGCACCCTAACCCACTAACCTCCCTCACCCCCAACCCAATCCCCTCCAGGACCCCCACCCCCGCACCATGCACCCGTTCCCAACCCCCGCCCCCATCCATCCCAGACCCCACCCCGTGCAATCCAACCCTCGCCTAGCCCCCTGGATCCCACCCCCGCTATGCCCCTGGACTCCACACCACACCACCCCTCGCACCCCCACCCTACTCCGACTCACTCCTCACCCCACCCCCCATATCCACCCTCCGCACCCAGTTTTTGCATTTCTATCCTTCTAGTGACCCACAGATTATGTATACAAAATTTGGTTGAGTTTGGTCCAAGAGAAAGAATTTTCATTTTTTTACCCCCCCCTCCCCCCATTTTGGGTGGTTAGTTTTTGAATTTCTAGCTCTTTAGAGGCCCAGAGATTATGTATACAAAATTTGGTTGAGTTTGCTCCAAGGGCAAGAATTTACATTTTTTCACCCTCCCCCCTTTGTGTGGAAATTTTTTTAAACAAAAGTTGTCAGAAATCACATCCCCTACAACTTTGTTAATAATAAAATTTGCCGTAGGTTTAATAGTTTAGGAGATATTTGATAATTTTCATTCGTGCGCCCCCCCCCCCCCCAAACCCCCTTCTGGGGTCAAAATATCAAAACATTATATAGCTAAAAACGTAAGTTAGAAGACATCTGATGCAAAGATCAGACTAGAGATAACTTAGAATTGAATTTATTGACATTAATTAGTTTTCTCACATTGGGAATTTAAAATGGGAGTTATATTAATATAAATTATTCTATTTCTTAAATGAATCGACCAATATGAGCCGTTTATTTTGAAAGTGGCCTAAGTTCAATTTTGAAAAAAATTATTAATGCCAGTTTTACTTAGGCATAGATGTCTACTTTTCATGTTTATAATACCCCAGTCAATGGAGTACAATACCCTCATGAATTTGTCAAAATATATACGTAAATATAATTATTTGTAAAAATATAAATATCTCGAAATAACAACATTCTTTTAAAAAATATCATTTATTCAATTATTTTTTATACATACACATCAATTATTATTCAAACATATATACCTAATATATAATTCGATTATTTATACTTATAAATATCATATTCAAAAGTTTTCTTGAAGATGAACAGTAACCATCAGGAAATTAAATCAGCAAGTGATCTGGAAAAGAAATACATGAAATTATTAGAATATATAATTAAATAAATTAATATTGTATGATAGTAATTCTAATTCTTCATATAAGATATTCTCTATTTCCAAATTTTATAAAATATATTATTTTCAATCTTTTTTTTCAGATGGACAACTCGATTCGACCATATTCCACAAATTTACAAAAGAAGAAAAGAAAATTATAATTTTGTAATATTTTATATATTAAAATGTTTTCAAATAAATTATTTTCTATGTATTGAAATTACTTTCTAATTTTAATTAAAAAACAAACTTAAAAGTTATTTGAATATTTATTTTTTTGTTAATCAGAAGTAGACA
>JALMQS010000101.1:10236248-10497399 GCA_024734495.1 Forficula auricularia
GGGGGGGGTATTAAATAAACTGCAACGGATCGTTGCTAAACTTTATCCAAATTCATTTGATATATTAGTATGTTTGTTCCTTTATTATTAATCAGATATCACTTGCAATTTGTAGTTCATATTGACAGTAATTCAAAAATAATTCTCATTTAATAGTCGAGGAATAACCATTCTACATTGGATTTTTGACATTTCGGTTATTATTGTAACCATTGCTGTAGACATGGAGGAATCGACTTAAAATAAAAAATAGCCATCGATTCTCATCTAATACTTTAGGAATAACAATTCTACATTAGGTTTTTGACGTATCGATTATTATTGGTAACCATTGCTGAAGACATGGAAAAATCGACTTAAAATCAAAAATAACGATCGATTCTCACCTAATACTAGAGGAATAACCTTATTGCATTCCATTTTTGATGTTTTGACTATTAATGGCAACCTCTACTGAAAACCTGGAAGAATAGACTTAAAATCAAAAAGACTAAATTCTTTTATGGCAAACAACTCAAGTTTGAGTTGTTTGTCGTAAAATAATTTAGTCTTTTTGATTTTAAGTCTATTCTTCCAGGTTTTCAGTAGAGGTTGCCATTAATAGTCAAAACATCAAAAATGGAATGCAATAAGGTTATTCCTCTAGTATTAGGTGAGAATCGCCGTTATTTTTGATTTTAAGTCGATTTTTCCATGTCTTCAGCAATGGTTACCAATAATAATCGAAACGTCAAAAACCTAATGTAGAATGATTATTCCTCAAGTACTAGATGAGAATCAATCGCTATTTTTGGTTTAAAATCGATTTCTCATGTCTTCAGCAAAGGTAACGGATAAGAAAACAACGCAGTTGCTATGGTTACTCATAAAAATTCCTCCCAAATTTTTAGCATTTCACAGAGAGAAGCCTATCCATTCTTACTTAAGCAAGGCTAAATGAGCTATATTAAAACTTTCAAATGAATAAATTTTAAAGAATTTAAAAAATTAAAAAAGTACCATCTTACTCTAGAGTAAAGTACTTTAAAATATAATTTTACTAAAAACTTTATTTAACTTTAGGGAACGAAGGAAAGTTTATTTTTATTACAGACAAAAGGATCAGCCGGGGCTCGAACCCGGGATCTTTGCATGTGTACTGCAATGCTTTGTCATAAGAGTTTTAACTCCTATATCCACTAAGCTACTGATCCCTGAACCCAAACTAATACCTTTTGTCTATATGAATTATGGAATTTCTTTTTAATCCTCTCCTCGTTCATTTTTCGCAGCCTAAGCCTTGATTCATTAATTAAACAATTAAATATTCCAGCGCAAAACTTTATTTAACCTTTTTTGTGGTCCCCAAGGTACTTAATTAGGATATTAAATTTCATCGAAATTGGTTAGTCATTTTCAAGATATTTAGAAAAAACTAAAAAAGTACTGAAATAAAGTACTAATGTTTGTGGCCCGATATGTACCAAAAACTAATCAGCGCTTCATTTTGTTAAACTAATGGTAGGTTTTCAATTTCATTTCAATCGGTGCAACGGTATGGAAAAAATCGTGGGCCAAAAAAACGATAACATCCATCCATCCATCCATCCATACATCCATCCGCACGCACTAAATGAAAAAATCGCACTTTTTGGCCTCTCAACGAGACCCCATGTAATTTTTGGCAAAACCGTCACGTGCTAATATTCAACCTAATTGAATACTACAATTTGTGACTTTAATTGAGTCCATGGGTTCCGTAGTCTTTACCTGAGGACCCTTTGAAGCCACGCTTGCCCCGAGAGCGATTACAATACTTTACCCATGCTTTGCATTGGATAAAGTAAAAAAAATACGAAAATATATCAATATTTTTAATTTATTTTAGTAGGAAATTAACGCTTACATTCTAAAGAAATATTACACTTATACCAGGGGCGGTACCACACTTTCATTTTAGGGGATTATGTACCGGCACCCCCCTCCCGGGGGGGGGGGGATTTTAGGCTTCATAAGTAGTTTTTAGAGGCGATTTTGACCCTCTCTAAAATTAAAACAAACAAAAAGAGGGCATGAAAAAAGGGAAAATATACAGGTTTACCTACCTATTAAATGAATATTATAATATACTTAGACTATAGTTCACTAATTGAGTTCTTCATATTTAATGAATTGGTTGTGACTACTAATGTAAAATAGATATTTTTTAAAATTAAAAAAATATTTAGTTACAGCTCATTTAGTCCAGACAAATTACGATTTTAAGAGGAAATAATTCCTAGTAAAGATTTTATTGCTGGGATACCTTTATTGGTACTCCAATATTACTACCCGAAGTTTTCCCCGAAATCTGTGTTGTGGAAATTTTTCTACGCGCCTCAAAATGAGAAAATTTCGAAGTTTTTTTCAGTTTTTCTTGAATAGCTCTCAAACGGCTTATCAAATCAAAAAGATATCCATTAGATAATTTAAAGTACTTTAAATTTCGTGTAAATAATCGCAGTTTTTCCTTAATAAAATCACTCATCCTGGAAACTTGATTTCTTTCTCATTGTATAGAAAATTTTATTTACTTGAACGTTTACTTGGACCACTTTTTTAATAAAACTCTTAGATTTATAGATATTCTACATTTTCCGAATCCTCAAAAGCATCATGGAAAATGCTGAATATCTAAAAGTCTAAATCTAAAAGTTTTATAAAAATGTGGTCCAAGTAAATCTTCAACTCAACAAAATTTACTAGAGAATGAGATAGGAATCAAGTTTGTAAGATAAGTGGTTTTCATTTTATGAAGGAAAAACTGTGATTTTTGAAACAATGGGTCATTTCCTGTCATGGAAAATGCTGGATATCTATAAATCTAAGAATTTAAACAAAAAAGTGGTTCAAGTAAATCTTCAAATCAACAAAATTTTCTAGACAATGAGATAGGAATCAAGTTTCTAGGATGAGTCATTTTATGAAAGAAAAACTGCGATTTTTTGCAAAAAATTGCATTTTTTCAAAACTTCAACCTCGTGTTACTATTATCCAATTAAGATGAAACTTCATTTAAATTGTAGCAAATTTAATCTAGTTTAAAAATGTATAGGGGGACTTTGTCGAAAACGTGCTCCTTCATAGTCAAAATGGGGATAAACAGAAAAAAGTTCAAGTTTTAGGGATATTCAAAAGTGATCCCGGGGGCTGTTTTTTGACAGGCGCTAGTACCGGTTCTACTGAAGATAAATAGATGAAATTTTTATAATTTTACGCGTAATTCAAAGAGTTTTAAATTATCTAATAAAGATCTTTTTGATTTGATAAGCCGTTTTTGAGTTATTCAAGAAAAATTGAAAAAAGTCCGAAATTCTCTCATTTTGAGGCGCGTAGAAAAATTTCCACAACACAGATTTGGGGGGAAATTTAGCGTAGTAATATTGGACTACCAATAAAAGTATTCCAGCAATAAAATCTTTCCTGGGAATTATTTCCTGTTTGTGCCATTTTTTCACATAATTTGCCTGGACTACTTTTAAAATGACTGCAACTATTTTATTCTATAATGTACTTATGAAAATTGTATAATATATATTGTAAATAAAAACTTTTGAATTGAAAAAAAAACATGATAGCACAGCAGCCATGGTAGGTAACAGTAAATACATAAGTAGAACAAGATAAATACTAGTAGCCCAGTATATAGGGGTGTTTCAGCTTACATTAATTGAGGGAAATTTTTTTTTCTAGGATCGCTTGGTATGGTGTGGGTATGCCAAATCAAAGTTTTCGACCTCAAAAGTGTGGGGGACAACTTTTGGTGGCTGAAAAACCTCAAAATTTTCGGACTTTTTCCAGTTTTTCGCTTATAACTCGAAAACAGTTCATATTTTGTAAATAACCGTCTTATACTAAATTAAAGAGGACAAAATTTCGCGTCGATTAAAAAAAATATAGAAAATTGATCCAGTCCTAGTAAATTCTCAAAATCTATATAGGCGCTATGTAGTTACTATATATTTAGTTTGAAACATTGTGCTACTAGGGAGTAGTTCGATTTTTTATGGGGATCCAAAAACAGCCCCCGGATCACTTTTGAATATCTCTAAAACTATCATTTTTTCGATTTTTTCCCATTTTGACCATGAAGGAGCACGTTTTTGACAAAGACGACGATGGTTATTCGTGCCGCAATAAGGTTGATGTTTTGAAAAAAATGCAATTTTTTGCAAAAAATCGCAGTTTTTCCTTCATAAAATGAAAACTACTCATCTTAGAAACTTGATTCTGTAGGAAATTTTGTTGACTATAACGTTTACTTGGATCACTTTTTTGTTAAAACTCTTGGATTTTTATAGATAGCCAGCATTTTCCATGACAGGAAATGATCCAAATGATCCATTTTTTTTATCTCATTCCCTAGCAAATTTTGTTGACTTGAACGTTTACTTGGACCATTTTTTTGATAAAACTCTTAGATTTATAGATATCCTGCATTTTCCGGACACGATATGATTCGAATCCTCAAAAGCGATAGAGTGGTCTTTGTCGAAAACGTGCTCCTTCATGGTCAAAATGGGAAAATATCGAAAAAAGTGCAAGTTTATGGGATAGGTATTCAAAAGTGATCTGGGGTCTGTTTTTGGATCCCCATAAAAAATCGAAAAATTGGACCAATTTTCTATTTTTTTTTTAATCGACAGGAAATTTTGTCCTCTATTTACAAAATATGAACCGTTTTCGAGTTATAAGTGAAAAACTGGAAAAAGTCCTAAAATTTCGAGGTTTTTCGGCCAATAAAACTTATCCCCCACACTTTCGAGGTCGCGAACTTAGATTTGACATATCCACATTATACCAAGCGAACCTAGGAAAATCTTTTCCCCGCAATTAATGTAAGCTGAACCACTTTTTGGATCCTCTATTTACTGGACTACAGGCAAATTAGACCGAAAAAAGGCCGCGCTGGCTAATAAATATGCACAAGGTGGAAATAATTTTAATTTTTTCGAGGGTTTCTGGCTGCCTAAAATCACGAAAATTTTGAACTTTTTTCAGATTTTAGCTTATAACTTAAAAATCATGCCATCTACCGAAAATTTCACTCTTACCAAAATGAAAGACCATAACGTTAAAGAATAAATAAAATATAACGAATAAAGTTAAAATCGGTTCAGCCGTTTAGCCACAATTGATCGTCAAATATAGGCAATTTTGGCGGAAAAGTTAATTATGTTTATTTGGTGGTCACAAGAAACACACTTCGAATTTTTGGGGTGACCCCCCTAATATTAGTCAATTGGCTAAAAAATTAGATTGGAAAAGTTTCATCTTAATTGAACAACGATAACCCGTGGCGCAATGAGGTTGTTTTTGAAAAACTCTAAAGAATTGCAGTGTTTTCATTTATAAAATGAAAATCACTCATCCAAGAAACTTTATTCTTATCTCATTTTCTAGGAAATTTTGTTGGCTTGAATTTTACTTGAGCCACTTTTTTGTTAAAACTTTTAAATTGTAGATATCCAGCATTTTCCAAGACAAGACATGATCCGACCTCATTTCGCCACGGGATACCGGATTCCAATTAAGATGAAACTTTGCCAATTTCTTTTTTTAGCCTTTTGGCAACTATTAGGTGGTCAGCACCAAATTTCGAAGAGTGGTTTTTTGTGACCACCTAATAAGCATAATCCAATTTTCCGCTAAATTGGTAAAAATTGCCTATCTTTGAAGATCATTTGTGACAAAAAGGCTTAATTGATTTTAACTTTTAAGCTGATATCCGGCGTGAAATCTTATGCTCTTTCATTTTGATAAGAACGAAATTTTCTGTCAGACGCATGGTTTTCGATTTATAAGCGAAATTCTGAAAAATGTCCAAAATTTCTGTGGTTTTTAGGCCCTCAAAAATTATAAATGATCTAAAATTCATATAGCTCTGTGATTGGTGCTCAGACGATACGTCTGCCTCCTGCCTGCAAATGTGGAAGTACTGGTGGCAAATTTTATCTCTGCGAAATTTGAATATGACCAGGGCGATTTGGAAGTCTCGTTATGAGGAGGGGGTGGGGATCGCCCCTCCGCCCCCTGGATCCGCCCTTGTACAGATAAGAATAAATAAATAGATAAAAGAAAAGAAAAATATTAATTATTTAATCCTGGAAAGAAGTAGAAGACGTACAAGTGAGAAAAGGAAGAAATACCATACAGGATATGATCAAGTACCTATTCTTCTAAATCGTGCATGAAAAAAGTGTTTTTTTTGCTTCGTTTTTTCAAAATATCTCAAAAACGGCTGCAACTATTTTAATTAAAAAAATTAAATAAAGCCAGGGCATTTTGGTCTACAAAAAAAAGCCCTCATGAGTAAACATCGAAAAAATTATATTTTTCGATATATAAATTGTTTTATCAAAATGTCTGTTTAGTACTTTATCAAAGAAAGGTGTTTTGAATTTTTATCTCTAATGTTATGAAAGGACCAAAGGACTTTTGAATTTTGATGTCTAAATAGCTTCTTTGAAATTTTAATGTAATGTTAAGAACATTTTGGGGTCTAAAGTTTTTGTGAAATTTTAATGTATTATTTAGAAAAAGGTTCATTGAAATTTTTAATCCCTAAACAGCCTTCCAAGAAGGGTGGATAAATGGATATCCCTTGAGTAGCTTATAGAAAGGCTTTTATCTTTTGAGCAAAGCTCTCAAACTCCAATGTCTAAACCAAAATTGGTTCATTGTTCATTTATCTCGTTGGCTACCTGCCAGCCCCTACCCCCACTCTCAGAGACCTGAAAGTATAACCAGAGCCATCTGAATTTTTTGCTGTTAGAGACTTTTAGAGAATTTTTTTTTTTACAAATTTCATATCTCAAATTTAAAGTTCATTAAATTAAATAAAAAAAAAAAAAAAAAAAATATATAAATTCCCTGGCGATTTGGCGTTTTTTAGCCGTCTGCGTGCGACGCACGTGTTGCACTCCCGCCAGGCACGGGCCTCTATGGGGGGGGGGCGACCGCCCCCTCCGCCCCCCTGGATCCGCCCTTGCACTGTACGAGCTTGTATAAATTTTATCATAGAAATTTCAGATAAAATACATTATAAAGATCGATTTTTTTTTTTTAATGCAATCGAATGCAAGAAGGGGTGTACCAGTAGAGATGCAGCCCCTATGGATCTCGAAAGACCCTTGCATTACCGAAGAGAAGGGAAAGTTGATTAAGTGAGAGGGTGTAGACGTAGGTGTCTATGCACTCCGGTTTTGAAGGTTTGAAGATTATAGGTGCTGGGAAAGATAGAGGCTGGGAGAGAGTTCCAGTTCCTTGAAGTCATGGGGATATATGTATTTGCGAATGAAGTGGTCCGGCACTTTTCTAATTTGACCGCGAGAGAGTGTTGGGAGTCGGCAAAACGCGTGCTACGTGCAAAGCATGCTTTGGGGGAATTATTGATTTTATCTCATCAGAGCATCTGCCGTGATAGTATCTATAGAAAAGGGAAAGGGCAGAGACATTTCTTCGATGAGCCAGCGAGTCGAGGGAGTCGGTGAGGGCAGAATCGTCAATTAGCCTGACGGCTCGTTTCTGAATTGCATCCAGGGTAGCAAGAGAATATTTTGAGGCTCCTCTCCATAGATGAGAGCCGTATTCGAGACAGGGGCGGATTTGGGCCTTGTAGATGGTGAGAAGTTGTGGGGGTTTGTAAAATCGCTTGGACCTGAATAAGAAGCCAATCTTCCTTGCTGCAGATTTCGCCACAGAGGAGATGTGTTCATTCCAAGACAGGTCAGATGCGACAGAGACGCCCAACATGGATAGGCTGTCACACATTTTTAGGGTATTCGAATCGAAGTGAATATCAGGGAAATCTTTATTTTCGCGCCTAGAAATTAGACAACATTGAGTCTTGTTTGAATTAAAGTTAACTAAATTTTGAGAGCCCCATTTATTCAGTTTGTCTAGGTCGAGAGTAATTGAGGAGGCAACATTGATTCGATTATTCGGGAGTGAGGGTTTGCCGTGTAGAGTGCTATCGTCGGCGTAACAATGAGTGGGGTTTGCCGTTTGATCGATAAGGTCGTTTATATAAATTAGGAAGAGTGTGGAGGAGATTACGGAGCCTTGGGGAACACCAGAGTTTGTGGAGAACGATTCAGATGATGTTCCATCCACCACAACTTTTATACTTCGGTTTGTCAGAAAGCTTTCTATCCATTTGCGAAGTGTTGGTGTGAATCCAAAGGCTGGCAGTTTGGCAAGAAGATTTTTGTGCCAAACCTGGTCAAAAGCTTTGGAGATATCAAGGGCTACAGCGAGGGTTTCTTTTCCGGCCTCTAGAGTATTGTTCCAGGTGTGGGTGACATAGGTTAAGATGTCGCCTGTAGAACGATTTTGTCTGAATCCATATTGCCTATCGTGAATTAATTTATTGTTTTCTAAGTGATGAAGGACGTGTTGGTTTATGACTAATTCCATTATTTTGGAAAGAATAGAGGTGATCGAGATAGGCCTGTAATTAGAGATTTGTGAAGTGTCTCCTTTTTTAGGAATAGGTGTGACTCTGGCTATTTTCCAGCTTTTGGGGAATATGCCCGATTCGTAAGAGAGTTGGAATAGCTTGGATAAGATAGGGGCAAGTTCAGGGGCGCATTTTTTAATGAGAATTGGTGGGATGTTATCCGGGCCAGCGGCGGATTTGGAATTTAATTTATTAATGGCTTTTATGATTATTTGGGGCCTGAAAATTATTTTGCCCATGAGGTTGGTTTGGGGGGTATAAGTGGGCGGGTTAAGCCCTTTGTCATCTAAAGTGGAGTTAGTTGCGAAATAGGAGGCTAGTGATTCGGCTTTTTCAGCGGGGGTCGTGGCTACTGAACCATTTGGGTGAAAGAGGGGCGGAAGTGAGGGAGACGCGAAATTTCTATTTATTGCCTTGTGTAACGAGAAAAAGGCCCGTTTTCCATTGGGGCAAGATGCGAGACGGTCAGCTATCCTCTGGTCGAATGATTTCTTTGCCTCAGAGATGATTTTTTTGCATGAGCTTCGCGACTTGGTAAATGCAACTCGGTCACATTCTAGATGTGAAAGTTGCCATTTCTGAAAAGATTTGTTTTTTTCACGGACGGAATCTGCGCATTGTCTACCAAACCAGGGTTTAGAATCCTTGTTCCCTTTAATCAATTTTGAGGGGATATAGGTTTCTAAGCCTATTTGAATTGCCTCGTTAAAGGCGTCAGCGAATTCTGAAGCGTTTTTATCTCTGATGAAGAGTTCATTCCACTGGTAAGCGGCAAAAAAGTTACACATGTCATTCCAATTAATGTTATCGTTATTGACTAGCCATATATTTTCTGGGGTTGGAGTGGGGTGACGGGGGTTTTGGTAAATTGGCGGAGGTTTTAATTTTTATCAGATTGTGGTCAGATTTACCTAAAGGGGCCGAAATTTTTGCTTCATAGGACGAAGGGTGGGAAGTGATGAAAAGATCGAGAAGATTTGATTTTTCATTGGCTTAGTCTGGGATTCTTGTGGGGCCGTTAATAATTTGTGTGAGGCCACACGCCGTAGAGAAGATTTCAGCGTCGGAGCCTGCGGGGGAATTATGGCTAGAAAATTTTAGCCAATTTTTGTTGTGGACGTTAAAGTCGCCTAGGAAAGATATTTCAGAAGATGGAAATTTTCAGGATATTGCAATGGCACTCAAGGAGGTAGTTAAAAAAATTGTTTGTATCTGGGGTCTTTGTGGGGCAAATATATTATGCAGAAGAATTTAGTTGATAGGCCTAACGTGATTTTGATCCATATGGCATCGAATTCATTGGATTCTAGATTAGTTAAACGCCTACTAGGGATGTCCTTTCTAATATAACAGCAGACCCCTCCTTTTTTTCGACATTTTAAATGAAGTGTATAGTTTTCGAATTGGTAGTCACGACCGTTAGATTTATTCGCTTCGATTATAGTTTCAGATAGGCCTAAAAGGGCAGGTTTTTCATGTTCGAGATGTTGAAGTACGTCGTTTAAATTTGAATTACGAGATAGACCGCGAATGTTGCAGAAATTGATTTTAATTGATGTCATTAGTAAGGAGAATTTGAGGTGGAAATAAAAAGGGTGATAAGAAAAGTAAAGATAAGAGAGTCGGAAAACCAATTAAAACTCCGAACTTGGATATATTTTTGAATATATTCAATATCAGTGAGCTCTTAGAAATTGGACAGTGGTTTCACACCGGACGATTTGAAAAGGTTTAAATCTACCACTTGGATTGATTGTTAGTAGGGAGAAAATTATGTGCTATTTATTTAATTGCTAGATTGAGTCTTAAATTAATTAAAACTAGTTGTTGTGTTTAATGGGTTTAGTAGAGATTGTTATAGAATTATTATAGAACAATTAACATTTAAAGACCGTGTAATAATAAGAAAATGATATTAATAAAAATAAGTTTATTTAAAAAAATATATATACGTATATATTTAAAAAATGGAAAAAAATGAGAATACGAATGAAAAAAGTTAAGGTAATATTTAAGATTTAAAATAAGATATTAGTTGAATTTATTATAGAATTATTATAGAACAATTAATGTTTAGAAACCGTGTAATAATAGAATATAGAATATTAATAAAATGAAGTTTATTTAAAAATATATATATTATGTATTTTAGAAAATGAAAAAATGAGAATACGAATTAGAATTAAAATTAAAAGTAAGATGAATTGAAATTGAATCAATTTAATATTGAATGTTCTGAAATAAAATATTTAAATCGGAATGTTCCAAAATAATATTTGTATATCGGATGGAAATTTTGGGTGAACGGTTGTTGTCAAAAGGTGAATTTGGTTGTTTAGGAGGCTTGCAAAAAGGGTAGGGGGAATGGCCTGTCAGGACATGTGTCTTGAGAACAAAGGATAGAATGAAAATATTATATAAAATAAGAGATCAGTTGTATTAAATTTGAAGGGGTAAAAATAAAAATGATATTTATATAAAACAAAAAGTTCTTAATAATCGATTGAAACCTGTTGCGACAATGGCTGAAGTGAAAAAACGTCAAAAAAGTACTAAAGTTAACCTACTTTTTAGGTTAAATACATGCGTTGTTGCCAGCTTGTTTTTAGTGTAAATTTTTCATTATTTATTCCTTATTATCAACTGTGTTGTAGCTATGAATTAAAATCTTCTTAAAAAATATTTTAGCTATTGTTTAATGTTGGTTTAGTATTTTATAACAATGGAAAGAAGAGTTTCTTAATTATAATTAAATATGTATGTAAACTTTCCGATATTCCTTATAGTGCAATGTATAAGAGTCTGAAAAACTCTATCTTTGAAATTTAATATCTCCGGAAATATATTGCTCATAAATTTCGTTTTGCAACCAATGGATCCAGAAATATTTAAATAATAATCTCTCTAAATTTCAAAAAAATTCTACGAAAACCCATATATGGTGAAATCAAACAACTACCTTAAAAGAAATCTTTTGATAATTTAAATTATGAAAATATATTTTTAATACAATTTGAAATGGTTTTTGATCGTTCTTAGCCGAAGCCCTTCACTTATAAAGTAATAAAAAAATTAGCATAACAACCCAGATAGCAAGTGGACTTGCCGCAAACTTAACTTTTGTCTGAATTTAAATTGTCACTTCAAATATGACAAGATAAGTTTGTGGTAATTTTGCAGCAATCTTGAATGTTTCAAGAGTGAATTATTAAGTTTTTTTCTAACTTGATACGAACTTGCTTACTTGCTTGTTCGTTGGCGCCATCTAGCCACAAATATATTAATCATGTAGGCAATGTTTAGTTAACCGTTAACCTGTCAATGTATTTTTTTAAATATAATTATAAGCATTTCCAAAAAAAGTAACTACTTTTTTAACCCAGAATTCAAAAGGACTGAATACTTGAGGTATTTTTAAAATTATTATTAATTAAAATTAAAATTATTTTTATTTAATTATTGATTTTAATTTTCTATTTTATGAACAGTCTAAACAACATGTCTCGAAAACCTTTCTTGCAAATGACCAGACAAGGGCAGTTTAAAAGAATAAAAACGGAAATGTCACAAACTCATGAAAATATTAGAACCAATGATGACAACCACTCTGCACAGGAAATTTAGTCTTCTTACCAAGAAACTTTTTGGCCAGCTGACGCAGATAAGTTGGAAAATATTGACCAAAGTTCATTACCTCATAATTCTAAATCCCTCCAATCAAACAACTTTGCCCGCCCAATGACAATTATTCTGTTTACCGTAATATCATTGATGAAATTTAATTCAATGATATTTTTTTAGAAATCTGCAAAAAAGTCTATGGAGATGTAACTTGAAAATACTCTCAAAGAAATAATTGGCGATTGGCTGAATCAAGCAAAAGTTAGGATAACAAGAAGGTAAGTTTTAAATTACATGAGTGCTCCTTGCAATATCTTGTCTGACGAAACTGTATAATTCACGGTAGCGGCCCGCTCTCGCTCATACCGACGAGCCTTGAGACACGGCCGCTAGATGACTCAGTCGGATCGTTGCGTCGCTTTTGCATGAGGGAAATATATTCAGCCATGCTATAATTAAAGCGATTCGATTTCGACTGGAGAAGCGAACCGATTCAAACATTCGGATCTGGAGGGGCCACCGCCATCCAGCAGCCCCTCCCCTGCACACACCCATGAGAACACGCAACCTACAACCTGCACACGCAAGATTGTTAGGACCCCATCGACTTGATGGGGGGGGGCGGCACAAAGCGCCATACAGCAATCACCTCACGAGAGCCCTAACAATACTGGTGACCGCCCGACGTGATTGCAAAGCAAGCAGCCTCTTGACCCACCAGGTAGGTGGATAGAGCCTTGCCCGGCTGACTTAGTCGGTAATCGGCAATCACCCAAGAAAGAAAGGGTGTGGTGTAGCGGCCCGCTCTCGCTCATGGCGACGAGCCTTCAGACACGGCCGCTAGATGACTCAGTCGGATCGTTGCGTCGCTTTTGCATGAGTGAAATATATTCAGTCATGCTATAATTAAAGCGACTCGATTTCGACTGGAGAAGCGAACCGATTCGAACATTCGGATCTGGAGGGGCCACCGCCATCCAGCAGCCCCTCCCTGCACACACCCATGAGAACACGTAACCTACAACCTGCACACGCAAGATTGTTGGGACCCCATCGACTTGATGGGGGCGCGGCACAAAGCGCCACACAGCACTCACCTCACGAGAGCCCTAACAATATTCACTAATAATTTTATGTCTTAAGTATTATATAGTAATCTTGTTTATTTGTTTCGGACTAGAGAGAGAAAAGAAAGGTGAAATACAAAATAAGATTTAAGAAATGACAAAGAGAAAGTGTTTTTTTTATATTTTATTTTTTATAATTTTAATAAAATAAAAAGGATTAAAAAAAGATTAAATCAATGGTTTGTTTTTTGTTAGATTTTTTCCTTGTATTTTCCTGGCCAATATTTACTTCTTTCTAATTTAACAACGGATCAGCAAGTAAGGTAGAAGCGCCTATCGTCTATTGATGGCATTCACCTAAAGATGACATTCTCCAAGGAACAATAAGTAAATACTGGATTTTTAAAATTTTAGTCGATTTTCTTTTAGTAGGTTAGACTTACATATGTCAATGTTGCATATACTTTACAAAAACAAACACCCTGTAAGTATGTAAAGCCAAAGTTGCATATGCTTTGCAAAAACAAACAACATGCAAGCTTGTCGCTGGAAAACTAGAAGGTTCAATTAAAACTTGCCTCAAGTGTATATACTTGCCACAACAAACTTACCACAAGCTTTCACTTTTGACACATCAAACTTCTTGCTAGTAGGATTCAAGTTTAAATTGCTATCTGGGAAGTCAATTATATATGTAGATATGTAAAATTAAAATTACCTAATAAATTTTTTCTTCTTAATGTATGCGAGAATATCTTTTACGATTGGAAATAATGCATTAGTTTTTTTAGTATTAGCAATGTAGCAAGGTATTAACTCAGTGGTAACCATGTGCTAAAAACATTAACCAAACATGATGGATGAATCAGACCAATTAGTAGGTAATATTCTAATATTAAATAATTAATTGTTTAGTTGGGAAGGGTTTTCGTTCCTAGTCGATGTAGAGGGCTTAACATTTGAAAAACAATTAATAATTAACGACACTTTTGCATACTGCATTTAGAAAATAAATAATTTAACCATATAAATTGATTCCAAGTTCTGTCGGTCTTTCGCTAAGAAAAAATAAAAATTACTACATTTCAAATATTCTAAGTTTTGATAATTTTCCAAAATAATAAAAAAAAAAAAAAAAAAATTCTTTAGGACAGCTTTTCATTAAAAAAAAAATAAAAATTGTCAAGGATTTGAAAGATTTCAATTTCCCGATGGTAATAGATTCAAATATTCTTAGAAAATCATAAGAAGGTGTAATCAATTAAATCCGGTGGAATGAAATATTTTTAATTATATGTCAGAAGGGTTGTTTTTTACCCCCTCGGGTGACGAGTGCCAGTAACAGCAATCCGGGCCATCTGGCCCACCTGTGATGTGATAACCTCTTTGAGAAATTATATTAACGGGTTTACATATCTCAGAGAGGTTCGCACGACGGGTGATCCGCGATTGGAAGTAGGTGTACACCTCTTTGGAAGTATTTTGGAAGTACTTGAAAATATTTGGAAGTACTTGGAAATATTTGGAATTACTTGGAAATATTTGGAATACTTGGAAATATTTGGAAGTACTTGGAAATATTTGGAAGTACTTGAAAATATTTGGAAGTACTTGAAAATATTTGGAATTACTTGGAAATATTTGGATTACTTGGAAATATTTGGAAGTACAAGTGGAAGTAGGTGTACAGCATATTAGGTCGCGGTTCACCCCTCGGGTTCGCACCTCACAGGTGAGCCAGATGGCCCGGATTGCTGTTACTGCCACTCGGGTTCGATTCCCGAGGGGGTGAAAAACAACCCTTCTGACATATAATTAAAAATATTTCATTCCATCGGATTTAATAGATAACAACATCTTATGATTTTCTAAGAATGCCAAGGATTTGTTATTTATTAATTATTATAAGTACAAACAAAAATAAAAAAATATATTCTTAGTGAATAGTATTAATTTAATTTTTTAGTATTCATAGGACTGATTTTTTGTTGTGTTGCTATATGCAATGATTTTGTGATTTTTTTTTATAATTTTCTGATATTTTCTTCAAATTCTTGTATATAATAATTACAATAAACACAAACCCAGATGTTGTCATAACATTGTGACCAAATTTTGTGTACCCTCAAAATTCAATAAAAATATATGAAGACACAATTTATATTAAACCAAAAAAGAAGGCAAGACCTACGAAATTCTAGTCTAAGATAAATTAAAAATATATTATAATAACCAAAATATCATTTATTACTACCTTCACTTCATCAAGAAAAGTTTCATGGAGATCGAAAATAGGCTCTATCTCATTTCTGATTCGGTGTTTCATTTCTTCTATTGTCTCTATAGATTTTGTATTGAATTCCGGCATTGGATATTGTTCGTCTACTAGACTTAAAATTTTTGGTAAGTGTTCTTGTCCAGAGATCAATACGTCAACAGAAATATTACGAATCTAAACAAACATTTTAAAAATTAAACAATAACATGGTGTAAGCTAATGCATGAATAATGTAAGAATAGCATTTCAGTAAACTTACCTCTATCCCTCATTCTATAACAAATTAGAATAACATTAAAATTAAATAATTCAGTTGGAATTCCATCTTTGTAATTAAAAGTAAAATTAAAATTTATTAAAAAATCCCAGTACGCACTCTTGTGCGCATCTGTCATGGAAGGGGTTTGGTCTATATATATTAGATTCAAAAGCCATTTAGCCATCTAATTAAGAAAAGAAGGAAAAAAAAATTGTTTTTCTATGCCTTTGTTAAAAATGAAGAAAGTTTTTGAACACTACTGTGGAGAGAAGAAGGAAACATTTTATTTGTTTCATTCATTGACCCTTTGAAGTGAGTAAATTATATATTTTTTTCTATTGATAATATGGCTGTTTACATTGTATTTATAATTGTATTGTTTTATTGTTGAAATGTATGATGACCAACCCCATTTTTATAATTTTGTCATATTGATTTATAGACCCTGAAGAAGGAGGGAAAAATCCTCCGAAACGTCGGTTTGAAAGGAAAGGAGGAAGGATTCCAATAAATTACTTATTTTATATGTGTTAATTTTTTCTTTCCTCACTACCTCTGGGCTGCCTTCCATTACCTTCAATTATTAAAAAATCTTTTCATTTTTACTTTACCATACAAGGGATGGTCAAGTATTGTAATCGTGCATGAAAAAAGTGTTTTTTTCCTTCTTTTTTCGAAATATCTCAAAAACGGCTGAAACTATTTTGATTAAAAAAATTGAGCGAAACCATGGCATTTCGCTCTACAAAAAATCTCTAATAAGTCAACATCTAAATGAATTATATTTTTCGAGATAATAATGGTTTTGTCAAAATGTCTGTTAGTCTGGTTGTATGTGCGTTACCAAATTTTTTGTGGACGAGCTAGCTCAAAAACCAGTGTGAATATCAAAACCAAATTTCACAAGTAGTTTTGGTCCATTGAGATTAAGAGCTGATTAGATTTTGGTGCATATCGACCCAAAATTAAGGAGGGTGGAGGGGGGGGGTTAAAAATTAAAAATCTAGGCTATTTGAACAAACTCAACCAAATTTTGTATACATAATCAGTGGACCCCCAGAAGTCTAAAAATGCAAAAACTAATTGCCCAAAATGGGGGGGGGGGGGGGTCAAAAAATGAAAATCTTGGCCATTTACCAAACTCAACCAAATTTTGTATACATAATTAGTGGGACCCCAGAAGTATAAAAATGCAAAAGTAACCCCTCCCCCTACATGATATAAATAATTTTGGGGGCCAGGTTGTATGGTAAAAGTCAAGTGGATGCCCACATCAGAACACGTCAGCTTATTTTTAATACACTAATTATAAAATGAAGGATGTTTCACCAATAAATACAAATCTTTCATAAAAAAACAATTTGAAAGCGTTTTGGGAGAAATTCCTCCATATCAATGAAACTTTTTTAAGAGATTTGAAAAAATAGTTGCTTTAAAAAGGAATATAAAGCAACTATATATATTTTAAATTGAAAGTCTCTTTTTGCCGAGAGTAGCAGAATTATTATAAATTAAAGGAGACAAAGCCCTCGAAACTATAGTCTCGTTATAAATAAATTAAAAAATTTATTTTTCCAGCACAAGACACACTCTTTTATTGTATTCTTTAATTTATAAATATTTTGAAAATATGTAGATAATGATACAGGTTGTTTCGGAAATGAAATTACCCTCTATAAAAATATAAATATTTACGAAAAATTATTTTTCTCTAATTTTTTTTTTTTTTTAATATTAGAAAAACAGTCAATTTCTGTCCTTTTTTACTTTACCATACACGGTATGGTCAAGTATTGTAATCGTGCATGAAAAAAGGTGTTTATTTTGCATCTTTTTCGAAATATCTCACAAACGGCTGAAACTATTTTGATTTAAAAAATTGAGCCAACCCATGGCATTTCGGTCTACAAAAAATAAGTCAACATCGAAAGAATTATATTTTTCGAAATAATAATTGTTTTGTCAAAATGTGTGTTAGTTAGTCTGGTTGTCTGGTTGTCTGTCCGTTAGTCTGTGCGTTACCAAATTTTTGTGGACGAGCTAGCTCAAAAACTTGGATGAATATCAAAACCAAATTCAACACGTAGTTTTGGTCCATTGAGATTAAAAGCTGATTAGATTTTGGTGCATATCGACCCAAAATTAAGGGGGGTGGAGGGGGTTAAAAATTAAAAATCTAGGCCATTTGAGGAAATTCAACCAAATTTTGTATATATAATCAGTGGACCCCCAGAAGTCTAAAAATGCAAAAACTAACCTCCCAAAATGGGGGGGTGGGGGTGTAGGGTCAAAAAATGAAAATCTTGTCCATTTACCAATCTCAACCAAATTTTGTAAACATAATCAGAGGGACCCCAGTAGTATAAAAATGCAAAAATTAACCGCCCGAAATGGGGGGGGTGAATGGTCAAAAATTAAAATATAGGCTCTTGTACCAAATTCAACCAAATTTTGTATACATAATCAGTGGGCCCCCAGGAGTCTAAAAATGGAAAAACTAACCCCCCCTACATGATTATAAATAATTTTAGGGCCCAGGTTGTATGGTAAAGTCAAGTGGATGGCCACATCAGAACACGTCAACTTATTTAAATAAATTTTTATTGTTTAAAAAAATAAGATCATTTCTAAAAATTTTATTTTTTCTAAATTCAGCTCTTTAAATATTTACATTTTTTACTTTTATTCAAGATAATTTCATTTCCAAGATAATCTGTATCATTATCTATTTTCAAAATATTCATTTGTTTATACTTAGTTACTCTATATTCCTTTCTTAAAGCTTGAAGCAACTATTTTTCTAAATTTCCTAAAAATTCCCATTGATAAAGGGAGAATTTCTCCCAAAAGGATTGAATTTCAAATAAACGTTTTAATTTCGTTTTTGATAAAAGATTTAGGTATATATTTATTTATATTTCTTTATCTATTTTTGTCCATAATTAGATGGAGAAGTGGGATGAGGTTTTAAAGTGACCAGAGTACCTATTATATGAAAAAAAAAACATTTCAAAGCCTTAGCCATGACCCTGTGTTAAATATTACCTATATATATTGTAACATTATTATATATATATGAGCAAATCCAACATATTTTGCATTATAAAGTCCACTAGGTTTTTTTCCAATTTAAGATAAATTTTTCAATTTTTAATAATATAGTCTTTAATTGTACCTATATTTATTGTTGTACACATAAATTTTTTAACGCCGATTTCATTCGATTTCATATTTTTTCAATTCAAATAATCTACAAAAAGTTAATTCCGTCCCCTGTCAAATTTGGTGGTTTAAATCTTCAAACCGGTGTTTTTACTTGAAAAATGTTCAGATATGACTGAATAAAATATCACTTAAATAAAAAAAAAGATGAATGAAGACTATATAATTTAATAAAGTTTTTTTAGTTATTAAAATTTTGTTAGAAAAAATTATTAAAATTGTCAAAAGACAGAGTGTTAATTCCGTCCCCAATATAGTTTTAGTATTTAACTTGACTCACGCCATCACTGCAGTGGTCAAGAGAGAAACTATTGTCAGTTGGTGAGTTGGTTTGTTATTAGCAACCAGTGGTGTTAATTTTATTCACATGGCAACACAGAAAAATGACTTCATAAAGGTAGTGATTAATTATATCGTTCATAAGTGTCATTTCCATCCCTGTGATAATAAGTCATATAAAAATATTTATTTAAAAAAACTTTCTAGTGTTGTTTTACTTTTAGTGAATTGTAACCAAAGTTGTAACCTCTATATTTTTAAGCTGGTCTCTGCCTATATTATGAAATCAAAATTCTCTAATGTCAGTTCCGGCCCCTTGATTGTCACACTTGAATGGGAAAAATCATAAAAAAATTGAAAAATATTTTTTAATTCATGACTATTATTAGAAATTGGTCTATAGATAGTTGAGCTACAAAACTATATTATTATTATTGGGCGCATCCCATGCGAGTAGTATTTTCAAATTTTTGGGTAAAAAAATGCAAAATAAGTTGGATTTACTCATATACTTTAAGCTTTAACAATAATAAGTATGAATATAATATTAGATATTTATAAAAATACATACCGTATCAAGATGTATTTTTCTTTTTTTTAGTATCGCCAACAACAACAAGACCATATTTGTGTGAAAGGGAATCAAAATACTTGTTTCTATCCTCATTCCACCTTTTGAAAATTTCCGCTTCTAAATAAAAATATAAAAATTGTATTAAAAACCATTTCGACTTTTTAATTTCAAGTTAATTTTGAGTGATAACGCCTACCAGACAGAAGGGAGCATTGCAGCAACGTTGCAGCAACGTTGCGAACCTTGCACAACATTGCCAACATTGCAGCAACATTGCAGTGGCAACATTCAAATGTAACAAATTTTTAAGTTTTTTTACGACTTTATATTGGGCCACGGGTTCACAGCCCCAGTTTAAATAGAATGAATGGGATTAAAGAGGATATGAGGATTGATAATTTATTTCTTAAAAGTGTCACGGATATTATAATCCTTGACTATCCATTATATATTGAGATGTAAGAAGGTGCAAAGATCTAAAAGACATGTCCTAACAAATTTTAGTCCAGGAGAGAAATTATCAATTAATTGTGAAGAATCATTGTTAAAAAAATTGTAAATTTACTAGGTATACGTTTACAATACAAATAGATAGGAAATTTACAAGATTGCGTATAGTAAAAAAAAATACTATATTATATTTGTAAAATCACATTAACTCATTGCAAAAATACAAAAATAAATTGTAACTTTACTTTTTTTTGTATTAATTAGATACGTATTAGTAAAAAATATGTTGTAAGATTACAATACCATATGTAATATTACTAAAAAGTTTTGCGGACTAGTAATTTTAGAAAATAAATTTTTAACAGTGTATTAAATTTACAACTTAAATTAAGTTTATTAGAACTTTTTTAAAATAAATCAAATTTTGCTCTTTTAATTAAAAAGCTAACAAGAATATTCAGGGATTGGGGCGGGGTCTACTGCAAGCCACAAAGGGCTTACACCATTTTTTTCGCATTTATATTCTATAGATTGTGTGAAGTATTGCGATCGCCTGCCTGGGTCCTAACATTTTGAGAGCTTGTATCTCAGAGATCAAAAAATTTAATTTCATTTTGTAACTTCTAGATGGAAGGAATCGATGCTCTTAATTGTTGAAAACCGGATTTAGGACATAAATCCGGATAGTGTGGGCTCCAGAGGCCAAAAATCCATTGCCCAGTGCGTAAGTATGGACGTATGTACTCCCCTGCGTTTCGCAGCCACAAGTTTCAGAGCTACAAAATTCGAAACTTAAGCTCCATATAGGCTACAAGGAGTACATCAAAAGCTTTTGGTTGAAATCGGAGCTCCGGAAGTTGACATTTAAATATTGTAAAAGATATTTCGTTTTTTTTTTTTTTTTGATTTTTGAAAAACGACAGTAAAGATTTTTTTTTTATTTAGTTTTCTTATCAAGTTAATGGTTGTGTATAAATTTTAATCCGATTGAAATAAAGGAAAGGCGTGTAAATTAGGAGTGTCGCGATGACTTCAATTAAATGAGAATGTGAAAGTCGTTTGGAGACCACACCAGTTGATTATTTTCATTATTAAAGGAGTTTTTATATGTAATAATGGAAGCCTTGTTTTCATATTTAATTTGTCTAGAATATTATCAACATATATGGTACATAGTTCTTAAAACATGTCTTCTCGTCTGGTTTAGTCTTTATACTTAGAATCTAGATTTAGCTTTTTTTTATTGTAAATTAGGTCTTGGAACCATTTTATAAAATCTTAAATTTTATTATTTTTGTTTTAATATTCAAGATAGAATGTTTATAAATTGAAAAATTACAATATGATATTAAAAAAAGCATAATAAAAAAAATAAATGAATTTGTTCTCACCTTTGTATTTTTTATTTTACTAGAAAATATCTTATTGAGTAATCGTGCCATGTGCAAAATGAATATCGAATCTAAAGCTTATGAGGGGTTAATGTCTATGGTGGAGGCGTTGAGTTGATTTTTATGTCGCATTATGTTGAAACAACAAGCCTGAGCTCCCTTCATCGGCAGCACTTCCCCATTCATTCTCTTTGCGATCTCTAGATTGCCTGTGGCATATTAATAAAAAAAAACACCCTAAAGATCTTTCCCTTTACTTGATATTTCTCTACCATTTTAGATTTTAAAGAAATACGATAGAAGAGAGCCAGTATAACTTATTGAGTGTTCAGAATGTAAGACAGATTTCTCTGAAAATGATTTATATATAATTTTTAAATAACATGGTGTTGGTTAAAGGTAAAATTCTATTTAATCGACTATTATATAGAGTGGGGCAGAGCACTTTGCTTATTTAGAAATTCAATTAAGAAAAAAGTAACGCAGATATTAATTTAATTCTTTGGACATCATCAAGTTCAGAGTTTAAATTTTATGTTTACACAGTTTTAAAGATGATATCAAGCAGATGTCGTCCATTATTCTCAATAGACTGCGTCATCTCCTTGAGGAGCGATCTGCACTGGCCAGCACGGTCGCCTGATTTAGCCCCCCGCGACTACTTTTTATTGGGGTATTTTAAATAACTTGTCCACGATGATCGTCCTAGGACCCTGACTCACCTGAAGAACAACATTGGTCAACCTGTCGCAAACATACCCGTCGAAATGCTGGAAAGAGTTGAACGAAACTTCCGAGTTTGATTTACGCAGTGTATTGAGAATAATGGACGCCATCTGCCTGATAAAATTATCATCTTTAAAACTGTGTAAGCATAAAATTTAAACGTTGTACTTGATGCTGTTCAAAGAATTAAATTAATATCTGCGTTTCTTTTTTCTAAATTGAATTTCTAAATAAGCAAAGTGCTCTGCACCACTCTATATTATTTCACAGATAAAAGATTTTTAACGAATAAACTCTATACACCTTTATTTCATATTCTTAACTTAACTCTTGATGATGAGCTCACAGCATAGGATATATATCGAATTGAAAATATTTATTTTTAATTAGGTATCTAGTATTCTTTTTAATAAACTCTTAGGTCTTAGACTTATGTAGTTTAAGAGACTCTTTTGTTATTTATCAAAACAATCAGCAAAAGAAGCTAATAAAATTATGTCTCTAATACTTTCATTATTATATTAAGAGTTGGCAAGTAATAATAATTTTAAAATATAAAACTAACCAACCCCAACCATGAAATGGAAGTAAGAGTTTGAACTATAGCGTAGGGGTTAAGAGAAATAATTTTATACTTTTTATTATATATTATAGATTTTTTTTTATTTAAATAATTTTTTTTTATTTTTAGTTTTGTGTGTGTGGTATTTTTCAATCGATTTTAAATATCTTCATAAGATTATGACTTAGATATGTGCCAAATTCCAGGTTGATTTCAGTTTCTCTGTTTCAGACATCAGGACTGTGGCTACGGAATTCGGATTCAGTTGAATCGATTGCAAAATGTGTACCGGGCAGACAAATAAACAAACAGATAGACAAGAAAACAAGTTTATATTACCAGTTCTGAGCTCTGTTTAAAGTTTCAAGTTTCTAACTCATGGGAAGTTAGTTTACAATCGATTGCAAAAATTTTACTAAACAGACAGACAAGAAAGCGAGTTAAAAAAATGTGGTAACTTTATTCTATGATTCATGCATTTCAAATTACGACAAGTAAATAAAAATTTGAGTGAAAACAATACTCCTTATATATTAAAATTTCGAAAACTCGCGCGAAAATATTTCAAACATGGTAGCGCCTAAAGGTTATGCAATTGCTATGCTTTTGGGATTGATCTGTAAGCTAACTGAAGGGAGTTACCATGAAGCTGCAAAATTTGTACCAGACAGACAAACAAACAAACAGATAGACAAGAAAACGAGTTTATATTGTATTCTCATCCAGATCTGAGCTCTATGTTTAAAGTTTCAGATTTATAAAACAAAAAGTTCTTAAAAAACGATTAAAAGCTGTTGCGACAATGGCTGAAGAGAAAAAACGTCAAAAAAGTACTAAAGTTAACCCACTTTTTAGGTTAAATAAATGTGTTGTTGTCCGCTTGTTTTTATTGTGAATTTTTCATTATACATTTTTCATTATTATCTCACAAACTGTGTTGTAACTATGAATTAAAATTTTCTTAAAAAATGTATTAGTTATTGTTTAATGTTGGTTTAGTTTTTTATAACAATGGTAAGAAGAGTTTCTTAATTATAATTAAATATGTATGTGAACTTTCCGATATCCCGTATAGTGCAATGTATAAGAGTCTGAAAAACTCTATCTTTGGATTTCAATATCTCAGGAACTATATTGTTCATAAATTTCGTTTTGGCACCACTCGATGCAGAAGTATTTAAATAATAATCTGTCTAAATTTCAAAAAAATCCTAAGAAAATCCATATAGTGAAACGACCACCTTAAAATATAAATTTTTAGATATTTACTATACCTACATGGTTTTAGTGTAAAAAATAAAAACAAAATTTTAATTAATTATTTAAATTGATTAGTAGGACAGCTCTAGCTCTAACTGGATTTACGAGAGTCTTTGAATAACTTTCCACTCTTACTCCACTTTATCTATCTACTCTTATTAAACGAGCAAAAATTGTATATTTGTATATATATTTATTTGTTTATATATTTGTATCTTGGTTCTATTTTGAAAACGACTCTACCGATTTTGATGAAATTCACGGGTTAGGGGGTTTTTGGGGTGACAATTCGATCTGTCACGGTCTCATCTTCGACAAAATTGTTTTTGATGGGTTTTTTCGTAATCAAATTAATTATTCTCAGGTAGACAAATCCCATTCTTAGGGTTTTAAAAAGGTTTTCCTTTTCCTTTTATACCCAGGCAGACAATGGGTTGTTTGTTTCATTGTTCTAAAAGGCCTTGAAGAAGTATTGTGATTGTGGATTTTAACATATTTTGTTCTCCCTAAACGTTAGAAATATTAATAAACGTTTTATAATTGTTTTTATAAAGAACTATATTTATTTAATAGAATAAAAAATAATCAAGAATTTATTTACAAATATATTTCGCATAAACAGGTCTCAATATTCTGAAAAAACAACACATTTTGATAGGTTTTATTTATTAATTGGATGAACAAAAATGAATCATATGGTTGAATCAAAACAGGTGCAGAAGGTGGGGCGCAGGGGTGGGAAATCCAGGGGTAGAGAGAGGTTTCGGGGGTGGGGTTGAGCGGTGTTGGAGGGTGGGGGGGGGGTCTACATTGGGCGACTATTATATATTTTTGTATTTTTTAATTTGAAAGCGGCTCTCAAATAAAAATCGACCTTTTTATCAGAATTTTAAATTAAAAATAATATTAAAAATAAAGCTTGTAACTGAAGGAAGAAGTTACCGAGCATCGCTCGGTGCCTCCAGGTACTTTTATATAAAAGGGAGCTGACATTTCACAATTATTTAACAACAGTCTGGGTTTGAAATAATTTTCCCCTTTTATTTATATTGCATCTAGATATATGATGTGAATTTTTATTTTAGGAATCACTAAATTATCCGAAAGATTTTAAATATTTACCTTGTCTCTGTACGTGAAGGTTTGAACAATTCTCCCTAATGCAGTAGTCAACAAAAACGCACAAAACGCAACACACCCTGAAAACCAAACTATTTAAGCACTTGCCCAGACTGGAGTCTCGACTCGGAATGAAATAAATCCATTTCTAGTGCCAAAAAAGAGCAAAGAGAAAAGAATCCCGTTACATGATTAGATATCAGAAAGGAAAATAATTCCAAATAAAATAAAAACCTATTCAAGAAATGACCAATTGATTGGAGATTGTTTTTAAAAACTAGCATGTCCGTCAAGTGATTTTCACTTAACTTTTCTTCATTAATTTAAAATCAACATTTTAGAACGAAAATTTTTAAATAAATAACAAATAATCATTGTAATAAATTCCATCACAAATTTATAAAATCAAGTACAATTCTACAGGTGTAATTACTACCCCTATTACTGGTTAAAAATCGACACTACCCAACCACACAATCATTAACAGACATTTTGACAAAATCATTAATATCTTTAAAAATATAAATGTTCTTTTTTTTGCAACGAAATTTTCTCTGGAGAGAGACGGACTGGTAGAAATTTTAATTGAATGTAATGGAAGGCAGCCCAATATTTGTTTCATTCATTGACCCTTTGAAACCCTGAAGAAGGAGGGAAAAATCCTCCGAAACCTCGGTTTGAAAGGAAAGGAGGAAGGATTCCAATAAATTACACCTTATTTGATATGTGTTAATTTTTTCTTTCCTCACTACCCCTGGGCTGCTTTCCATTACATTCAATATACATGTTCACTATACGAGATTTTATCGTAGACCGAAACGCTGTAAATTCGCTCAGTTTTTTTTTTTTTTTTTTTTAATTAAATTTAAAGTTTCTATTTGCCGAGAGTAGCATAATTTTTATAAATTTAAGGAGACAATAAAAGAGTGTGTCTTCTGCTAGAAAAATAAATTTTTAATTTATTTATAATGATCGTTAAAAATAAATATTTTTCCAGAAGAAGGCACACTCTTTTATTGTCTCCTTCAAAATAGTTTTCCCCGTTTGTGAGATATTTTGAAAATAAGAAGCAAAAAAAACTTTAAACTCTATAATAAAAACTTTTCAATTTAAACTCTAGAACGAATGAAGCTAATGTGCTAAATTTATTATCTAGTTCGTATAATAAGCTGGACTTTTTTGTGCCAAGTTGCAACTTTCTAGCTCAAAACCTATGTTGACAAATAAACTTGCCAAATCACGAAAATTTATGGAAACTGTACGAGTTCTAAAAGTTTTTTCATCACACGCTTTATATTAGCTTCATTTCTATGTATGTATGTATGTATTTATCTATGTATCAATGTGACTTTTGTTCGGTTAAATTCCGTAAACATTTCTCTATATAAAAATAATTTTTAAGAAAAAAATAAAAACCGACTTCAAAAAATTAAATGCAACAAATAAAATACACTAAAAGGGATAAAATAATTATTATCTTATTTAGTTACAACTAAACGACGAAATATTAACATGAAATTACTTTTTGAAGTCGGTACCAAACAAACTATACCTATAAGCGAGCGTACCCGCCAAATCGTACTAAGTAAGATCCGTCGAGGTGCGATTCATAAAAGGTATATTGTTTGGCACCGACTTCAAAAGTAATTTCATGTTAATATTTCGTCGTTTAGTTGTAACTAAATAAGATAATAATTATTTTATACCTTTTAGTGTATTTTATTTGTTGCATTTAATTTTTTGAAGTCGGTTTTTTATTTTTTTCTTAAAAATTATTTTTATTTTTCTCTTTTAGTGATGTTATTAATAGTGATCATATCATCAGAACTTGACCAAATTAATATGACACCATCCCTAAGACACCCCCTTTCGGATAAAAAAAGAACCATCGAAATCGGTTCATAAACAAAGAAGTTAGGTCTAAAAAAATCCTAATAAAAAAGGTCTAATACCTATGAAAAATAAAAATGGGACCAATCGGAAGGTAAGCTGAACCCAATGCAAATTTTTTTCAAAATCGGTTCACAATTGGCGGAGATATGAAGTAACATAGGCACAAAAAAAAAAAAAAAAAAAAAAAATTCAGTCGAATAGAGAAACTTCCTCCTTTTTTGAAGTTCGGTTAAAAAGTACAAAATATTGTAATACTTAATCAAAAAAGTGTGGAGTGCAGAAACATGTACGTTTAATTAATTTCGACAAAGTGCCCCACCTTTTTTGATTAACTATTACATAATTTTCTACTTTTAGAAGAGTGTTTTTTAGTTTTTTTAAAAATATAATTTATTTTTTTACTTTTTATTCTTAATTATTTCTATAGAGAAAAGTTTGTGGAATTTAACAGAATAAAATGTATTTATTTTTATTATTTTTATATAATTTCATTTAAATTGAGTAGGTAAACAATTATTTTTATAGAGAAATTTTTCCGGAATTTAACAAAACAAAAGTCACATTCATAGATAAATACATACATACAGGTGAATCTAATATAAAGCGTGTAAAAAATACATTTCATTCTGTTAAATTGAGCAACCATTTCTCTATAAAAAAATTAAGACTAAAAAGTAAAAAAATAAATTTGATTTTAAAAAAACTAAAAAACACTTTTCTAAAAAGTATAAAATAATTTAATAATCAAAAAGTTTGGGGCACTTTGTCGAAATTAATTAAAAGTACATGTTTCTGCGCTCCACACTTTTTGATTATTACATTATTTTGTAATTTTTAGAAGCGCGTTTTTTAGATTTTTTTAAAATATATTTTCCCCTCCAAATTATTTATTCTTTAAATTCATTTATTTAATTTGATGTTTTTGACCCGATCTTTTCCAATGTTTAAATTTCAAGAAGAATTCCCAGATCCTCTGAACTACCGTGGAATTCAGTGTCCTATAGTTGGGGGCCACTTAGGAAAGAGGGTGGTCAATGTTTACATTGACAACATGGCCGATAATGACACAGTGCCGCCTTAGGGCTATTCCCTACATAAATGATTCAGTGGCCAAGCTCAATCTATCAACATACTGTCGGCATGTTACCTATAATCAGGTAACGAGTTTCAACCAGGATCGGCGAACGGACATGTCTAAACATCGAGACACGCGAAATCCTGTTTGGACATTAAACATTGCGGTAACCCCTTTGGTCAAGAGGTCTACCAGGTGACCTGTCTGAGCTTGCGTGTTTCCAGAGCCGGAGGGGTTCGAAAAACCGAGCCAGGCCTCGTTTGATTAACGAAATTTAGATAGGAAAAGTTCATCCGAGAGACTTTAGAAAAACATTATTATACTATTAACCTTAAAATCTACATACATAAAGAAAATAAATTAAATAATTAATCTAATTGGATAATCATTTGCCAAGTTCTAGATTTAAGAATATTTAGAATATGTAAAATAAATTATATTAAAAAAACACGCTTCTAAAAAAGTACAAAATAATATAGTACAATACTTAATCAAAAAGTGTCGGGCGCAGAAACATGTACGTTTAATTAATTTCGGCAAAGTGCCCCACGATTTTTGATTAAGTATTACATTATTTTGTACTTTTTAGGAGCATGTTTATTAGTTTTTAAAATATAATTTATTTTTTACTATTTAGTCTTTGGACCACTTTTTTGGTAAAACTCTTATATTTATAGATATCCAGCATTTTCCATGACGCTTTTGAGGATTCGGATCATATCCTGTCCGGAAAATGTAGGATATCTATAAATAGAAGAGTTTGATCAAAAAAGTGGTCCAAGTAAACGTTCAAGTAAATAAAACTTCCTAGAAAATAAGATAGGAATCAAGTTTCTAGGATGAGTTGTTTTCATTTTATGAAGGAAACCGAAATTTTTTGAAACAATGGATCATTGTCCTGTCATGGAAAATGCTGGATATCTATAAATATAAGAGTTTTATCAAAAAAGTGGACCAAACAAACGTTCAAGTTAACAAAAATTCCTAGACAATGATAGGAATCAAGTTTCTAGGATGAGTTGTTTTCATTCTATGAAGGATAAACTGCGATTTTTTGCAAATAACTGCAAACTTCAACCTCATTCCGCCACGGGTTACCATTATCCAATTAAGATGAAACTTTGTTTAAATTGTAGAAAATATAATCTAGTTTAAAAATCTATAGGATGTTCTTTGTCGAAAATGTGCTCCTTTAAGGACAAAATGGGGAAAAATCGAAAAAAGTACGAGTTTTAGGTGTATTCAAAAGTGATCCCGGGGGATCTTTTTTGACAGGCGCTAGTACCGGTTCTACTTAACCTAAAAATATGAAATTGTTATCATCCTATGCGTAATTTAAAGGCTTTTAATTTATCTAATGAATACCTTTTTGATTTAATAAGCCGTTTTAGAGTTATTCAAGAAAAACTGAAAAAACTCCGAAATTTTCTCATTTTGTGGGGCGTAGAAAAATTTCCACAACACAGATATGTGGGAAAACTTAGTGTAGTAATAGTGGAGTTCCAATAAAGGTATTCCAGCAATAAAATCTATACCGGGAATTATTTCCTGTTAAAATCGTAATTTGCCTCCACTATAATATAAAGCGTGTTCGGTTTTTTGATTTTCAATAGATTATTTGATTATTTTTTTTAATAATTAATAAAATAAAGGGCCTCCACATTTCCCCTTATAGACCTCCGATCCTCCCACACCGGATGAGTGGCTAATGGTGTGGCCACAGCAGTACTTACGTTATAAAAACCTTTGTATGCCGTGCGAGTTGAATATTAGGGTGACAAATTTAAAATTGAGTTCAATGGGTTGAAAATCAATAAAAAAATAGCAACAATAATTCCATTCACTGGGATAAAATAATAAATAAAATTCAAAAAAAAATAAAAGTCACTGGGATAGAAAAAATAAACAAATAAAAAAGTAAATTAAATAAATTAATTAATTAAAATTAATTCTGAGGCCAATCTGGGACCGGCCTGACCCATTACCCTAGAAGAAATCAACAAGATGATTATGCTTATTTGCCACAGAGATGCACCTAGAAATCAGGTTCAGGATGTCGGGACGTTTTGAAGAGAAATTTTGAAAACATCTCAGTCCAGGACGAGACATTCGAAACTGAACATTCAAGTCCGCAAACGCCAGTTCACCATGGGGAGCTCCAATGAAAAATTTGAGGCCGAAAATTTCTCTTCTCTTTTCGAGAGAAGAAAGTCTTAAGTCCTCTCATTGCTCTTATTATATTTATTTATTTATTTATTTATTTATTTATTTAGATAATTTTACGGACTAGTAGTCCACTTACAAAAATGTCAAATTCGTGTATAATGAGTGTTATATCAAGAAAAATAAAAAATAAAAAAAAATTTTTACAAAGAATTACAAAATAAAACATCAAAATCATATATAAACAATGCAAAAAAAATACAAAAATCCATACACGATTTTCATTAACCAGGAAAATTTGAAATATATATATTCGAATTTTGAAATGAAAGACTCCAATTCATTTTAAATTAAGAAACATTAAATATATTGATAATTATTCCTCCCCCCCCCCCTCGCCACTCAAAAATTAAAGATGCAAAACTTTTAAGAGACGATGTATTTTCGGTAGTTTACGGGTATACATTTGAAGTGTGGTTTTTTAGAGAGGAATAAAATTTTTTGACCGAGACGCTGCCCGCCAGGGCACCAGCCCGGAGGGCCGAGCTTCGAGGCGGGTGCCGAGGCACGCACGAAAAGCTCGTACATAAATAGGTACATAATTCAGTATTACAACGATTACGGTGCCGGTGGTGATGTTCACATAAAATTCATTCAAAAACAAAAACAAAATCTCGCAAAATTAAGTAAAGACAAAATTCAACAAAGATATGCCATTCAATAGTTTAATAATAATAAACCAAAATAAAGCAATGCAAATCACTCCATCAGACTGTCATAAATTTTCGGAAAAAATGATCTTTGATTTTATTTTGAGAGATGTTAAATATGTCTATTTCCCTATTGCTATTACCTGTTTCCAGGTTTGTATTTGAATTAAAAATATTTCTAAGTTCGCTGTAAAATTTTTAGGGTTTGAATCTAATTAATTGATGGAGATTTTAACTGAATTGATTGCTATACTATCATAGAATATCTCACAAAGTTGTCTGTGTGAGTGTTGAATGCAAAACGATTCTCTTGGTAGATTTCTCCTATATTGCGGCTGGAGAGGAGAAATAGGAGAGGGAAAAAATAATTGATATTATTTACAATCGAGAGATGAACTGCAGAGTGGAATTAGGTGTACACCGTCTTTGAAATTATGTGGAATTATTTTGGAATTCATTAGATAATGCCCCTTCATTTATTGTCTTCTACTTGCTTGGAAATGAAAGTGGAAGTGGAAGTAGGTTTATTAGATCGCGATTCACCCCTCGATTTACAATCCAACCATTTTTTATTTTTTATTTTGCCCTTTGATCAAGGTGAGTCAAAGGGGCCGAAACTCTTCCTTCAATTTGATTTAATATCTAATAAATCAATTAAAATTAAAAATAAGCTGCAACGGATCGTTGCTAAACTTTATCCAAATTCATTTGAAATATTAATATGTTTGTTCCTTTATTATTAATCAGATATCACTTGCAATTTGTAGTTCATATTGAAATTAATTCAAAAATAATTCTCATTTAAGAGTCGAGGAATAACCATTCTACATTGGATTTTTGACGTTTCGGTTTTTATTGGTAACCATTGCTAAGACATAGAGGAATCGACTTAAAATCAAAAATAGCGATTGATTCTCATCTAATACTTGAGAAATATCCATTCTATATTGGATTTTTGACGTTTCGGTTTTTATTAGTAACCATTCCTGAAGACATAGAGAAAACAACTTTAAACCAAAAATAGCGATTGATTCTCATCTAGTACTTGAGGAATAATCATTCTATATTGGATTTTTGACGTTTCGGTTTTTATTGGTAACCATTGCTGAAGACATAGAGGAATCGACTTAAAATCAAAAATAGCGATTGATTCTCATCTAATACTTGAGGAATAACAATTCTACATTAGGTTTTTGACGTTTCGATTATTATTGGTAACCATTGCTGAAAAGACTAAATTCTTTTATGTCAAACAACTCAAGCTTGAGTTGTTTACCAAAAAAGAATTTAGTCTTTTTTGATTTTAAGTCGATTCTTCTACATTTTCAGTAGAGGTTTCCATTAATAGTCAAAACATCAAAAATGGAATGCAATAAGGTTATTCCTCTAGTATTAGATAAGAATTGATCGTTATTTTTGATTTTAAGTCGATTCCTCCATGTCTTCAGCAATGGTTACCAATAATAATCGAAACGTCAAAAACCTAATGTAGAATTGTTATTCCTCAAGTATTAGATGAGAATCAATCGCTATTTTTGATTTTAAGTCGATTCCTCTATGTCTTCAGCAATGGTTATCAATAAAAACCGAAACGTCAAAAATCCAATATAGAATGATTATTCCTCAAGTACTAGATGAGAATCAATCGCTATTTTTGGTTTAAAGTTGTTTTCTCTATGTCTTCAGGAATGGTTACTAATAAAAACCGAAACGTCAAAAATCCAATATAGAATGGATATTTCTCAAGTATTAGATGAGAATCAATCGCTATTTTTTATTTTAAGTCGATTCCTCCATGTCTTCAGCAATGGTTACTAATAAAAACCGAAACGTCAAAAATCCAATATAGAATGATTATTCCTCAAGTACTAGATGAGAATCAATCGCTATTTTTGGTTTAAAGTCGATTTCTCTATGTCTTCAGCAATGGTTACTAATAAAAACCGAAACGTCAAAAATCCAATATAGAATGATTATTCCTCAAGTACTAGATGAGAATCAATCGCTATTTTTGGTTTAAAGTCGATTTCTCTATGTCTTCAGCAATGGTTACTAATAAAAACCGAAACGTCAAAAATCCAATATAGAATGATTATTCCTCAAGTACTAGATGAGAATCAATCGCTATTTTTGGTTTAAAGTCGATTTCTCTATGTCTTCAGCAATGGTTACTAATAAAAACCGAAACGTCAAAAATCCAATATAGAATGATTATTCCTCAAGTACTAGATGAGAATCAATCGTTATTTTTGATTTTAAGTCGATTCCTCCATGTCTTCAGCAATGGTTACCAATAATAATCGAAACGTCAAAAACCTAATGTAGAATTGTTATTCCTCAAGTATTAGATGAGAATCAATCGCTATTTTTGATTTTAAGTCGATTCCTCTATGTCTTCAGCAATGGTTACCAATAAAAACCGAAACGTCAAAAATCCAATATAGAATGATTATTCCTCAAGTACTAGATGAGAATCAATCGCTATTTTTGGTTTAAAGTCGATTTCTCTATGTCTTCAGCAATGGTTACTAATAAAAACCGAAACGTCAAAAATCCAATATAGAATGATTATTCCTCAAGTACTAGATGAGAATCAATCGCTATTTTTGGTTTAAAGTCGATTTCTCTATGTCTTCAGCAATGGTTACTAATAAAAACCGAAACGTCAAAAATCCAATATAGAATGATTATTCCTCAAGTACTAGATGAGAATCAATCGCTATTTTTGGTTTAAAGTCGATTTCTCTATGTCTTCAGCAATGGTTACTAATAAAAACCGAAACGTCAAAAATCCAATATAGAATGATTATTCCTCAAGAACTAGATGAGAATCAATCGCTATTTTTGGTTTAAAATCGATTTCTCTGTCTTCAGCAAAGGTAACGGATAAGAAAACAACGCAGTTGCTATGGTTACTCATAAAAATTCCTCCCAAATTTTTAGCATTTCACAGAGAGAAGCCTATCCATTCTTACTTAAGCAAGGCTAAATGAGCTATATTAAAACTTTCAAATGAATAAATTTTAAAGAATTTAAAAAATTAAAAAGTACCATCTTACTCTAGAGTAAAGTACTTTAAAATATAATTTTACTAAAAACTTTATTTAACCTTTTTTGTGGTCCCCAAGGTACTTAATTAGGATATTAAATTTCATCAAAATTGGTTAAGTCATTTTCAAGATATTTAGAAAAAACTAAAAAAGTACCGAAATAAAGTACTAATGTTTGTGGGCAGATATGTACCAAAAACTAATCAGCGCTTCATTTTGTTAAACTAATGGTAGGTTTTCAATTTCATTTCAATCGGTGCAACGGTGTGGAAAAAATCGTGGGCCAAAAAAGCGATAACATACATACATACATCCATCCATACATCCATCCATACATCCATCCATACGCACGCACTAAATGAAAAAATCGCACTTTTTGGCCTCTCGACGAGACCCCATGTAATTTTTGGCAAAACCGTCACGTGCTAAAATTCAACCTAATTGAATACTACAATTTGTGACTTTAATTGAGTCCATGGGTTCCGTAGTCTTTACCTGAGGACCCTTTGAAGCCACGCTTGCCCCGAGAGCGATTACAATACTTTACCCATGCTTTGCATTGGATAAAGTAAAAAAACTCTTTTGCATAAACTCCTGATGATGAGCTAAAAACCCGAAATATATAGAGTATCCAGTAAAGACAAACTTTATTTCAATTTTTTATTTTGTGAAACACCACTAATTCCAACCCTTTTAATTTTTTAAACATGTTTCACTATATAAAACCTACAGCGCTTTCTCTAGACGTTATCAATTAAATTATATAATATATTAATAATAATAATAATATTAATAATAATATAATATATTAATAATTATAATTAAGTTTTTATATATCTATAATTCTATATATATAAAATTAAGGTTTTGTCTGAACATTGCTCCAAATCACGCCAAATTTTAGTTGCACACGTTTCAAGCAAAGTTATGAACGAAAACACCTCAACAAAATTCCTGTCTGTATGTATGTCTGTATGTTTCCGTCGTTTCCGAAAAGTTGCTCACGATTCACGTAAAAACAGCTGAAGGGATTATTATGAAATTTCATATTTACATCAGATGTCTTCTAACTTACGTTTTTAGCTATATAACGTTTTGATATTTTGACCCCAGAAGGGGGTTTGGGGGAGGCGCACGAATGAAAATTATCAAATAACTCCTAAACTTATTAACTCTACGGCAAATTTTATAATGAGACAAAATTGTAGGGGATGTGATTTGTGACAACTTTTGTTTAAAAAAATTTCCCTAAAAAACCACCCAAAAGGGGGTGTAAGTGCTTGCCCTTTGAACAAACTCCACGAAATTGTGTATCATAATTTGTGGGCCTCTAGAAGCTAGAAATGCAAAAACGAACTACCAAAATAGGAGGGGCGTCAAAATGAACAATTCTTGCTCTTGGACCAAACTCAACCAAATTTTGTATACATAATCTGTGGGTCACTAAAAGTCTAGAAATGCAAAAACTGGATGCGGAGGGTGGGTGCGGGGGGTGAAATAGAGCGGGGTGGGTTAAGGTATGGGATGTGGGGGAAGGGTAGAAATGGGGGGAGGAGGCGGAGTAGGGTGAATGGGGGTGGGGTGAGAAGGAGTATGGGTTGGGGTGTAGGGGTAGGGAATCCAGGGGCTATGCGGGGTTGGGGTGCGCGGCGGTGGAGGGCTCGGGATGGGGTGTGAGGTGGGTGGGGTGGTGGGGTGGTGGGGTGGTGGGGTGGGGGCGGAGGGTGGGTACGGGTGCATGGTGCAGGGGATGGGGGTGCTGGGTGAGTTTCGGGGGGGGGGTCCAGGGGGTGCCCCTGACTAGCAAGAGGGCCGCCGAAGGCGGGCCTTGCAACTAGTTTATTATAAATTTTTAATAATAAAACAAATAATCTAGCAGTATTATCCTAGACTGGTGTGTAAACACCTTTATTAGCATTTTAAACAAAATATTTGTATTTAAGAATTATATAAAATAACTTGCAAGAAATTCACTTTCGGCCATGAAAAGAAGATTATTTATTACTAGTCAGAGGGCCAAAATTCTAAATTATTGTTATTTTTTTTAATCTATATCAACCAAATTAATTTTTAATTCATTTATTAAGAAGATTTCAACCAATTCATTTTTAATGGTAGATATCGAAATTGAACTAAAAAAATCATTCAAAATATTTTTTCTCCAAGTTTCAGACATTTCTATGAATAAGCATAAAAGAGGAATATTTTTGGGTTAATTCAATATTCCAGCAGCCCAGCGAGTTAACTTGGGTCAATATATTCTATTAATTCCTATTTTTCTTTCAAGGTCTTGGATTTTATTTTTTTTAGTCATATTGGCTGAATGATTGTTAGTTAACCAAAATTTCCTTTAATAGATATACCTACGGGTAAATAATAATCGATGTATGTATATATAGGAAATTCCAATTTAATCATAATATCTTTTATAAAAAGTACAGGAAATAGTTAAAAACGATAAAAATATAAAATATTTGGCATTGAATGTGTGTTATTGAAGGTGAAGGTTGTTGTAATGGGAAATTAGAGAGAGAATACTTATTTTCGACATAGAAGGCCAATCATTTGCAAATATAGTTAATGATATTTGTCGTAGGTTTAAAAATTATCATTCGATTTAAATACATGTGTAGAACAGCCTTCTTAAATTAAAAGAATTTAATGATTACCTTTATTCTATGTTTATACTTATCTAGCAAAAGGATTCTCAAAATATAGTATATTTAGATGTAACTAAAAAACAATTACAGATAAACTGTAACTGGTATTTTGTACTTTTTTCCTGTTTTCTCAAAACGGCTTGGGGGAAACCCAAATTGAAGTAATTTGATTGAAGAAAATTGGTATGACATGATACCCCTCCCCCTAGATTCATGACGCACCCCCACAGTTTCATGAAAAGTCCCCCCTCTATTTTAATTAGTTCTAAAGAATTAGAAGAGCTTTTTTCAGAAGTGGCTTAACTTAATATTATGAAAAATTTCCACAATTTCTCTCATTCTCTCCTTATCAACAAAGAATAAGAATGAATTTGGTAGATAGCTCTAGTATTTTGGAAGATATATGGTACGACTCACTAGGTATGTGAATTCTAAATAAATTTTGAACAAAAACATAATCTTTAAATAAATACTCAAGGGTTTCCTCCCTATCTTCATGACTCCCTCCCCCCCCCCCGTTTCATTAAAAGTAACCCCCTTCGATTTTATCCAGTTCTAAAGAATTAGAAGAGATTTTTATTATTTTTCGTTGAAGTCATAAGACTAGACCGCTTTTATTTTTAGCATATAATGCAACAATTTTCAACCCCCTTCCCCAAAGAAATTTCAATGATGCACTCTGCATCTTAACCTCCCCCCACCCTGTGGGCACCCCTGGGTATGATGATTTCAAATAAGGGAGAAACTAATGTGAAAGTCGTGTGGTGACTACACCAGTTGATTATTACTCGAACCTGGCCTTTTTTTACAGCAGTGTGGTTTTGCTGCATCCCATGGGATTTCACTTCTTTTTGTAAAATAGATTCGAGTTTAATCTGCAACCTGCATCCCTTTATATCAAAGAAAAGTTTCTGTTTTTCGATTTTTTCCCTTATTAGTACTCCAAACAGCCCGACCTTGCTGAATTTTATGTGAATTTTTTTATTTTAATTTGTTTGCCCTTTGACAGCCATAAAAATAAAACTCTTGGATGCACCGAGTTTGAATTCTGAAATTTTAACATATATAGGGCCGGATTTAGACTTGATAAGGCCCTAAGCTATTTGAGACATGGGGCCTTTATAAGTCCAGATATTATATGTCAGTGACAAATATAATTTTCGGATACCTAGACATATAGGGTTAAAGTGAAGTACAATTAAAAAGTATATAGATAGTGAAATAATAAATCTTTAACTTAAAATCATTTTTATTGATAACAAACTTAAAAATGCAAACTCTGGTAACAAGAAACAAAAGTTCTTTTAAAAGGAACAATTTACAAAGGCTTATTATTATTATTCCGGGCGTGCGTCATTGGGACAAATAATACTACAGTATATTTAAGTATATATGACAATTGCTAACTTGGACAATTTTTTATGGGGGCCCTAAACTATAGCTTGTGTAGCTTATACGTAAATCCTGCACTGTAGATTAATTTTGAGGAGTCGACGAGTACAACATTCTAAAAGTTTGAAAATCCCTGATCTTTCAATTTTGAATAAGCTGACCTGTTCTGATGTGGCCATCCACTTGACTTTACCATACAACCTGGACCCTAAAATTATTTTTAATCATGTAGGGGGGATTAGTTTTTGCCTTTTTATACTTCTGGGTTCCCGCTGATTATGTATACAAAACTTGGTTGAGTTTGCTCAAATGGGCTAGATTTTTAATTTTTAACCCCTCCAATTTTGGGCCGATATGCACCAAAATCTAATCAGATCTTAATCTCAATGGACCAAAACTACGTGTGAAATTTGGTTTCGATATTCACACTAGTTTTTGAGCTAGCTCGTTCATAATAATTTGGTAACGCACAGACTAACAGACAGACAAACAGACATTTTGACAAAACAATTATTATCTCGAATGGTTTCGCTCAAATTTTTTTAATCAAAATAGTTTCAGCCGTTTTTTAGATATTTCGAAAAAAAGAAGGAAAAAAAACCACTTTTTTCATGTACGATTACAATACTTGACCATACCCTGTATGTGTTTAATACTTATAGATAGGCAAACTTACATACAATTTTACCAGTTAAAAAAATGTAAATCTTTTTACATAAAAGGTTTGCTTTGGAAATCCCAAAAATGATTTAAGTTTAATAAATGTATTTATCTCCTTCTCTGTCTCTTTTTAAAATATCAATACAATCACTAGAAATGAGATTTAGGGGCTCGAATAAACTTCAAATAGCAGATATACATTAAAAACACCTTTAGACGAAATCTCGCAACGCAACCAACCATCCATCCATCCAGTCTCTATTTTCACATTTTATTTCTGTTTTTCTAACGCCTACAACGCAGCAATATCGATACATGGAAGAAAAACAATGAGAGAGAAACAGAGATTATTGGAGATAGGCAGAGGTTGAACAGATAAATTGTAAATTCATATGGTAGAAGGGAATCAAGCACGCACTCTGCCTGAATGATTCCTGATAAGTAAAAAGGAATTAAAATTTTTTTTTATTATTTTCTTATTTCTCGATTTTTTTTTAAAGAATTTGGGAAAAGTGAAAAATTCTTCAAGATTCGTAAGCACACAACAAGTTTTGGTGAATTGGCCAGTTTTCTATCACTGAATGATTTGAGTTAAAAAGTTAAAATTTGTCTCAAGTCTTGGTCTTATTAATATAAAATTGCATGTTAAATTTCAGCTTAGTAGTAGTACAGGGTGGAGCATAAAGATCTACCACATTTTGAAGAGGTATAAAAAAATGAAAAAATTTAACTAGAAAAAAACTGAATATATTTTTGAAAAGAATATAAATTTTATTTAAATGTGTTTTAAACATTATCAGACAAAAAGGGTGGGGAGGGGGGGGTCAAAAATGAAAATTCTAGCCCTTTCGAGCAACTAAACAAATTTTGTAGTTAATAGAGCTAGCCAAATTTTGCATACATAGTTTGGTAGAAAGGGCTAGAATTTTCATTTTTGGCTCTCTCCCCTATTTTGGGTGGTTAGATTTTGCATTTCTACCATTCTGGGGGTCCACAGAATATGTATACAAAATTTGGTTGGGTTTGGTCGAAAGGGCTAGAATTTTCATTTTTGACTCTCCCCCTATTTTGGGTGGTTAGTTTTTTGCATTCCTAGCCTTCTGGGGTCCAAGAATATGTATACAAAATTTGGTTGAGTTTAGTCGAAAGGGCTAGAATTTTCATTTTTGATCCTCGCCCCATTTTGGGTGCTTATTTTTTTTGCATTTCTAGCCTTCTGGGGATCCACAGTAATATGTATACAAAATTTGGTTGAGTTTGGTCCAAAGAGCATAGAATTTTCATTTTTGACTCCTCGCTCCCTATTTTGGGTGGTTAGTTTTTTTGCATTTCTAGCCTTCTGGGGATCCACAGAATATGTATACAAAATTTGGTTGAGTTTGGTCGAAAGGGCTAGAATTTTCACATTTTTGCCCCCCCCCCCCCCCCCCCCCCCCTCTTTCGTCTGATATAATGTTTAAAACATATTTTTTTTTAATTATTTTATGTTCTTTTCAAAAATATATTCATTTTTTTTTAAACAAATTTTTTCATTTTTTTTATACCTCTTCAAAATTTGGTAGATCTTTATGCCCCACCCTGTATAAATAATGTAGGTGTTTAGAATAAATGTTACGTTAAATAAAATTTTAAAACATACCTAATTTTATTTAGGTCTCGGTCGATTTACAAACCCGGGCGAGGTAGGCAGCCCCCATGACCCCTCTCTGAATACCTCCCTGGAATGTATATACCAAGTTTGAGAAATAAAAAGATAGATTAAAAAATATATAGGTATTTTTCTAATAGAATAATAGAGGATTAGATTTCATTTTAATATTGATTTTAGATAATAGATCTCGTTCTCCATTAGGCTAACACGATTTGTTTATTTACTTACCTCTCTGGCTACTACTACTACTGGTTCACTACAAACTCCTGAACACAAATATTCGCTAATTGCCTTTAATACTGACCCATTAACTGACTGGCTGTCAAAACATACCATGCAGATATGGATTGCTAATCGAAACTAAATAGTTTGGACTCGTTATTCTAAACTGGATTTTGATAAGCCTCTGTTTATATCCGCCGATAAAATTTATTAATATAATTTAATTAATGGAAACTTGTAATGAAATGCACTTCTTTTTTAAATGCTTGTCTAAATTCTTTATGTCTAATATATTTATTCATAGAGGAAGTACCATATAGGGGCTACCTATTTCTTTTGTTTTTGTTATATAAACACAAAGAAAATACAAAAATGAACGAATGAGTAAAAAGTGCGTGTGAAATAACAAGGATGGTTTGTGATGGATTCACTTCATCATGCATCATCCTGTAATTACTTTTAATTGATTCGTTCGACTTTGCCTCTTTATTAGTTAAAATAATAATAGTCCATTTAATAATGTTTTAAGCTATATTAACAACTGACGAGGTGTTACAAACAATTAACGTTTAGTTAAAATTACACTTTGAAAGAATGATAAATAGAAGGGGGACAAAAATTTAGTACCTATATATAATATATTAAATCAACGAATATATACATTTAATTTAAATATAAACTTTTCTCTCTAATGACGTTTTTAATTTCACTTAAACACTTATAGTGAAGCATAAATAACCAATTGATTGATAGTATTCAAAGTGCTTAAGAAGATATAGAATAATAAACCCGATAGTGTGAACGTCAAAAAGCCAAAACTTATCAGAAAATTAAATCTTATATTAAACGAGCAATTCTTGTATATATGTAGAATCGGTTTCTCGAAAACGGCTCTAACGATTTGGATGAAATTCACGGGTTGGGGTTTTTGGGTTGACATTATGATCTGTCACGGTCTCATCTTCGGCTAAGTTGTTTGTTTTTTGTTTTGTTTTGTTTTTTTATTTGTTTTTCTGGCTTTTCGGCCTTTCTAGCCATTAGTCAATTTATGATACTAATTATTTATTTTTTAAATTTCTCTTTACCACCCCCGGGGTCAGGTTTTAGCCAGATGCCTCGAGTCGGATTCGACCCCGGGTCCACTTGGTTTGCAGGCTGACATGCTAACCCCTAGCCTACCCGACTCCCGGCTAAGTTGTTTTTTATGTGTTTTTGTTAATTATTCACAGGTGGTTATTTGAATAAAAATTTATAATTACATTTTTCAATTTTCTCTTAATAAAATTAATTCGTTTTTTTATTATAAATTCCATTAATACATTGGTTCCCAACCTGGGGGCGATCGCCCAAGGGGGAGATTTGGGTTATCGGGGAGGCGATAAATAAGTGAGGGTGATTAGGGGGCGATGAGTATTCTAAGGGGCGAAATTAAAATAGTAACTGTACAGTAGAAGTTGCCGGGTAAAATAAAACAATAACAAAGTTTTCAAACTTTAACTTAGCCCAGTAAATAGAGGGGTTTCAGCTTACATTAATTCCGGGAAAAGATTGAGTGTGGGTATGCGAAATCTAAGTTTCCGACCTCGAAAATGTGCGGGACAACTTTTGGTGGCCTAAAAACTTCGAAATTTTCGGAGTTTTTCCAGTTTCCCGCTTATAATTAAAAACCAGTTCATATTTTGCAAATAACCGTCCTATAGTAAATTAAAGAGGCCAAAATTTCACGTCGATTAAAAAAATATCCAAAATTGGTCCAGTAGTCGATTTTTAATGGGGATCCAAAAACAGACCTGGGATCACTTTTGAATATCCCAAAAACTATCATTTTTTTCGATTTTTCCCATTTTGACCATGAAGGAGCACATTTTCGATAAATACCACTCTATACATGTTTAAACTAGATTAAATTTGCTGCAATTGAAACAAAGTTTCATCTTAATTTTCGAGTTATATGCAAGAAACTGGAAAAAGTCCGAAAATTTCGTGGTTTTTCGGCACCAAAAGTTGTCCCCACACTTTCGAAGTCGCAAACTTAGATTTGGCATACCCACACCATACCAAACGATCCTAGAAAAAAATATTTTCCCGCAATTAATGTAAGCTGAACCACTTTTTGGATCCTCTATTTACTGGGCTAATTTTAAACTTATTTAATTTTTCCAGATTCCAATTTAAAAATGATAACATGTACTCTTGTTTTTTAATATGTCCGTCAATGTTCTTAGTTAATTATTTCACTTCTTTGTTCTTAAAATAAATATGTAAGAAAAATACATTTTAATTTTTTTTCTATTTTATTAAAGAGTGACCGGATAAAACTGCTTTGGTTGTTTTTATATACGGTAATAAAATTGTTTAAAATAATAAAACTGATTTATTATTTACACTTTGCTTCATATTAAAATTAGGCATACTCTGAAAATGAAAAGGGGGCGATAGGTGTTAGTCAACATCCAGAAAGGGGCGATGGGCCACAAAAGGTTTGGAACCACTGCACTAATAGATCGTTACTAATATTATTATATATTAGAATTTGCCAATTTAATTAATAAAAGGTATTTTTCTAATAAATAATTTATTAGAATATCAATTTCATTCTCTTAAAAAATCCGACAATTCGGAGGATCGTCCCTCCTTCTTCAGGATTTAAAAGGGTCAACGAAATAACCTCCGTGTATATTAATATTATTTTTAATTACAATTCCACTCAAAACTTTGTGGCCAGTGATACGTCTATGCAGCCCGACAACTCGCTATATCGCATTCATAGACCCTCTTCCAGTGGACGAGCTCTCATACAAATACACATGTTTGATTCATGTAGCGCGTTGCCGCTCGATTTCCTGCTCATTGTAGCACTGCATAGCTTAGCGCGTTGTCGGGGGGTGTAGGGTCAGAAAATGAAAATCTTGGCCCTTTACCAAACTCAACCAAATTTTGTATACATAATCAGTGGGACCCCAGAAGACTAAAAATGCAAAAACTAACTGCCCGAAATGGGGGGGGGGGGGTTGTAGGGCCAAAAAATGAAAATATAGGTCTATGAACCAAATACAACCAAATTTTATATACATAATCAGTGGCCAGAAAACTAAAATTGCAAAATCTAACCGCCTGAAATGGAGGTGAGGGATGAAATTCTAGGCTCTTGTACCAAACTCAACCAAATGTTGTATACATTCTCTCAAGTCTCAAAATGCAAAAACTAACCACCACCCCCCCCGCCCTTACATGATTATAAATAATTTTATTAAATATTAAATATAAGTGAGAGGACAGGCCCTACTAGCAAAAACTTTATAATTTTAGGTTATATAACTGCTGTTATGTTTTGTTGGTGTTTTATAAGCGTTATTAATAAATGTAACAAAACATAACAGTTATATAACCTAAAATTATTATAAAGCTAGTCTGCTAGTGGGAGGGTGTATGGTAAAGTCAAGTGGATGGCCACATCAGAGCGTGTCAGTTTATTTCTCTGTACGATTACAATACTTTTTCATTCATCCGCCAGATATTTAAGATTTATTTAAACAAATAAAAAATTATTACTTTTATATAATTTTGTTTATTAAGGGAGTTTTTTATAGCTGTAGTAATTTATTTGTTTAGGTTTAAAATAAGAGACGTGCAGCTTCATTTTTTCTTTTTATTTATTTCTCAATTCCACTAACGTTTCGGCCATTGGTTATGGCCATCTTCAGAGCGGGAATTAGTCAATATTTATATAAAAAAAATTTTGATACACCTGTCATTAGTTAAAATTATATACAAGAAACATAAATAGGATATATACAAAACTTTTTACAGGGTTCGGCAGAAGGCCGAAAGATATAATCTTCTCAATTGTCTTTTTCTTTCAATCGACATTTCGTCTTGAGAAGATTATATCTTTCGGCCTTCAGGCGAATACTGTAAAAAGTTTTGTATATATCCTATTTATGTTTCTTGTATATAATTTTAACTAATGACAAGTGTATCAAAATTTTTTTATATAAATATTGACTAATTCCCGCTCTGAAGATGGCGATAACCGATGGCCGAAACGTTAGTGGGAATTGAGAAATAAATAAAAAGAAAAAATTGAAGCTGCACGTCTCTTATTTTAAACCTAAACAAATTTTATATAATTGTAACAATGATAATTAATGAATGCGTTTTCATGTAAAGTATTATCAAGCTCGTTCTTCTGTAGAATAAATGGAAAGAGATGGAATTTGTTCATTGTAGAATGATGTCAAAGCAGAATGACTGAGCGATGGCAGCTCAAAGCAGCAGCAGTAACTGTAATGAAGCTGTTAATATGCTAATTAGTGGCAGCAGCATCCCTCTGTGTCTGTCTGTCTGTCTGTCGCACACGCTTTGTTTGCTCTCTCCATTGTGCCAGCCCAGGGGCGGCTTTCCAGGGCCTAGCTAATTAATTATCCCACTATTGATGTACGAGTATTTCAACCAAGATTATTTGTTCAATTGTTAAACCCTTTTCTATTCAATACTATCTTTCCATTCTATTAAATAGATATGGTTATTTAAAAGTTGTTATTCATCTATTATCAATCATATTTTGATTTAAAAATCATCATGAATTATTACTTTTCCAACACAATTGCTACTTTTCCATACGGGACATGGGGAGGGGGGGGGGCAAAAATGGTTTGGTTCGAAAAATTGTTTTGCAATTCATAGCATAAGAATTCAAGGAGAATATGCGTCGGCTGATCATGAATCTACAGGGACGTATCTAGAACAAATTCAAAACATTATAGAAGACCACACAGTAGATCAAGTTTTCAATGGCGACGAAACTGGCCATTGGTGGAAACGAAAAAACGTTCTCATTTGATGGTACTGAGCAGTGATGAGGAAGACATTTTTGAAATTAAGGTCGTATTAAATGAAAATAATATTTTTTGTTTTATTTCGTTTTCTGTTATAGATATATACATTTTTTAAATAAAAATTAACTTATTTATATGGAATTAAAAAAAAGTGATTATTTTTAATAAGTATTGGGAATGCGCCCCCCCCCCCCCCTCCCTCCTGCTTTTTGTACTGGCTCTGGGTCTCACATAACACGACGTTTTCTAGGAACCTATCTATACCATGTTATATGAGGGTTATACAAATTGAGTAAAAATGTATTGTCATTTTTCACTTACCACTCCTTACGTATCCAAGCCAAGTTACACACTATTTACACATATAATTTCGAGCCACTTTTGCAGTGCAGGATTTACATATAAGCTATAGCTTAGAGCCCCCACTTTCTTGGGGACCCCTAAAAAAATTGTCCGAATGAGCAATTGTCATATATACTTAAATATACTGCAGCATTATTTGTATGCCGCACTTTTAAAAGAACTTTTGTTTCTTTTCACCATAGTTTGCATTTTTAAGTTTGTTATGAATAAAAATGATTTTAAGTCAAAGATTTATTATTTCACTATCTAAATACTTACTTCTTAATTGATAATTGTATTTCAGTTTAACCCTCTAGGTATCCGAAAATCATATTTGGCACTGACAAATAATATCTGGACTTATAAAAGGCCCCATATCTCAAATAGCTTAGGCCCTTATCAAGACTAAATTAAGCCCTGAACTTTTGACCCCCCAGTAGCTCAGAACCCATTTGAGATACAAAGCTGAAATTATATACATGTAATTATGTAATCGATCTTGTAGAGATTACCGAATTTCAATAATATATCATAAATAGATTCTGAGATATGGACCTGAGAAAATAGCTAATTTTGGCACTGATTGGCGCACTCACAGGTCATTAAAACCTTTCAGGTACTTCTAATCAGTTTAGCACCATGAAATTTCGCATGAGGTAGTGTTTGGAACAAAACCAAGCTTTCTCTATTTCAGCCCCTAAAATGAAAGGTTGAAGATTGTAGGGTAAATTTGGATCTATTATAAATACATAAGTTTTTCGGGCGTGCCTTCGGAAGTTTAATAAATATTACATTCCAAAAAGAGATCTTATACTATAAAGAATACATTGTAAATTAAAAATGAAATAATTGTATTGACAATTTAAAAAAATTAGACGTAATCTACCCCTGAAGATTGTCTAGCAGAGGTGAACGAAACTTTAAAAAAAAATTTAAATCAATCAATTAGAATAATTTACTAAATTATTGTATAGTGGGGCAGAGCACTTTGCTTATTTAGAAATTCAATAAAAGAAAAAAGAAACGCAGATATATATTTAATTCTTTGAACAGCTTCAAGTACAACGTTAAAATTTTATGTTTACTCATTTTTAAAGATGATAATTTTATCAGACGTCCATTGTTCTCAATACACTGCGTAAATCGAACTCAGAAGTTTCGTTCAACTATTTCCAGCATATCGACGGGTATGTTTGCGCAGCTTGACGAATATTGTTCTTCAGGTGAGCCAGGGTCCTAGGACGATCGTTGTCTCCAAGTGATTTTAGATAGCCCCATAAAAGATACACTGTATTGAGAATAATTGACGCCATCTCCTGATATCATTTTTAAAACTGTGTAAACATAAAATTTAAACGTTGTACTTGATGCTGTTCAAAGAATTAAATAATTATATATCTTCGTTACTATTATTAATCTTTGGAGTGTTCTGAGGTGTTTCGGAAAATGTTTTTTACTGAATGTTGTGTAAAATAATTTTTAGAAAAACTGATGTTGTTGTTTTTATTTGTGTATTTTTTCTGGTGTACAATTTGGCCCAAAGAGTTTCGGGTTCGTGGCAACCCTCTTCAGCACCTGTCAATTCATAAGAATGATTTTTACAAAACCACATATATGTCTTTAAGTCAAGAGTCAGATTAATGCCTCTATCAGTCTACACGTCCCTCCATTCAAAATTAGACTATTTAAAAATCAAAAGGCATTAAAAACCCTCCATAGTTGAAAATGTTCGTTACTTTTTTCTTAATTGAGTTTCTAAATAATCAAAGTGCTCTGCCCCACCATATATTAATTTCATTGTGATTATTAACGGTTAAAAAGTCACCTAAGTTTTGGAAGAAGAATTTAGGAATTTTTTTAAATATTTTAATTGGCTGATTTGAGAATAGGAAAGTCGATGTTTTACAGTCAAGAATGCAGATGTATGTACCATATACATATTTTTATTATAGTATTACAACAATTCATGTTATAATGTATAAAATACTGATGACTGTATGTGTTTAGGGGAAATTATTTGTTTAACTTGTGGGTGGACGGACATGCTTCCTGAGAAGCTATGGATTATCTAACAAAGTTTATTGCTGGTGTTGCAGCAAAGGGGGACTGCAGAGGGTGAGAAAAAAGAAGCCGCCGTTGCTGTCAAGACGGAGACATTTGTCTTTGGACCAAAGGCACGATTCTTTGCCGTGTACACAGCCGGGTTTATAAGAATATCTGGCTATTGGATGGGAGGGTTCCTGTGGGAAGAGGGTGCCTAAGGGGCAATTTGCCAACAAGATGGGAGCGACAAAGCAGCGGAAGCGAACCATTTATTTTCCCAATAATCCTTAGCGTGGTGTTTTATCGCTTTCAAGCCCCAACATAGTTTCCATTAAACAAGGTATCGTATCGCATTAGATCACTTCCCAGAGAAATAATAATCAAAATAGTAATTGAACAAAGAATCAAACTCACATAAATATATAAATAAGTTATTTTCTTAATTTAATATTGTAAATTCTAGTTCTTTGGCTTTTAAAACACAAAATAATATATTATATGAGCCGTTTATTTTGAAAGTGGCGTATGTCCATTTTTCAAAAAAAATCGATTTAGCTACCTTAAAAATTACATTTTTACATGATCTTTTCATTCTGAAGCAACTTGTTACTAATATATTTAAAATCATTAAGATTTGGTAACACGAAAATTTGCTGTTTAATGAAATGATATTTAAGTTTATTTTGAAAGTGGCGTAAGTCCCATTGTGAGAGTTTCAAATGGATATGGAAAATATTATGCAATAAAATTTTATGATATCCAAGCTTTAATTATCAAAGTAGCAATTGAATTATCAATGTACAATGAATTAGTTATAAGCAACAGATCAGCGCCTGTCCTCAGAAAGAATCATTATTCTCGCGCAGTCTGCGTTGAAAACCAGAGTATACTGTGTAGTCCAGGCAAATTACGTGAAAAAATGGCATAAATTGAAAAAAATGAAATAATTGCCGGTAAATATTTCATTGCTGGAATACCCCTATTTGTACTGCAATATTACTACCCTAAGTTTTTGCACAAATATGTCTTGTGGAAATTTTTCTACGCGCCTCAAAATGAGAAAATTTCGGAGGTTTTGCTGTTATTCTTGAATAACTCTAAAACGACTAATTCAATCAAAAAGGTATTTATTAGATAAATTGAAGTTCTTTAGATTACGCGTAAAATAATAAAATGTTTTATCTATTTAGATTCAGTAGAACCGGTACTAGCGCCTGTCAAAAAACAGCCCACGGGATCACTTTTGAATAACCCTAAAACTCATACTTTTTTCGATTTTTCCCCATTTTGACCATGAAGAAGTACGTTTTCGACAAATACGACTCCATACATTTTTAAACCGGACTAAATTCTCCACAATTAAAACAAAGTTTCATCGTAACCCGTGCCGGAATGAGGTTGAAATTTGCAGTTATTTGCAAAAAATCGCAGTTTATCCTTCATAAAATGAAAACCACTCATCCTAAAAAACTTCCTATCTTATTGTCTAGAAAATTTTGTTGACTTGAACGTTTACTTGGACCACATTTTTGATAAAACTCTTCGATTTATAGATATCCAGCATTTTCCATGACGCTTTTGAGGATTCGGATCATATCCTGCCCGGAAAATGTAGGATATCTATAAATCGAAAAGTTTTATCAAAAAAGTAGTTCAAGTAAGTAAAATGTCCTAGACAATGAGATAGGAATCAAGTTTTTAGGATGAGTGTTTTTTTTTTTATGAAGAAAACCCTGGATTTTTTGAAACAAATGACCATTTTCCGTCATGGAAAATGCTGGATATCTATAAATATAAGAATTTTAACAAAAAAGTGGTCCAAGTAAACGTTCAAGTCAACAAAATTTCCTAGACAATGATATAGGAATCAAGTTTGTAGGATGGCTGGTTTTCATTTTATGAAGGAAAAACTGCGATTTTTTGCAAAAAATTCCATTTTTTCAAAACTTCAACCTCATGTTACGATTATCCAATTAAGATGAAACTTTATTTAAATTGTAGCAAATCTAATCTAGTTTAAAAATGTATAGAGTGGTCTTTGTCGAAAACGTGCTCCTTCATGATCAAAATGGGGAAAAATCGAAAAAAGTACGAGTTTTTGGAATTTTCAAATGTGATCCCGGGGGCTGTTTTTTAACAGACGTTAGTAAGGGTTCTACTGAACCTAAATAGATGAAATTTTTAACATTTTACGCGTAATTTAAGGAGCTTTAATTTATCTAATAGATATTTGATTAGCTGTTTTAGAGTTATTCAAAAAAAAACTGAAAAAACTCCGAAATTTTCTCATTTTGAGGCGGGTAGAAAAATTCCACAACACAGATTTGGGGAAAAACTTAGGGTAGTAATATTGAAATACCAATAAAGGTATTCCAGCAATACAATCTTTACCGGGAATTATTTTCTGTTAAAATCGTAATTTGCCTGGACTATACTAGATATTTAGCTTTATTATTATTTGTTTTAATTTATTTATTTATTTAATCTGAATTTTAGAAAAATAATGTAGGTATTAAAATAAAAACTTAGCATAAAGCGTAAAATGAAATCTGAAATGGAAAATGGAAAAAGGGAAAATAAGTAATGTGTATTTATTTGTATATTACTAATAATAAAATTACATTTACAACAGAGTATCAATGATGGTGTTCACTGCTTAATACAAATAAATATATTATACCTATATACGTATATATAATTTTATTTGATTGATTTCCTCTTGATAATCGACAACTTTGCTATACTAACGGCAAGAAAATATTTTCAAAATATACATTTGGTTTGCTTATAACTTTTAATAAATAGTTTTTTATTTGAAAAAAATTTGTACCATATATTTGAATCTTCTAAAATAATAAGATAAAGAAATTTTAATTATTATAATATAAGTAGGTATAGCTATTATATTAATGCAAAGAGAAAAATAAATATTACGTACATATAACTAATTTAAAGCTTAATAGCAGTTTGGAATCTAAAAAATTGATTAATAAATAAGTAGTACCTAATAATTATACTGCTCTACAAAAATTAAACAAAAATTTGCATCCGTAAACCTAACAATGGATTCCAGTAGAGTTCTATACGCTGATTATCATGCAATTTCCAGATTTTTTAGCACAGGCCAGAGTTTTGAGATATTATCGGTCAAAACGACGAAAAAGGCCATTTTGACATATTTTCGAGTCCCAATAGATATTTTTTTTTTTTTTTTATTTAATGTCACCGGGAACAAAGCCCATTTAGACAGCACATAAGTAGAGTGTTAGTAGGGTTAGTGAGGGAGCCAAGTTTTCAGCCGGTAGAAATTTTTATTTGCCAGCTAGGATCGAACCCCGGACCTCCACCTCAACATCGTCATAATCGATCGATGCTGAAGCGAAGCCAGTGCGTTAGCTGACTGAGCTACCCGAGTCCTCCCCCAATAGATATTAAACGGCATTATTTGAAATCTAATATTTTGTTGACGCAATAGAAAACAGCTTCCTCTTTGATTTTTAAATTACCACTTATTTTTAGCTCAATGATAACTCGAGCTATAACTAAAAAACTAAGACCATTTGTTTTTATCTTTGTTTATTATCCTTTATAATGACGTAGTTTTAGTTTTTTAGCTATAACTCGAGTTCTAATTGAGTCAAAAACAAGTGGTAATTTGAAAATCAAAGAGGAAGCTGTTTTTTATTGCATCAACAAAATATTTTGATCTCAAATATTGCTGTTTAATATCTAAAGGGACTCGAAAATAGGTTAAAATGGCCTTTTTCGTCGTTTTGACAGATAATATCTCAAAACTCTGACTTGTTATAAAAAATCGAGAAATTGCATGATAATCAGCATATAAAACTCTACTGGGATCCATTGTCAGGTTTACGGTTACAAATTTTTGTCGACCCGTTTTATTATATGTTTAGTGTAAGGTTTTCGGTGACCTTAATCGTTTTCAACAAAATTTCGATATTTTATTGGATAATCCTCAGAGCCTTAAAACTTATTTCACAGTGTTTATTACAATTAAAAAATAAATCTTCAAAAACACTGTACATTCGTTTGTTCATTTCTTTAGCTATGACAATGATCTAATTTCTAATAAAAAAATTCTAAGCTTGCAAAATTATTATAAGGTGCTGCTCATGGACCGAAAATCTTATACATAGTAAATTTACAAATAAATAATAATCTTTAACAATAAATTAAAACAATTTCAGTCATTTATAAGCCAATACAACAAATGTTATAGTAATTTTCCTAATTTATTGAGCTACAACATTAAATATGTAGATTGTTTTAAAGTTAACGGATGTGCCAAATACTTCGTCCGTTGAGAGGCTGAGGTGGTCGATAGTTAGAAATCATTGAGCCCTTATGACCAAGTAGAGACCGAAATGCCTCCATCTAACAAAAAAGAAGAAAATTTAGTGCGAATTATTAGTAATACATCCGCAAGCACTAAATGAAAAAATCACACTTTTTGGCCTCTGGACGAGGACTCATGTAATGTCTGGCAAAACCGACAGGTGTTAAAATTCATCCTAAATGAATACTACAATTTGTGACTTTGATTAAGACTATGGGTTCCGTAGTCTTTACCTGAGGACCCTCTAAAGTCGCGCGCTTGCCACGAGATCGATTACAATAGTTTACCTGCCTTCTTCTTAGAGTGCCATACCCGAAACGGGTGTCGGCGCCTCTCCACATATACCTGTGCTGAGTGTGTTTAGTTGTTTTTACACAGATATATGGGACCTACTTTTTAACGCCGGTTCCGAACTGCTAATTTGGAGAGGTTACTAGACAATTATACTCTTGGTAGGTTGCCATTACTTTCCAAGAGGAGGCGACTGAAAATATCTATCTGCCGAGACTCGGTCTCGAACCAGCGATCTTCGAGTCAGCGACCCAACACTCTAGTCCACTGACCCACAGTCTCCTATCTGCCTAGCATGGATAAATTAAAAAAGCAAAAAAGCTTGAAAACATTTTACAAAATTCAATACTCCGGCCGCACATCTGTATATATTATATAAAGTAAAAACTTACAGCAAAAATTCTGAACATTGTTATGAGAAGAAATATTAATATTTATACAAAAGAATATATGGGCTTAATAATAATTCTAAAAATCATTTAAAGATAAGTCAAATAAGAGAGTAAAAATTTAAGATGAAAATATTTTTACCTGTGTACTGCTAACATATGTTATTTGTTTAGGAATCACCCAGGTAACTGATTCAGCGCAAGGCGGCGTCGTTAATGATCCATTGTAGGTTAAATACTGTAAAAAATATTTTAAGATTTTTTTTACAATTCAATTAATTATAATACATTTACATTTTTGCAGAATTCGCTATTTATTAATTACACCGGCTCACAATGAAAACCCTGAATTTAAAAGAGGATTTTAATAAATTTTTGGGTGACGATTGCGATAAAAATAATTAAAATATATTCACAAGTTTATGGAATTTATTTTAGATCAGTGCTTCTTAAATTATGGGTCGCGACCCAATTTTGGGCCGCGTTAACTGAATTTCGGGGTCGCAAAACATACGGCTACAATGACACTGAAACAATGATCAACGAAAAAATTATAATGCCCAGCGGCCAAAAATTAAAGTTTAGTGAATTCGAGGTTTTCTGTTATTTATTTTCCAATAATTTGTAAAATTGCCATTTTGTATTAGTTAATTTTATTTAAGTGAACCGACGTCGACGTTCTCAGCATTGACGATTATAAAATCAAAATCCAGAAAAATGTTTAAGATCGACTCCTGTTTGAATTTAATAAGAAACAAGAGCAGATCCATTTCTTTATTATTTAGATTTAATCGAGGGATGAACTGCGATTGGAATTAAATGTACACCGTCTTTGGAATTATTTGGAATTACTTTGGAATTCATTAGATAATCTATTGTCTTCTACTTGGAAATGAAAGTGGAAGTGGAAGTAGGTGTATATAATTTTAGGTCGCAGTTCACCCCTCGGATTTAATCATTGTAATTATGTAGCTTTAATAAATAGTAAAATTATTAATATATAATAGGTATGTTTATAAAGATTTGCTTCATTATAAATTTAATTTTGATTTGCTAGTCAAAATTATGGTATATACCTACCATATATCTATAAGCTATACCTATAATATGGGGTCGCAAATGAAAAAAGTTTAAGAAGCGCTATCTACTTAAATTATTAAAACTAAATTAATAGCCAAAGTTGGAATATCATGGATCATATCAAAGTTTATTCAATAACACTTATTAAAAGTCAGAAAAAGCCATCTACGAATCGCACTTTTTGGCTTCTGGACGAGACCCTATGTAATTTTTGGCAAAACTGTGCTAAAATTCAACCTAAATGAATACTACAATTTGTGAATTTGATTGAGACCATGGGATCCGTAGTCTTTACTTGAGGACCCTTTGAAGTCGCACTTGGCGCAAGACTGATCCAATAGTTAATCTGCTTCGCATTGGATAAAGTAAAAATGTGGAAAAGATTGGCGCCTTTTTTGTAGGGTAGTTATACCCTTAACAGATCTGCCAATTTAGTTGTCTAACTAGCAGGGCCTCCCATTATTCCAGTTTTGTCTATTAAGCTACTGGCAAACTGAGAGTGCCGCGGCAGGTACGAACATGATTGTTTCTGGTAATATAAGGGTAAAAGAAATAAGCAACAAATTTATTTTGAAAATTAAGACAATTTTAATTCACCTACAAGCGTCTCTTATTTTAAAAGATTCAGATTTACAACCTCTTTTAAATTAACTCTTAATACATTACTACATTGCAAGAAATAGATTACTTGATTTTTAAGTTCTTGAGAATGGGGGAAAACGTTTTACCTATTCCCTACCAGGCATTTTTATAGTTCTTATCTGAATAGCCAGGTATTTCAAAAATGAATTTTTCGGAGTTACCTAGTTTTTGCAAAGGGGTAACGATATGATGTATAATGAAATGTTGTAATCGAGCATTAAAACGTTATTTTTTTCCTTAGAATTTTCCGAAATATCTCAAAAACGGCTGAAACTATATATTATTCGCCATATTTGTAAAAAAAAACTTGAATCGTGAAAAAATGTTGTTACCGCTTTAATTTGGGTTCAGTGCATATAAAGGCGCCAATCAGTATTTCGCATGACGGCGCAAAATGGACTTGGGACGTCCCTGGCTATAATTATCTCAAAAACGGCTGAAACTATTTTGGTTAAAAAAATTGGGCGAAACCATGGCATTTCGGTCTACAAAAAAGCCCTAATAAGTGAACATCGAAAAAATTATACTTTTCGGGGTAATAATTGTTTTGTCAAAATGCCTGTTATTCAGTTATTCTGTTAGCCTGTTAGTCTGTTAGCACGTTATTTAGTACATGCGTTACGAAATTTTTGTGGACGAGCTAGCTCAAAAACTAGTGTGAATATCAAAATCAAATTTCACACGTAGTTTTTGGTGCATTGAGATTAAGAGCTGATTGGACTTTGGTGCATTTCGACCCAAAATTAAGGGGTTTAAGAATTAAAGATCAGAGCCATTTGAGCAAACTCAACCAAATTTTGTATACATAATCAGTGGCCCTCCAGAAGATAAAATTCAAAAACTAACCCCCCCCCTACATGATTATAAATAATTTTATTAAATATTAAATATCAGAGAAGGACCAGGTTGTAGGTATGGTAAAGTCAAGTCGATGGTCACATCAGAACATGTCAGTATATTTTGTTTCGTTTCCGGAATAATCCTCACGTGTTATAAACAAATTTATTCAATATTCATAACCAGCACCGGAAAAAATCTATTACTAAATCATCTAAATTTTGCAGGCCTGTTATTTATTTCGTTTTTCCTTTATTATTTTATAATGCCTATTATTTAAATTTAAATAGTATTCTCGTGGATGATAAATGGATAAACAATTACTAGAAATATATAATATATCAGCTGCGAAGCCCGCCTTCAGTGGGCATCTTGCTTGCTAAAGGGCTACGCCCCTGGACTCCGGTATCCCTTTCCTCTCCCCCGGTACGACGCTGGTATAATAAAATAATTTATAATAACCCCCTCCCCCTGCCCCTTGTAATAAAATAATTTATGCTCCCCCTTTCCTCGGTACGCCTATGGTATTTTCAAGATTGAGATCAGGGCAAAATGTTTTTCTAATTGCAGAATATAATAGTAAATGATAATTAATAAAATAATTTATAATCATTAACGAAATAACCCATATCTCTTCTTTTAAATGTGGAGACTCTTCTAGGGCAAATAGTTTTCTAGTGTTTTTAACCAACTTCAAAAAAGGAAGAGGTTGTCAATTCGACTGAATTTTTTTTTAAATATGTTATTCGATTTCATCGCCAATTGTGAACCAATTTTGATGATTTTTTGCATTGGGTTCAGTATAAATTCCGATTGGTCCCGTTTAAATTTCATTTGTATTGGACCTTTTTTGTAATGTATGTTCACTTGTTTACGCATAACTTCTTTGTTTATGAACCGATTTTAATGATTCTTTCTGCGTTTGGATCAGTATAGCTCCAATGTAGTCAGGATACCTAACTATTTATTTATTTTCTAGAAAATCATAAGATGGTGTCATCTATTAAATCCGATGGAATGGAATATTTGTGGCCCGGATTGCTGTTACTGGCACTCGGGATTCGATTCCTGAGGGGGTGAAAAACAAGCCCTCTGACATATAATTAAAAATATTCCATTCCATCGGATTTAATAAATGACACCATCTTATGATTTTCTAGAAAATTTGATTCTATTACCATCGGTAAATTGAAATCTTTCATATTATTTATTTTATTTATGTTCAGCGAGAACTTTTTCCCACGTGGACCGATTTCGATGATTCTTTTTTTTATTGGAAATGGGGTACCGTAGGGGTGGTCCCATATTAATTTGGGTCAAGTTCTGATGATATAATCACGAAATAACGTAAATCTCCAATTCTTATGAGCAAATAATCGAAACTATAATAAATAAAATCTTTTATTAAAAAAACAATCTTAAAACGTTCATTTAAAACCCGCAAACGTTTCGAGAGAATTTCTATATTTATGAATTGAATTTTATTATCATTTTCTGGAAATGGTGAAGAGAGAGAAATACCAATCGACTTGATTGGGGAATAATGGAATTGAAATAATTATCGGAAAAGAGGTTTTTTTATCTAATTAGATTTTTCCTCTTATTAAAAACAAGGACTAAATATGAATAAGGACACTCGATGGTGGAGAAGTAATCTCCGGAATCGAAGCAAAAAATACAATGTATACATTAATTAATGTAAAATAATTGATTTAATAAAATTTAATAAAAAAAATTTTTTTTATCATTTTCTGATTCATTCGCTAGACGCTTTTTCTTACGAGATGCATACAAAATATTATCTTAAGTCACTATTAATAACATAACTAAAAAGAGAAAAATAAAAATTATTTTTATAAAAAAAAATAAAACGGACTTCAAAAAAATTAAATGCAACAAATAAAATAATAAGAACTCAAAAATCAAATAAAATGCACTAAAAGGTATAAAATAATTATCTAATTTAGTTATAACTTAACGACGAAATTTGTACATGAAATCACTTTTTGAAGTCGGTGCTAAACAAACTATATAGGCCTGCTTACCCGCCAAACGTACTAAGTAAGATCCGTTGAGTGCGATTCATAAAATGTATGTTTGGCACCGACTTCAAAAAGTGATTTCATGGAAAAATTTCGTCGTTTAGTTGTAACTAAATTAGATAATTATTTTATACCTTTTAGTGCATTTTATTTGATTTTTAAGTTCTTATTATTTTATTTGTTGCAGTCTGTTTTATTTTTTGTTTGAAAATTTTATATTTTAAATTAAAGATAGATTATTAAGAATTTTCGAATTTAAATTTATTTCATATTCGGCTTAAAGTTTCAGCAATTGTTTCAAAAAGAAAATTAATAACAGGTCAACTCGTTTGGACTTACCCTCTAGGTAACCAGAACCCTTTCCTGAATTTTTATTTCTCCCATTTATGTTTTTGTAGGTTTTATAAAATTGGTAAGAATTAGATAAAGGAAAAAAATTGTATATATACCTGTCTTGAAAATTCAGGTAAAACATTAGAAAGAGGAAAGGGCGCAATAAAACTGGACGATTCAGGTTCCCGAACATCCTCAAGTACATTAACTATCGATGTTAATATAGGATTGTTTCTTGAGGAAAGCCGAAATAAACATTAACGTTCTTCAATAAGTCAATAAATAAATCTATTCTCACAATAATAATTACTTTATAAAAATTGATTCTGATTTGGAAAATGTTAAGCAGGATAAAATAACTTTTGTTTAAAATAAAAACACTGTGCAGTTGAAAATTAATGAGATTTTTCGAATTCGATTTATAATAAAAAAGTCTAATAATTTTACAAGTTCCCTTTTCTTAAATACGCTACTGCTACCATATTTCCTTCTTTTCTGAACAAATTGCCATATCTGTTTAATTTAAATGACAATTAACGATAAATTCTTAATTTTTAAGTGAGAAAATGTAATATTTTTGAAATTATACTATATACTTATTATATTTTTGAAGTTTTTAGATTTTTTTCACTAAGAATTCGGAACGACTTAAAAAATTTGTTTCAAGGACCTACCATCCGCAAATATCTTTTGGTAAATACTTTTTGGGTGTGCTAAATCCGAATCTGAGGTTTGCTAACAAAATTTCATGACGGACACATTGTTAAAAATGAAAAAAAAATCTCATTTTTTGGCGGTTTTTTGCTTATAACTCGAAAACTATTCTATTCGAAATTGAAAGATCATAAAATTTCATCATTTAGGTTTTTCTCCGACCAACCGTTCGAGTTCAAGCGCTAGTTGAAAATTGGCTCGCACTCTTTTCGATTTTTTCCCATTTTGACCATGAAAGAGCAAGTTTTCGACAAAGACCACTCTATACATTTTTAAACTAGATTAAATTAGATACAATTTCATTTTAATTGGATAATGGTAACCCGTGCCGCAATGAGGAAGAAGTTTTGAAAAACTGCAATTTATTCCAAAAAATCGCAGTTTTTCATAAAATGAAAACCATTCATCCTAGAAACTTGATTTCAATCTCATTATCTAGAAAATTTTGTTGACTTGAACGTTTACTTGGACCACTTTTTTGATAAAACTTAGATTTATAGATATCCTACATTTTCCATGACACTTTTGAGAATTCGAATTATATCCTTTGTAGGAAATTTTATGAACTTTCATTTTGAAATTTACGAAAAGTTGGTAGTTTTCGAGTTATAAGCAAAAAACCGCCAAAAAATGAGATTTTTTTTACCTTTTTTTGCATTTTTGACAATGTTCCATCAAGAAATTTTGTAGGCAAACCTCAGATTCGGATTCAGCACACCAAAAAACATAAGAACAAGAAATCAATGAAAACTACCCCAAAACTTTCTCGCGATGGGCCCTTTAGAGAACAATTTAACTGGACTAAAAAGGTACTTCAAGAAATTAAAAAAGAACATTCTTGATTAAACATATGAAATATATTTAATTACTGTTAGTTTGCCATAAGAAACGGTTTGTCGTTGCCGTTAATCATCCCATGAACCCTGTCCTTGGGGGGTTCTGACCCCCCCCCCCGTGGCTACGGCTCTGATCACTTCTCTCTAATATCACGTGTATTTGAAAATATTACTCATATGTATAATTGTATTAATCTTATATGAACACAACAAATCCCTATCAGGCCAAAAAAATTTAAGTCTTCTAAAATTACTCTTTCTTTCTCTCTCTAATTCAAGTTAGTTGAAAAGGTCTTATATTTTTTGAAGCAATGGATGTTAATAGTAATAGAACATATGACAATATCGATTAATAAAGTAAAGGGTGTGTAGTTTCACAGCGAATGAAATAAAACTCAAAAGGTTTATACAAACTCAATATATTTCGGATTATTAGTCCATCATCAGGAGTTTACAGGTTAAAACTAATAATATTTGAACATGTGATCACAAATTATAACAGATGTAAACTCCTGATGATGGACTAATAATCCGAAATGTATTGGTTTGTATAAACCTCTTTGAGTTTTATTTCATTCACTGTGAAACTACACACCCTTTATTTTATTAATTAATATCATGTTTCACCTAAAACCTACACCACTATCTCTAAGTAAAATTGACAATATCGAGTAAATCAATAATGAGTAAAGAAGACTCGGACTTTATTATTTATTTATTATCACTTGAAATCGTTACCAAATTAGAAGGCAATACGTTTTGAATAAATTGTACAATTTAAATAATTTTTTTTGATTTTATTATAAGTAATCTAAACCGAAGAATCTTCGAGACCAACCACTACGCAATTAGAAATTAACTAAAATTATCTTAAATTTTTAATAATCTAAAATAAAGGTCCACGTAGTTAAATTGGAAAATTTTGTAAAAATGCTTAGATTTATTATATATTTTTAAAAATAAGTAGGAAAAACCTGCAGAGCCTAGACGTCCGTGGCTAATCATTCAATTAATTGAGGTAGATAAATTTTACGATTAAAGAGAATAAAGTTTAGATAAAAGTTATTAAAAATATTTATTTGAAGGTCATTTTCATGGTCACTGATTAGTAAAATATTTAAATAGGTAACTATTTGTGTGATTCTGTTATTTAATAGTTTATTATTATTAATATTATTATTTTGTTTATCAGTGCGTCGACTACTATTGTCATTTGATTTTATTACGTAGATATAATATATTCTCCCTGATATTTTCCGACCCCTGACACCTCCATCAAGACAACTTTGAACAATCTTTACAGGGGCACAGCCAGGCTTAATATTATAGTTTGTTATTTAATTTTTTTAAATAATGTTAAAAAGAAAATATTTTTTTTTACAAAACAATAATAATACTAAATAATATATCAATATTATATAGTCCAGTAGAGGATCCAAAAAGTGGTTCAGCTTGCATTAATTGCGGAAAAAGATTTTTTCTAGGAACGTTTGGTATGGTATGGGTATGCCAAATATTAGTTTGAGACCTCGAAAGTGTGGGGGACAATTTTTGGTGGCCGAAAAACCTCAAAATTTTCGGACTTTTTCCAGTTTTTCACTTATAACTCGAAAACAGTTCATATTTTGTAAATACCCGTTCTATAGTAAATTAAAGAGGACAAAATTTCGCTTCATTTAAAAGAATATGCAAAATTGGTCTAGTAGTTCGATTTTTAATGGGGATCCAAAAACAGCCCCCGAGATCACTTTTGAATAGCTATTCCAAAAACTCGCATTTTTTCGACTTTTTCCCATTTTGACCATGAAGGAGCACGTTTTCGACAAAGACCACCCTATACACATTTTTAGACTAGATTAAATTTACTACAATTTAAACAAAGTTTCATCTTAATTGGATAATGGTAACCATTGCCGCAATGAGGTTGAAGTTTTGAAAAACTGTAAATTTTTACAAAAATTGCAGTTTTTCCTTTATAAAATAAAAACCACTCATGCTAGAAACTTGATTTCTATCTCATTCTCTAGGAAATTTTGTTGAATTAAACATTTTACTTGGACTACTTTTTGTTAAAACTCTTAGATTTATAGATATCCAGCATTTTTCATGGCGCTTTTGAGGATTTGGATCATATCTGTCCGAAAAATGTAGGATACCTATAAATCTAAGAGTTTTATCAAAAATGGTCCAAGTAAACCTTCAAGTCAATAAAATTTCCTAGACAATGAGATAAGAATCAAGTTTCTCGGAAGAGTGGTTTTCATTTTATGAAGGAAAAACTGCGATTTCTTTGCAAAAAATTAATTTTTCAAAACTTCAACCCTATTGCGGCACGAGTTACCATTATCCAATTAAGAAGCAACCTTTTTTAAATTGTAGCAAATTTAAATCTAGTTAAAATGTATAGAGTGGTCTTTGTCGAAAACGTGCTCCTTCAAGGTCAAAATGGAAAAAGTCAAAAAAAGTGCGAGTTTTTGGAATAGGTATTCAAAAGTGATCAGGGCTGTTATTTGGATCCGCATTAAAATCGAACTACTAGACCAATTTTGCATATTTTATTTTTAATAGACGCGAAATTTTGTTTCCTTTAATTTACTATAGAACGGTTATTTACAAAATATGATCTATTTTTGAGTTATAAGCAAAAAACTGGAAAATGTCCGAAAATTTCGAGATTTTTCGGCCACCAAAAGTTGTCCCCCACACTTTCGAGGTCGCAAACTTAGATTAGGCATACCCACATCATACCAAAGTATTCTAGAAAAAACATCTTTTCCGCAATTTATTTAAGGTGAACCCCTATTTACTGGACTAATACAAATTAAAATGATTTTTCAAAAATATCTTAATAGTATTAAGATCCTGCGTGATTTAAAAATTTTAAAGCATACCTTATCATTATCAATTATCATATAGGTAGATTCATTATAATTGAATTAAACAAACCGTAAATAGGTAAATCCAAAATTTGTTTCAATTAAATTGAAAGTTTTTTTGCCGAGGATAGCAGAATTTTTATATATTGAAGGAGACAATAAAAGATGTGTCTTCTGCTGGAATTATACATTTTATTTATTTATAACGAGACTATAGTTTCGAGGGCTTTGGCCTCTTCATCAGTCTATTACAATTGATTCACAAGAATTAATGATAATAAATTACAATTACAACAATAGACTGATGAAGAGGAAAGCCTCGAAACTATAGTCTAGTTATAAATAAATAAAATTTATAATTTCAGCAGAAGACACACTCTTTTATTGTCTCCTTCAAAATTTGTTTCAATAAAGTTGTTGGCCAAATTATTTTGTAATTTATTTATCTTTTAATATATGTATTAAACTTAAACATATTTTAAAAATCTAAGCACCTCTGACAAAGGTGATTTGAAACAAAAAATTGTGCGACTAGTTTTATTTTTGTAAAATTTAATAATAAATGTTCATACCCGAAATAAAATGCCAACTACTCGAAGGCCTCCTTCCTTATCAAATGCATTTTCAATTGTTCCGAATTCTTTTCTAAAATGTACTAAATGCATTTCTAAAGGAAACCTGAAGAAAAATAGAAGAAAATAATGTTAAAGAGTTGAAATTTTGTTTAAATCACACATTATTAATTATAACTATTTTTTGAACACGAACAAATATACAATATATCTACGACATTTCGATCGGCTTATTCTGCGATCATTCTGAAATATGTAAACCCACTCCGATTTTGATATCAAGAAAAGATCAAGATATAAAATGTTTTTTTATATTTTCAAGACAAGACCAGAAACACTCTTCAAGAATCAAGATTCTTGACAAGAAATCTTGATTTTTTGACAATTATTTTTGAAAAATAAAGTCCTTTATGAAAATATATTATTGTTCGGGATTCTACGGTAACTGTGGAGCTGCGACCTGACGGTGGATTCTTATATTACTCACCAAAATAAGACGAAAATGAAGAATACTATTTTTCGAGATTTCGCTTAGTTTTCGAGATATCGAGTTTAAAAAATACTGTTTTTTGTATTTAATTTCTTTTTATTTTTCAATTGTTTTTTATAGAAACCACCGAAACCGTAGTATCACGGGTTCCGTGTAGCGCCGCTATCTGACGACGGATTCTTTTAGAACTAGACAAAATAAGTTGGAAAGTAAAAATAAAATTTTAAATTACTTGAACTGAAATTGAGTTTATGGACTGTGATGTCTCAAATTGTCTCAAATGAGCCCCAGTGGGCGTTGGCAATTTTCAGTTTTCGAACTTTTCATAGGTTCGGTTCTATTCATCATCTCGGTTCATTTAGATAAAAAATGGGTTCCCGAACAAACTTTGAAAGGTTTGGTTAAGATATATTCAGTTCGGCTCGGTTCGGCTCGTATATCTTCATTTCGGGCTGATTTTTAGGCCAACCTAATCGCCGACTAAACGAATAAACGACTTATACATATTCGAATTTTTTTGGGCATTTACTAATTACCTGTTTTTTAATTAATATTCATTTTCTAAAAGAATCCGTCGTCAGATAGCGGCGCCATAGTTACCGTAGAGTTGCCGATATGGTCCATCAAACTTGCTGTGAAAAAATGCCTTCGACCTCTGGTTACATTATCCATTAAAATGGGTTTGTCAATGTTTGAGGGGGTGTAATCAGGGATGTTTTTTATATGATTATTTTAATGGGAAGTGGTGAGCCTTTTTTCCTCGAGCGAGACAAGAAATATTTTTATGAATTTTGATGATTTTTGTGATCGGAAACTCATTTAGGGCCGATATATACTCCCTTGATCAAAAAGTTCCCGGAATTTATTCAGAAAATTAAAAATACAAGTTTATTCATCTAAATCTATAATGTCCCCTTCAAAGTAATCCCCATCGACTGCAACACACTTATGCCAGCGCTTGATCCAATCCTCGAAACATTTTTTATAATAAGATTGGAGTAATTTTTGGAGACGGACTGATAAGTGAAATAAGTGGATATTGATGAGGCAGTCCAAAAAATGAAATACAATATATTATTGTTACTGCCACTGAAAGAGGAGACAGAGGGAATGCCGCATTGGATTTCCTTCACTGACTTTTCAAAACCCTGAAGGAGGGAATAGCCTCCGAAACGTCGGTTTTATGAATAAAAAGATAGTGTAAATTATATTCTTCTTTTTTTTTGTGACTGCCTCATCAATATCCACTTATTTTTTATAATCGGTTTTCGGTATGTCCATCAGTGCTTCCTGCGATTTTTCCATTACTTCCTCTCGACTGCTGAAAAGCGTTCCCCGTAATGGTTTTTTAACTCGATTGAACAGAAAGAAGTTACAGGGAGCCAAATCAGGTGAATTCGGTGGCTGTTGGATGGTATTTGCTGGATTTTTCGTCAAAAAATTTCGAATAATGATGGCACTGTGCGACGGTGCGTTATCATGGTGCAAAATCCACGAGTTTTCTGCCCACAATTCTGGTCTCTTTCGGCGAATTGCTTCTGCGCAAACGTCTCATAACGCCCAAATAATACTCTTTGTTTACTGTCTGGCCTACTAGCAAAAATTCATGATGCACTACACCGTTGTAATCCATGAAAACCGTGAGCATTGCCTTCTTTTTTGATTGAAAACGACGTGGTTTTTTTTGTCTCGGCTCATTTGGTGAACGCCATTCACTTCCCTGATGTCTGGATTGCGTGTCGTACTCATAAACCCACGTCTCGTCTCCGGTAATGATCCTTTTGATGAATGTGGGATTGGATACAGCCTCGCAAATCATGTCTTTTGCGACATCAACACGGTCTCTTTTTTGCATGAAATTGAGGTCTTTTGGCACAAACTTTGCTACTACACGACGGAAACACAAATCATAAACCAAAATGTCTTGGACCGATCCATAGGCAATGTTCAAGCCCTCCACTATCTCTCTGATGGTTAATTTGCGGTTATTGACCAACATTTCTTTTACTTTATCAATGTTTTCGTCGGTTTTCGATGTCGATGGCCTGCCACTGCGTTCATCATCTTCGATTGACTCACGACCACTTTTGAACCGCTCGTGCCACTGGTAAACGACCGTTTTCTTTAGAGAATCGTTGCCGAAACACTTTTCCAACATTTCCAACGATCGCGCACCATTAAATCCGTTTTTTACGCAAAATTTAATACAAGTTCGTTGTTGCAAATTTAAATCCATTTCTAAAATTGTAAAAAATCGCCAACACACACAGAGATAGATGTACTCTTGGCTACGTAACTTTTGCAAATGTCAAGCTATGACGCTAAGATTTAGAGGGAATACCAACAACAGATGTACCAACTTAACAAAAAAACAGAACTCAAATCGGAACGATGGGAGCGCCACACGGGGGGGGGTTATTCCGGGAACTTTTTGATCAAGGTAGTAAATTGACCGCTTCGCTTGATGGACGAGAAATTGCGTTGCGATTCGGAGAGCCGATTTGGGAGCTCATCTTCATTTGCTGTAAGCTCAGGTCAATCTCCTTCTAATCCGGGACAAGTTAAATTTATTATTTTTTAAATTTTATTATTATTTATTTTTTTAATTCTTATTCATTCAAAAATTGAAAGAAATTTTATATATATATATATATATATATATATATATATATATATATATATATATTATTTTACTTTATGCTTGAAAATATTTTTTTTAATATTATTATTATTATTATTTAAACATCTTAAATTTATTTAATTTTAAATCAGTTGAGATAAAGAAGACCACGTAGAAAGAGGATGTAGATATTCTTGTTTAAAATGAAAAACTTCCCTTCACAGGTCGAGATATATTTATTTATTTGTGTTATAATAACAAAAAACGAAACAGTTTCGGCCACAACTCGTTGCCATCATCAGTCTCGCAGTTAAAAAGGATTTTTTTTCTGTATTTGATTGAAGATTTCTCATGCTTTATATATTTGTTTGCCATACGTATCTATTTATTATTATTATTATTTTTTTTGAGATTTTGCACTTGCGAGATGTCTGAATATGAAAGTTATTAATTTGCCGATGGTAATAGATTCAAATTTACTAGAAAATCATAAGATGGTGTCATCTATTAAATTCGATGGAATGGAATATTTTTAATTATATGTCAGAGGGGTTGTTTTTCACCCCCACGGGAATCGAACCCGAGTGCCAGTAACAGCAATCCGGGCCATCTGGCTCACCTGCGAGGTACGAACCTCTCTAACATATGTACACGCGTAAAATATAATTAATAAGCTGACGTGTTCTTCTCTTGACTTTACCATACAACCTGGCCCCTCACTTATATTTAATATTTAATAAAATTATTTATAATCATGTAGGGGAGGGAGCTAGTTTTTGTATTTTTAGACTTCTTGGGTCCCACTGATTATGTATACAAAATTTGGTTGAGTTTGCTCAAATGTCCTAGATTTTTAATTTTTACCCCTCCCCCCCATTTTGGGCGGTTAGTTTTTGTATTTTTAGACTTCTGGGGTCCACTGATTATGTATACAAAATTTGGTTGAGTTTGCTCAAACGGCCTAGATTTTTAATTTTTTACCCCCCCCCCCCATTTTGGGCAGTTAGTTTTTCCATTTTTAGTCTTCTGGGGTCCCACTGATTATGTATACAAAATTTGGTTGAGTTTGGTCAATGGCCTAGATATTAATTTTTTGACCCAGCACCCCCCCCCCCCACACACACACACACACACATTTTGGGCGGTTAGTTTTTTCCCACTGATTATGTATACAAAATTTGGTTGAGTTTGGTCAATGGCCTAGATATTAATTTTTGACCCAGCACCCCCCCCTCACACATTTTGGGCGGTTAGTTTTTCCATTTTTAGACTTCTGGGGTCCCACTGATTATGTATACAAAATTTGGTTGAGTTTGGTCAAATGGCCTAGATTTTTAATTTTTAACCCCCCTCCACCCCCTCGATATGCACCAAAATCTAATCAGCTCTTAATCTCTATGGACCAAAACTAAGTGTGAAATTTGGTTTCGTTATTCACACTAGTTTTTGAGCTGTTAACATAGTCCACAAAATTTGGTAACGCACAGACTAACAGACAGACTAACAGACATTTTGACAAAAATTATTATCTCGAAAAATATAATTTTTTCGATGTTTACTTATGGAGCGTTTTTGTAGAGCGAAATGCCATGGTTTCTCATGCACGATTACAATACTTGACCATACCCTGTATGGTAAAGTAAAAATATTCCGTTCCATCGGATTTAATAGATGACACGAACTTATGATTTTCATGAGATGTCTGAAGTTCAATTCTGCCTTTTCTTACATACTGGATATTGTAACAGCGAGACTGATGATGGCACATGAGTTATGGCCGAAACTGTTTCGTTTTTTGTTATTATAACACAAATAAATAAATATATCTCGACCTGTGAAGGGAAGTTTTTTATTTTAAACAAGAATATCTACATCCTTTTTCTACATGGTCTTCTTTATCTCACCTGATTGAAAATTAAATAACATTTGGACCTTCCGAGTATCTCTATTATTAAACATTAGCTCTCTCAAATAAAACGAATATACTAAATAATCAATTAGAAGTTAAAAGAAGTACAATCATTGATTACATTCTTTAAATATTTGCAAATTTATTTTGTGTGTAAATTCTCATTTCTCAGAAGACCATTCAAAATTAAACAAAATAGACTTCTCCCTCCACTAATTTTAAATATTTACCCTTTTGTTATCTTAAAAATAAATTTTACCATTGAGTTGTATTCAAATTCGAAATCCTCATTTCTCAAAAGGCCATTCAAAATTAAACAAAAGTAGACTTCCTACCTTTTCTCCCTTCAATAATTTTAAATATTTACCCTTTTGTTATCTTAAAAATAAATTTTACCATTGACTTGTATTCAATTTCGACTTATCCAGGTCAGTTACTTTCTGTTTCTCCTGAAGATGGGTTAGTCACCCGAAATATATATATCGAGATTAAAGATTCTCCAAAAATAAATTCGTTTTATTTTTTTATATCTTAATGTGAAACCTACCAAGTATTTTTATCCAATCATTTTAAAAAATGTTTCACCAAGTACCAACACCAAATTCCTTAAAAACTATCTCTATTATTATCTTAAATATATTGAAGGAGACAATAAAAGAGTGTGTCTTCTGCTGAAATTATAAATTTTATTTATTTATAACGAGGACTATAGTCTCATTATAAATAAATAAAATTTATAATTCCAGCAGAAGACACACTTTTTATTGTCTCCTTCAATATATAAAAATTCTGCTACTCTCGGCAAAAAAAATTCAATTTAATCTTAAATATGGTTGTGACCATTACAGAGAAAGATGAAAACGTTTATATATAACACAGGTCGACAAAAATGTGTACCCCTAAACCTAACAATGGATTCCAGTAGAGTTTCATAAGCTGATTTTTATGCAATTTCTCAATTTTTACAACAGGTCAGAGTTTCGAGATACTATCGGTCAAAATGACGAAAAAGGCCATTTTGACCTATTTTCGAGTCCCATTAAATATTAAACAGCAATATTTGCAATCAAAATATTTTGTCGACGTAAGAGAAAACAGCTTCCTCTTTGATTTTCAAATTACCACTTGTTTGTAGCTCAATTAGAACCTGAGTTATCAGTAAGAAACTAAGACCATATGTTTTTTATTATGTTTATTCTCCTTTATAATCATGTAGTTTTGGGTTTTTTGTTATAACTCGAGTTCTAATTGAGCTAAAAACAAGTGGTAATTTGAAAATCAAAGAGGAAGCTGTTTTCTAAATAAATTTTTTAAATAAAATCTTACTTTTCTCCGTTGAGTGTATGCTCACTTCCTGATGCATCACTTGGACCCCAATGAAAATGGAAATGATGAAAGATATAGGGCTCTTCACCTGGTGCAAACCAATGATAAGGTATTTCATTTTCATTATTCCATTTAAATCTTAACATTACTGAAAAAATTAAATAAAAAATTATTTTTTAAGCTAAAAGCATTTTATTGATTAACAAATACCTACCTGTATGACCGACATTTACAACTTCGATTGATTTAGGCCTTACGGAATATTGCCACCACATAATATATGGCTGGTTAACAATAATAGCTCTAGACGTATCCAAATTAATTGGACTTTGTTTTAAACCTGCGCATGTCGGAAATTTTCCTTCCCAAGTCCTAGGACCTGATAATATTCAAATAAAATTCTTAGTTAAACGATATTAATTTTATTAATTTGTAATATTTCTTACCATCTGTTTTACTATATCCATATGAAGCCTTGTTTGCTAAATAAATATGAAAAAGGAGAAATAATGCTTTAACAAAAATCAAAATTATCATTTAATCTATAAAGAGAAATCATTGAGGTTGTCTTATATACCTAAGTCGGTAGCCAAGAAAAAATTCGGGGGGGGTTAATTACACATCGAGGAGTTAAAGGAGTATAGATATACTCCTAGAAGTAAGAAACATTACCTCTCTGAAGCTCAGATAGCTTTTTTTATTAGAGTATTTTTTTTTAATTTAATTTTTATTGAACGTTGATTTATATTCTGTAAAATTTCAATGTGTACCTCAACATTTAGGAGGGGGAGCTTCTAATACCCTAACACACCCTCTCCGCTTGCTACGGGAATGCTTATTCCGAATAAATAAACCGGTTTTTAGTAAGAACGCGTTCTTACTACATAGTTAAAACGCGTTTCATTGAATACCTTTATGGCAACTAGAGTTTACTTATGTTGGTTGAGTTTGGTTCAAAGGTCTAGAACAGTGGTTCCCAACCTGGGGGCGATCGCCTCCCAAGTGGACGATTTTGGAGTAGCAGTTGGTATGTCCTTTGATGCTAGAACATGCCTTATTTGACAATAGGATGGTGGGACTTTACAATTCCCACTTTTTGAATCTCAATAAATTTAATTTATGTTTGTCATATTTTGGGTTAAGAGATTAAATCCTGTCGGAAGGCTTTTTAACTGAAAGAAACACCAGATGTCAATAATAAATTCATTGATTGGAGTTTTTCTAAATTTCGACTTTGCGTGGGAATTTTCCAAGAGAGTAATTTCTAGAAAATAGGCAGGCTTCAATATTTCGAACTGAATAAAACTGCTTTGGTTCTTTTTATATACGATAATAAAATTGTTTAAAATAATACAACTGCTTTATTATTTACACTTTAGGCATACAATGAAAATGAAAAGGGAGCGATAGGTGTTAGTAAACCTCCAGAAAGGGGCGATGGGCCACAAAAGGTTGGGAACCACTGGTCTAGAATCTTCATTTTTGACCTTCCGCCTCATTTTGGGTGTTTATTTTCAAATTTTTTTAAACGAAAATGTCAAAAATTACTTCCTCTACAACTTTGCTTTTGATTTTTGTCATTTTCGTTTAAAAATTTTTGAAAATAAATACGCAAAATGAGGCGGAAGGTCAAAAATGATGATTCTAGACCTTTGAACCAAACTCACTCAACATCAGTAAGCTTTAGTTGCCATAAAGGTATTGAGTGAAAGGCGTTCTTAGTAAAAAACGGGTTTTTACTGCAACAAATATATATATATATATATATATATATATATATATATAATTTATTTGTTAGAGACTATAGTTTCGAAGGGTTAACCTTCATCAGCAGTCTTTTAATTACTCGTAGAAATATTTTCTCTGTTATTTTTCTCATGGGTTCAATTACCCGATTTGATATACGAGTTGTAATTAGGCATTTTTAAGAAAGGAGTCGCCACTGTTCAATACAAGATGGGTTTTCTCGAGGGGTGATCCGCGATTGGAAGTAGGTGTACACCTCTTTAGAAGTATTTTGGAAGTACTTGGAAATATTTGGAAGTACTTGGAAATATTTGGAATTACTTGGAAATATTTGGAAGTACTTGGAAATATTTGGAAGTACAAGTGGAAGTAGGTGTACAGCATATTAGGTCGCGGTTCACCCCTCGGGTTTTCTTATGCATTCAAAAATTACTTAAAAAAAAATTATTAATTTAATTAAAAGTGAAAATTACTATATTATGATTAAAATTAAAATCTCAACAAAATCATTCAAAAAATGACATTTTCTGTAAAATTTTTAAACCAGATATTTTAAAACTTGAAACCCCAAAATCCAAATATTTCTCCGCATTGTAAATATAAACATTTTGGCACTAGAACGAACCTACTATGACTTTATGTTCTTGTGTTATCGTGGGTACCATTTGGAAACCAGAGAGTCATTTAGACTGGAAAAAATCCTATTTGAAAATAACTTTTCGTCAAGTTTTAGACATTTTTAAACAGAATGAGCAAGAAAAAAAATTTGAATGAATTCAATATAATATAGCAGCCCGGCACGCAGGCTTCGCCTACCTCCCTGGCATAGGAGCCGGTTTCATAGATGAGGCGCCGGATTCATATAGTTTTAAATATATAACTTACTCTAATATGAAGAATAAAAAAAATATTATTCTATGAAGTAGACTTTCATTACTTAGTTTTTCAAAAAAAAAAAATAATAATAATAAAAGGTGCCCTTTTTTATTTTAAAATTTGCCTCAGGCGCCCCAATTATACGGTTCGGCCCTGTACTGGCGTTCCGAGTAATTTTAGGGAGCTCCTGAAGTAATGGACAAACTGCTGGTTGCTTTAGTCCGTGCTGGCTCTGGATCGATTCAAGGTCAAGGTGGTAATTTCCCCCTGGTATTAAACTACTTCTCCAGGATGATGATGAAGTGGGCAGCAGCGACATCAATATAAATTAATAAATAAACTGCAACGGATCGTTGCTAAAATTTATCCAAATTTATTTGAAATATTAATATGTTCTTGAGTAAAGTACTTTAAAATATAATTTTACTAAAAACTTTATTTAACATTTTTTGTGGTCCCCAAGGTACTTAATTAGGATATTAAATTTCATCAAAATTGGTTAAGTCATTTTCAAGATATTTAGAAAAAACTAAAAAAGTACTGAAATAAAGTACTAATGTTTGTGGACCGATATGTACCAAAAACTAATCAGCGCTTCATTTTGTTAAAATAATGGTAGGTTTTCAATTCCAATTCAATCGGTGCAACGGTATGGAAAAATTCGTGGACGAAACAAACAATAACATACATACATACATACATCCCCACGCACTTCCAAAAAAAATGGCACTTTTTGGCCTCTCGGCGAGATTCCAGGTAATTTTTGGCAAAACCGTCACGTGCTAAAATTCAATCTCATTGAATACTTCAATTTGTGACCTTAATTGAGTCTATGGGTTCCGTAGTCTTTACCTGAGGACCCTTTGAAGTCGCGCTTGCCGCGAGAGCGATTCCAATACTTTCTCCCATGCTTCGCATTGGATAAAGTAAAAAAATGTAATATAGAAGAAGGTGGGTTTCTTACGACACTGGATTATACCTAAACATATTTTCCAATTTTAGTATTTATAAAATCGAATTTTAAATATGTTAAAATATTTAACAGTAATTAAGCTCTCATATTATTTTTATAAATACTGGGCCTTTCCTAGGGTTGCTATGGCCCGGGAACAAGATGAAATCTACCACCCGTAACAAATCAAAATCAAAGAAACTGAAAGGAAATGTATTGAATAGAATTCATTAGGGTAGATTGGGGTGAGACGCCGTGTTATACAAGATTCCGTATCACGTGGTTTTGCTGGTTTGTATTAATAAATATTTAAAATTAATAAGATTGGAGTAATTTTTGGAGACGGACTGATAAGTGAATTAAGTGGATATTGATGAGGCAGTCCAAAAAAGAAGAAGATAATTTACACTATCTTTTTATTCATAAAACCGACGTTTCGGAGGCTATTCCCTCCTTCATCAGGGTCTGTAATTAATTAGAATGGGATTTGGCCATCATTACAATCAAGATCATTACAAATTATTTTTTTATATAAATACAAGTGAGTAGAATATATTTTTGATTAAGAATTTGTATACCATATAATTATATATTAATTGTATTTATATAAAAAAATAATTTGTAATGATCTTGATTGTAATGATGGCCAAATCCCATTCTAATTAATTACAGACCCTGAAGAAGGAGGGAATAGCCTCCGAAACGTCGGTTTTATGAATAAAAGATAGTGTAAATTATCTTCTTCTTTTTTGGACTGCCTCATCAATATCCACTTAATTTAAAATTAATTTCTGGAAACCGATGGTTTGTTTCCAGAAATGCCGCGGACATACATAAGAAAGTCTAATCGAGGATCTTGGAACGAAAATGACCTCCAAAAAGCTTTCAAAAGCGGAAATATTAATTAAAAGAAAAAAAAGAACATTTAAAAATAATAAAAAGTAAAGATTGGGGTAAGATGCAGAAATGCAAACTTTAATAATTTTTTTTAGGTAAAAAATAGTTTTTCAAAGCGAAACTTATTTTTTTATTAATTACAAAAGAACATATATTGTTAATAAAATGATTGGTAAAAAATAAAACCAATGTGCTATTTTATATAAAATAAATTTAAAAACTAGGGTGTCTTCCCCCAGTCTACTATATATTTTTGAATATAATTTGTTTTTCAGTTAATAAAACTCAAAATATTCGAAAAGAGTGAGGATAGGCATACTTTCGGTTAAAATCAAATTTTTCGGCGACCTTGGCTGTATATTAATTAAAAATAGAAATAAAGATCCTTTAGTGATTCGCGCTAATCTAGAATGATTTGAAAATGAAACAAGATTAAGAAATTATTTTTAAAATACTTATATGCATGTACTTATTATTTAAAAATTGGAATAATTCTCCTAAATATAATAATTATATAAAAACCATTGAAACTTAAATAATATAAAGATTCTTTAATCCAATGTCATGGGAACTTCAAAATTAAATTAATAAATTATACTGTTAACAAAATAAAAAAATAATCAAGTCGAAAGGGCCTTAGTTTTTAACGGTCAATATGGGAAAATCAAATAATAAAATTTATAAATCGAATTGATTTAATCCTCAAGTTTTCCTACCTAATCATAAGCACTTATATTTTTATGGAGAAAATTTTTTCGGGATTACTAAATATTCTTCTAAATTTAATTTACTTCAAACATCTATTGTCGAAAATATAAAATTTGCTTGGAAGGAAAATTATTTTAAGAATTTTTTAATACAGATTATGCGTAAATAAAAATAATTCTATTTTTGCTAATCATTTATATAGTTTTCAAAATGTGTACAGTGTACATATATGTTGAGTGAAAAAATGTTAATTGTTGAAAATTATAATGGTATATTACTAATGATTAGTATTATTATTATTTAAGAATTGAGTAATCTAACAAATTTCAAAGTACCTGTAGTATAATAGTTGATGATATCCAAAATAAAGACGAAACCTAATAATGCGTTCATTTTATCCGGCTTGTTTCCGAGCCGCAAGTTGACTGGTTTCCAGCTACGTATAGTACAAGTGACCCCTAGCAGCATATTATGCTCTATTGTCCGTCACTCCTCCATTGTAATAAATACTATAATTTACGTAACGACGACCAATTATGAAATGATAGGCATTAAATATCAGAATGACCTTTAAATGGTTGATTAATTATTAAAACGTCTTAAAAAATAGAATGTCCTCTTTTTTCTTTTCAAAATATGGTACTACTATTATTATTGTAATTTTTTTTTCAAGAAATTTAGTTTCATTAGTAAGTACTTAATGATTTTCATCAATAAATAAATAAATAAAATTTTAAATATATATTAATATTTGTTTTTAATTTATATATAATTAGTATAATTAGTAAAACATATGTATACTAAATGACCAAGGGTCCATATATTTTAAATATTTTATTATTAAATTTTTCTTAAGGGATTAGTGGTCAACGAATTGATTGTACGAATTGATTCGTTATCCTAACAAAATATAAACATTGTCTGGAACCCTCTCTTTCATTTTGAAAGAGGAACATATAATTATAAAGAAAAACAAAGAGGTTGTCCTCTGCTTGATGCAAATAAGCATACACATATATATATCAAATGTACCAGGTCTGTAACTTTAAAATGGGGGGTTTTTTCCAATAGATTCTGACGCCATAACAAATATGTCGTTTTGTAGCTATGACAGCAACCTTCAAAACGTCATATTTGTTTAAACGTTCAAGAGTTAGTAGCATATTTTTTTCAGTGGTAAACATATCGAGTTTTGAGGCAAACAAAAAGCATTTGCGGCATGTGCTGATTTTCTTATTCAATCAGAAGAAAAAATCAGCGGAAGCACATCGATTACTTGTGGAAACATACAGTGCAGATACTCTATCTATCGACACTTGCGGTGGTTTAAGCGATTCAGAAGCGGTGATTTCAATGTCAGTGTCAAAAAAACGTGAAAATCGATAGAAACAGTTTGAAGACAACGAATTGCTGCTGAAATCTGACGAAACAGTTAATACGGATCGCTACCGACAACAAATGTTTAATTTGAATCATACGTTGATCGAAAACAAAACAGTATGGGCTAGAAGGCATGGGAAGGTGATTTCGCTAAATGACAACGCACCCAGTCACGCAGCAATACTGACTGGTCAAGTACACTCTGATAGCAGTTGGATGGGAAATATTACCCCACCCGCCGTACTCTCCAAACCTTGCTCCTTCCGACTACCACCTTTTTCATCCATGGTACTCGCAATTGCCGAGCAGCATTTCGATTCTTATGAAGACGTCCAAAAATGGTTAGACGACTGATTTTGCTCACGCGACTTTCAATTCTTTTGGAATGGCATCCATAATTTGTCTACTAGATTTCAAAATGTGTACAAAGCGAGGGCCGATACTTTGAATAAAATATATTTTTCCATTTTTTCTAAATTATTGTCTATTTTTATTGAAAACCCCCGCATTTTAAAGTTACAGACCAAGTATATGTGTGTATTTTTATATGCATCAAGCAGAGGACAACCTCTTTGTTTCTCTTTATGAATCAACAACTGCTACTCTAGGCAGAATAAAAACTTTTCAATTCAACATATAATCCTAGCTTCTTCGTAAGCAATATTTCGAAAAAGAATTTAAGTCCAGCCTGCCCACATTAAAGTTAAAGAATTCCATAATCATTTGGGAAAATAAAGAAAAAATTTAGATAGAGACCATAGAAGCGACATTCCTCGAAGATACAATTATTATTTCATACCATCTTTTTTTTCAAAAAGTAGTGAGATCTAATGTGCTGCCAAGTCCAACATCATCAATTTATCAAATAAGTCGAAAATATATTAACTTCAATTTACATGTCTATCTATAATATATTTAATAATCAGTAGAGATTGTTGGTGTTGGTGCAAGGTGAAACATCTTTAATAAAGATAAGAGTAAATAAATATTTTATTTAATATGGATTTACTTGATGCGTACAAAGCTTACTTGATGTATTGTTAATCGTTCTATTGTTTATATTTTTATTTATATGTTTGTTGATGTTATTGAAAATAAATGTTTTTAATGAGATTACGAGTTCTTCATTAAAATGATCGTAATATTGGCGCCCGAACAATGTGAAAATGATAAGAAAACCTAGTAGACCACTAGCGAAGAGGAATAAGAAAAATGATTTTTGCGAATATGGAAATAACGAGGAGGAGATATCGAAGATCAAGGATCATATAAAAAAAGGTGAGCATAGAGTAATGGATTTGGAAGAGGAGGTGAATAAATTAAAAAATGAATTCGAAAAAATAATAAAAAAATTAAAAGATGATTTGGAAGAGGAAAAAAACAAGAGGATAGAGTTGGAAGAAATAATAAAAAGGAAGGAAAATTCGGAAAGAGTGATTTCGAGATTAATAGGAATATTCAATTTAGCAGACGTGGGAAAATTCCTTCCGGTGTTTAGAGCTCTCCCAGAGGAAGATCCGAAAGTTATTTTTAAAAAAGGTCGAGAATACTCTATTAAAATATAAAGTACCGGAAGATGTTTGGCTCGTGGTGGTTTCGGATCAGTTGTTAGATAAGGCCAAGACATGGTGGCGGGTGGTCAATCAATTTCCAGCGTTGGATTGGAAAAGATTTTAAAATGAGGAGTTCTCCGAGAATACGATAGTTTGATCGTAGTCTCAAAGTTAAAGGTTATGTTTTATGAGGAGAAACAGAGAAAAGACGAACCTATAAGGTTATTTATTGAGAATAAGATGGCTTTATATAAGAGAGTTTTTCCGGACGAGGAATGCTGGTTCAATCCTTCAAGTTTTAGTGGAGATGATTACTCCACGTATTAGATCGTCCATTAGGGGAATGAAATTCACTGATATTGAAGAGGTTTATGCAGACGGTAGAAGGAATAGAAAAGGGATTTAAAGGATGTGGATAAAGAAGAAGTCAAGTCCCACTCAGGATAGAAGTTGCATTCAGGATAGATGTTTTGTGGATTCTGTAGGCAGGAAGGACATGGGAAGAGACTTGCTTCAAGAAGGAAACCAGTGGAGGGCAACGGAAAAAGGGGTTCCTTGTCCAAAAAGCAGTAGAATTCCCTAAGAAAGTAAGAATAGAAAGTGAGAGCTCTAGTCATATTATTTGTTGTGTGAATAAATTTTCTTCTGTAGCCCAGCCCCCCCCCCCCCCCCCATTGTACTTACTTGCCTGCCACGAAAAAAAGGATCACATGGTTAAAAAAAAAGGTGTGTGTGTGTGTGTGTGTGTGTGTGTGTGTGTGTGTGTGTGTGTGTGAAAAAAAAAAGAAAAAAAAAAAAAAAATGTAGTAGTCCATCAATGGAATTAGAAATAGAGGAAAGTAGAAAGGGCATTAACTAATGAAAGATGATTTAATTCCGTACTGGTTGAAGGAAGTCAAGGAGGATCAGTTGAATATAATGGAAGAGGAGAAACTAGATGATGGTCAGATGAAATTAAATCCAAAATAAGGAAGGAGTTACTTCATCAAATAAAATTATATTATTTGGAAAAATCGATGGATGGAGCAAAAATTATTGAAAATAGTCAAGAAAGGGGAAGGTTAGTTAAATATCATTCGAGATTATTTTAAACCTAGGAAGAAAGAAAGAATGATCCTGTGAGAGCTGCGTCCGCGTTCTAAGGAGGGAGAAGTGATGCGTACAAAGCTTACTTGATGTATTGTTAATCGTTCTATTGTTTATATTTTTATTTATATGTTTGTTGATGTTATTGAAAATAAATGTTTTTAATGAGATTACGAGTTCTTCATTAAAATGATCGTAATATACTATGAGTTAAGGATACTGGGTCACTTATTTCACATTAAAATTAAAAAATTAAAAGATTTTATTTCACATTAAAATTAAAAATTAAAAGATATAAAAAAAATTTTCTTTTTCAATATATATATTTCGGGCTAGCAATTCAATAAGTTAAATTAGTTACTTTCTGTATTTCCTGAAGATGGGTTGATAGCCCGAAATATATATATTGTGAAAAAGAAAAATTTATATCTTTTAATTTTTTAATTTTAATGTGAATACAAGTACTGTATCCTTAACTCATAGTAAATCCATATTAAATAAAATATTTATTTACTCTTATCTTTATATAATATATTTATTGATTTCATATTTTTTCCTAAAACTTGGTATTTACGTATTGTTATTATTATTGTTATTTATTGTTTTTTAGTCTCCACCTCTTCTCATTTTTTGACCCTTCCACTTATGATCTCATGGTAATTTAATTCATGACATAATAACAATACCCAAATGCCAAGTTTCAGGAAAATAATTTCAACTAAAAATATGAAATCAATAAATATAGATGACAGGTAAAATGAAAAACATGCGTTTTAATTGAAGTTGAATGTTCAAATTTTCCAACAAAAGAAATGTTATAACAGGAGTATCCGATAGACATTCAAGCTCACAAAGTCGATCCATCTATGAAAGAGAAAAATTGTATACTGAACCACTACTACCACGTTTGCAATCAATGTAACCACTCTATTCAATTTGCATGGGTACTTTCTAACCTTTCATAAAATATTTTAAACATTCTTTTTATTCTCCGTTCTTGCAACAAGGGATGTATCCAATACTCTTTTGCTTTTCTTTTCATTTTTTTCTCTTTATAATTACGTATTAACGCTACTATTGCAACTTCTTGGGCGTCCATTCTGCACGAATGTACAAAAAACACTACCTAAGGAAGCGTTCACAGTACGACCGGAACAAAATTCCTTAAAAAAAATTTATCTAAATTCAGTCGCTCGGCTTGGTCTCTCGCCTAGTTGCCTATGTTTTTTTTGGTCGCCGAGAGACCAAGTCGCCGTCGATCAGTTGACAGTGCGTAATAGGCCTTAACTGAAATCCACCAAGCACAAAGCAACCATTGAAAAGGTAAAATAATAAAATAATAACAAAGTTTTCAAACTTTCATTTATTTTTTTAAATTTTAACTGTCAACTTTCGAAATTTTTCCCGATTCCAATTTAAAAATGAAAACATGTACTCCTGTTTTTACTTTATCCAATGCAAAGCATGGGTAAAGTATTGTAATCGCTCTCGGGGCAAGCGTGGCTTCAAAGGGTCCTCAGGTAAAGACTACGGAACCCATGGACTCAATTAAAGTCACAAATTGTAGTATTCAATTAGGTTGAATTTTAGCACGTGACGGTTTTGCCAAAAATTACAAGGGTCTCGTCGAGAGGCTAAAAAGTGCGATTTTTTCATTTAGTGCGTGCGGATGGATGTATGTATGTATGGATGGATGTATGGATGGATGTATGTATGTTATCGTTTTTGGCCCACGATTTTTTCCACACCGTTACACCGATTGAAATGAAATTGAAAACCTACCATTAGTTTAACAAAATGAAGCGCTGATTAGTTTTTGGTACATATCGGCCCACAAACATTAGTACTTTATTTCAGTACTTTTTTAGTTTTTTCTAAATATCTTGAAAATGACTTAACCAATTTTGATGAAATTTAATATCCTAATTAAGTACCTTGGGGACCACAAAAAAGGTTAAATAAAGTTTTTAGTAAAATTATATTTTAAAGTACTTTACTCTAGAGTAAGATGGTACTTTTTTAATTTTTAAATTCTTTAAAAATTTATTCATTTGAAAGTTTTAATATAGCTCATTTAGCCTTGCTTAAGTAAGAATGGATAGGCTTCTCTCTGTGAAAATGATAAAAATTTGGGAAGGTTATTCCTCTAACGTCACATGAGAATCGATCGTTATTTTTGATTTTAAGTCGATTCCTCCATGTCTTCAGCAATGGTTACCAATAATAGTCGAAACGTCAAAAACCTAATGTAGAATTGTTATTCCCTCAAGTATTAGATGAGAATCGATGGCTATTTTTGATTTTAAGTCGATTCCTCTATGTCTTCAGCAATGGTTACAATAATAACCGAAATGTCAAAATCAATGTGGAATGGTTATTCCTCGACTCTTAAATGAGAATTATTTTCGAATTAATGTCAATATGAACTACAAATTGCAAGTGATATCTGATTAATAATAAAAGGAACAAACATATTAATATTTCAAATGAATTTGGATAAAGTTTAGCAACGATCCGTTGCAGTTTATTTAAATGTACGTCAATGATCTTATAGTTAATTATTTCACTTCTTTGTTCTTAAAAAAAAAAAACTGTAAAAATATACATTTTAATTTTTTTCTATTTTATTTAAGAGGGATAAAACTGCTATGGTTGTTTTTATATACGGTAATAAAATTGTTTAAAATAATAAAACTGCTTCATTATTTACATTTTACTTCAAATTAAAATTAGGCATACAATGAAAATGAAAAGGGGGCGATAGGTGTTAGTCAACCTCCAGAAATGGGAGATGGGTCACAAAAGGTTTGGAACCACTGTTCTAGACAAAATCGATCTGAAGAAATAGTCTCATTTAATGGAAATATAATTATTCTTTTGTCTTAATTTATAGTCAAAATATTAATTAAAAATTACTATTTTTTTTTTCATTTTCATTTGTTAATTTTTTCTTTTTTACTTTTACGTTTTTTTTCTTTGTCCTGGGGAGCTTCAGCCCCCCCCCCCCCTAATGGTTGAGCCACTGGACAGAGCTACAAAGATAGAAAGTTGGATGAATTTTTATATATGCGATCTCTACTACTACAAGTATAATAAGTATAACAAGTATAATAAGTATAATAAGTCAATAGTAACTATATCATTTTTGGCCAAAGTACTAACATTAAGGTGAGCCGAAAATTAAGGGAGCAGGGTTCTTTCGTAAATGTTTATAAATTATTTTATTAAATATAAGATAAAAGGGATGACCACATTAGTTTATTTTATTCTATTTTTATGTGACCCTTTGGTCTTAGTAGGATTTAAAATGTTGAAATGTATCATGCATGCAATTTCTATGAATATGCATATCACGAATCGCGTTATCACGGATAGAAAAAGACGAAGATATACTAATTAAATTATATTTTGTTTTATAGAAAGTGTAGAAATATATTTTTAAATAAATTTAAATGAAAATTGTGAGGTTCTGTTACAGGAAATTATTTTATAAAAATTAATAATTTATATTATACGTTAGAAGTTTTCTTTTCCTTATCCTAGGAACAATTCCTTTATTTATTTATTTATTTTTGTCAACATACATACAATTCATGGGTGCGTCCAGCTATGGGCGGGGGGGGGGGGGGCAGGTGCTCCCCCCTGCTCTAGAAGACGAAATAAAGTCTATTATGTTGACAACTAAAAACTAGAACATATAAAAATATATATGAAGTAAAGAAAATTTAAAAAAAAATTTAACCTACACAATTCTTGATTTTCGTCTTATTTTGACGAGTTCTATAAGAATCCGTCGTCAGATCGCGGCGCCACGGGAAGCGTGATTCTACGGTTACCATATTCACAAAGTGAAACACCACTATAATCCGTCAAATAATTCCTGTAACCAAAACTATACAATATTTGGTTTGGTTTGGTCCAAGGGCCTAGATTTTCATTTTATGACCCCCCCCCCCCCTAATTTTGTTCCCAAAAAAATATAATAATCTTTTCGTTATTATAAGTTTATTTTATAGTATATTTCATTTTTCTTGTTTTTTTTTAGTTTAAAAATCTTATAATTTTAATTTTTACCCCCCGGCCCCACTTAATTTTGGGTTCGATTTCAACCAAAATCTAATCAGCTCTTAATCTCAATGCACCTAAACTACATTTGAAATTTCGTTTTATATTCACACTAGTTTTTGAGCTAACTATCTTTTTTTATTCAAACCGACGTTTCGGAGGTTTATTCCCTCCTTCTTCAGGGTTTTGAAAGGTCGGTGAAGGAAATACAATGTGACATTAGACCAGTATCCTCTCTCAGTGGCAGTAACAATATTATACATTATTTCATTCTCAGCAGAATTTAGTACACTTCCCCCCCCCCCCCCCCCATAGGTGAAATCCTGGGAACGCCTTTGATACAGAATTCATTAATGTAAAGATACTTCATATTTTTTGCTAATCCTCTTGCTTTTACTTTAGTTTCTGGATCTCTATTGGGGTAATGCATGAGTTGTTTACCAAAAAAGAATTTAGTCTTTTTGATTTTAAGTCGATTCTTCCACGTTTTCACTAGAGGTTGCCATTAATAGTCAAAATATCAAAAATGGAATGCAATAAGGTTATTCCTCTAGTATTAAATAAGAATCGATCGTTATTTTTGATTTTAAGTCGATTCCTCCATGTCTTCAGCAATGGTTACCAATAAAAACCGAAACGTCAAAAATCCAATATAGAATCGTTATTCCCCAAGTGTTAGATGAGAATCAATCGGTATTTTTGATTTTAACTCGATTCCTGTCTTCAGCAATGGTTAACAATAAAAACCAAAACGTCAAAAATCCAATATAGAATGGTTATTCCTCAAGTACTAAATGAGAATCAATCGCTATTTTTGATTTTAAGTCGATTCCTCTATGTCTTCAGCAAAGGTAACGGATAAGAAAACAACGCAGTTGTTATTTTTTTTTATATATTATTTATTGGCATCGGGCACAAACCCATTTTGCCAGCCAATATATACACATTAACTCTACAAAAAACAAAACAACAAATTTAAAAAAAAATGAATAAAAAATAAATAGCAACCTAAAAACTCATCAAAAAATATCACAGCCCAGTGATATAAGGAATTGAAGAACCAGCTTCCCTAGTTCTCCCCCTTCGGATATGCAGGCAAGTAATATCTGCGCATTTGTAGGGAACTGGATCTTTCCCCGAACCCTGTCATAAAAACGGTCTATTTTTCGTCGAGACAACCCACACCCAAGAAGGGCATGGTTAATGTCCCCCCGGGAGCTCGAATCACATCTACAGAAAGGGTGGTCTCTGAGACCAACCCTGTGCATGTACTCGGGAGTCGTCGCGTGCCCAAGTCTCAGCCTATTAATATGTACAGACATTTTTCTGAACAGGTGATATCGTTCAAACCAGGGCTGAACCGGGATTCCCGGACACACTCCGAAGAAATGTCGCCCTTTGTCAGCACTGGATATTTTCCAGGAATTGTTCCATTCCTGATAGATTGTCTTCTTTATTAAAGGCCGAACTTCATCAGCCGACAATTCGAGGGGCCAGGATGATCCCTCGGAAATCGCTCTCACAGCTAGACTGTCCACTCTCTCGTTCCCGTCAATCCCACTATGAGAAGGTATCCATAGAAGGGATACCTCCTTACCTGCCTCTCTAAGATTCTTGATTTCATCTAATATTTCCAGGATAAGATACGATGTTTTCTTGTTTAGCGGGAAACCTTTAATGGCCGATATAATGGCTAACGAGTCCGTACAAATGAGAACATTCGTTGGATTGGGAAGCTTATGCGCATAATTCAGTGCCTTCAAAACAGCAAAGCATTCTGCCGAATAAATATTACTTTCCGCGGGAAGTCTATACATTTCATAAATATTGTTGGAAGGACACCAAATGGCAGAGCCAACGTATTGAGCCGAAACCTTCTTGGAACCATCGGTATAAATTAAAATGTGATCATTGAAATTCGACCCAATATAGTCGCAAAATAGCGTATTAAGAAAAGCGGCACCTTTTTTGAATGGAAGAGAATATGTTTTAACATCGAGAATCTGAATACTAAAACTAAAATAAAAAATGGGGCACTTTGAGAAAGATTTATATTTTGGACAATGATTATTTAAGTAGGAGAGTCTTAAAGCTAGCGTTGATCCAGAAATTGAATCGATCACTCCCACATCCGTCATACTCTTTTTTCTCAAAAGATAGTTAAATGACAGCCATTTCCTTCTAAAGTTAAGGGGGAGTTCTTTCACCTTTCACCTTTGAATGACTCTCTTGCATGATAGAAAAATTAAAATAATGTATACCTGACGTCCATTTCATGCTGAACACACTGGTTTTTTAATTATTCTGCTATCTTTAAATATAGCTTGTCAATTAAACTTTCCGCAAACCGCGTTTTTTATTAAAATATGCCCAACCATCATTTTAAAAATGCCAAAAAAAATTATGATTTATAAATTTTTTTCAAGTATTGTTTTGTGACTGTCTATCTATAGGGAATTCGTGATAAAAAATAAAGAAAATATAAAATCTTGAGCAACAAATTTTATTTATATTGGGCGTATTTGAAATGGATTGACCCAATATTTATAAAATAATAAATGTTGATGTGGAAATTGGAGGACAGGACTCAGTTGTTGTTGAGTGATTTTCCTACTTTTATTTTATCTCACTTATAGGAAACAAAACAAAAATGAAAAATTTGTTCAATATAAATATATATATTGCAAGGCACAATTTTATTTGAAGCTTTGGTGGAGAGGGATCATGCTGTTTCGCTCTTTTTTTGTATTACAAAAGTAAGGGGGGGGGGGGGGGGGCCTCTTCAACACCTGTATGGAATGAAACAACATTCATTTAACTTGACAAAACAAAACTCAAAATAAACTGACACGTTCTGATGTGGCCATCCACTTGACTTTACCATTCAAGGTGGCCCCTCACTTATATTTAATATTTAATAAAATTATTTATAATCATGTAAGGGGGAGGGGTTAGTTTTTGCATTTTTAGACTTCTGTGGGCCCACGAATTATGTATACAAAATTTGGTTGAGTTTGGTACAAGGGTCTAGTTTTTCAATTATTTGACCCTACACCCCCCCCCCATTTTGGGCGGTTAGTTTTTGCAATTCTAGACTTCTGGGGGTCCACTGATTATGTATACAACATTTGGTTGAGTTTGCTCAAATGGCCTATATTTTTAATTTTTAACCCCCCTCCACCCCCTATAATTTTCAGGTCGATATGCACCAAAATCTAATCAGCTCTTGATCTCAATGCACCAACACTACGTGTGAAATTTGGCCTTCGGCCCGGCATCACCTAGCCCCTAGCGAAAAGAGCCTCGTTTTATGGTTAAAATTTATATAGATAATAGCTGACCCGACCACGCGTTTCTGTGACTAACTCTTATGCTTCACGGCTAAACCACTCGACGTATCGAAACTATATTCGCAACATATGTCCGTTTGGTGCTCCGATTGGTATATCTAAATTTTGGGCCAGGTTTATAATTATTGTTCCCTTAACCAAAAATAATATTGACAGTTGAAAGATTTCCAAAAAGCTATTATCGGCCATCTTGTTTGTTTGCTTTTACCCCCCCCCCCCCCCAGAGAGGCGCTGGCGTTGTTTCCTCGGAAAAAATATTTTTTTTACATGCCACAGGTGTGATATCTCTAAAAACACTATATATAAAAACACTCGTGTATTTGAATGGAATGTTGTGTGAAAATTTCAAAGAAATCGGTCAAGTACTTTCGGAGATCCTTCAACGTATCACTTAAGCGTAACAGTACATTTTTATTTATATAGATTTGAAAAAATATTAATTGTAATTTATTTAATTTATATATTTCTTATAATAGAACCATTTATATATTTTTCAGAAGATTTTATATATAAAACATTGTCGTGGTCATTTGATAAAACAAGTCATGTCAAGATAGTGCAGAAAAATATTCTTGCTATATTACAATAATATTATCTTAGAATATATTGAAATAACACAATTATAATATTGCAGAAATATTTCTTTGTATTATACGCTATAATGTGTTTTATCTAGTGACCACTACGTATATAATATATTAGCTAGTGATTATCAAAGTTATCTAAGTCAAAAAAAAAAAATAATTTTCATATTTTGTGTTGTTCATTTAAAGAACATTAATGAGATGTTAGATTTGTAAAATTGCATAAAAAGTAAAAAGTTAAATCGATTTCTAGTTGAGTTATACAGAATTCAAATCTGGTTTTGTTACAAAAATTTAAATAACTTGAAACTAGTAATAAATGACTTAGACCAGTGTTTCTCAACCTTTTGTAGAGGGAGCAACCCTAGAGCACTTATATTTATTTCTGAGGAACCCCCTAGCAATAAAATATGAGATATTTAATTTTTCGTCAAAATATCAACATCATGATACTTTTATAGCTTCCAAATATAACATACTGCCGCCGATGACGGTGTTGCCACATTTTAAAAAACGTGCATTTTAAATTAAAATACCTAACATTTTTATTTTCATGAATAATATTATTAAATTTTTTTGGTAATGTCATTGGGATACCTATATGCCCCCTCGGATCGGACAGGTTTTTTTACATATTCAATATATACTCATAAATAATAATATTCCCATCTATTTGAAAAGCAATATTATTTCAAACATCATTTAGTCCAGGAACGGGGTAGTTTATAGTCGCAATAAATGCAGTAATAGATTTTTTTATCTTGTATATATTGAAGAGAGTATGTAGAATCCAAGTTTTCGGCCTCCAAAACCCTTGGCACAATTTTGTGTGGCCAAAAAAACCACGAAATTTTGGCACTTTTTTCAGTTTTTGGCCTATAACTTAAAAACAATGCATCCAATCGAAAAGTGATCTATTATCAAAATTAAAGAGCATTAAATTTCACTTTGAATGAGTACCTCAAAGTTGAAATTTGGTCCAGTAGTGCGATTTTTTTATGGGTATCCAAAAAACAGCCCCCCGGATCACTTTGGAATTTTTTTCGTTCATAAAATAAAAACCACGTCTCATTCTCTAGGAAATTTTGTTGACTTAAACGTTTATTTGGACTACTTTTAATCATATTCAAAAGTGATCCGGGATAAAAAATCATAAAAAATCAAACTACTGGACAAAATTTCAACTTTGAGGTAAAAATTTCCTGGTTTTTCGGCCTCACAAAATTGTCCCAAGGGTTTTGGTGGTCGAAGACTCGGATTCTACATACTCTCTTCAATATATACAAGATTAAAGAAAAAATCTATTACCGCATTTAATGTAACTATCACCCACTTTCGATGACGCCCTGGACTTATTGATAACAAAATAATAATAAAACAATTTAAATAATGTTTTCATTTTGTTACTAATGTAACGTAATCGTTGTATTATAAGAAAGTTAAGGAACTTTAGAGGCACAAAAATAGTATCACTTAGACAACAAGTTCACCGCATTCTTAGTATCAATGGTTTTATTTGACTATAAGGTAATATTTGGACTCTAAATTTAGTATTTTTTTTCTTTACATGACAAATTTTTTGAGGGGTGATACTACTAACTACTATTTTTGTTGTTCTTTTTCTTTTATTGACCTCTAGGCGCGGGGAACTTCAAACCTCCCTTTGTGGAACCCTGGGGTTCCGCGGAACCCAGGTTGAGAATAACTGACTTAGACCACTTTCATATTAACTCCGAAAAACAAATACAAATAGAAGTAGAGAAAATTGATAAAATAATAAATGTTGTTTTTTTAAAATTTCTCTAAAATATAAATTAAAATCAACATTTTAGAGAGTATCATTACAGACGTAGTTTATATTGGTTCGATGTTTGGATTTTCAATAATTTTATAATAAAAAATTCTTAAACATTGGTTTCTGAAATAAATTTTTTGAATTGAACGTCAAATTTTTTATAATTTAATGGTAATGAGTATGACCCCCGCATCAAATTTAGGGCCGGGGCCCAAAATCTGAACCGGGCCCCTTATTATGGAATAAGTTTGTGTTTTTTTATGAAGTGGAAAAATTTGGTCACCCTACGTATTTTTACTTTCACATTTATATTCATAGAATATAACCCCTTAAAAAAACATGTCACATCCGGGCCCCGGGACCCACAGGTGCACTTGCGGGGGCTATGATAATGAGCCTAACTATTAAGGAAATTCTATCTTAATATATACCTATAATAAAAGAAAATTAGGCATCAATCAAATGCTTTGATAATAAAATTTAAAATATGAAGTCCATTGTTTTGAGCCGTGAAACAATTAAATATTAATAAATTATTAGGATATATAAAATGGTTTAATTTTCTAATTTGCCAAGTTAAATTTTGTGAGAAAGGATGAGATGAAACAAAATAACTAAATGAATATTATTTTTAATTTTTCAATTGATATGATTTAAATAACTTAAACGATAGAAAAAAGAACAATTCGATAATTACAATTTTTATTAAATGGAAATTTTTTTAAATATATTTTTTCTTATTTAGCTTCCTTTGTATGTAGAATATCCAAATGGACTAATTAGTAAAGGAATATGATAGTGATCTGCGGATTTTACATCAAACACAATCTAAAAAAATTAAAATAAATAGATATAATTAATTAGAATAGAATATAGAATAGAGAATATTAAATATTATTCCATTTAACTTACCTCGACAAAAGGATATAAAGATTCTATATTATTCATTTCAAAATATCGATAAACGTCAAAATGCAATTTATATCTTCCAGAAGAAAAGACATTTTTCTCAATGATAGCATTACTTCTTCCATCAGGGTTTGTGAGACTGTAGAGAAGAATGGAAAATTTGATTTAAATAATGTTCTGAATTTACATAATCAAATAAGGAATTATTTGATGTGATATTAAATGTTAAAGATACAGAAACAAGGATATAGAAATAAGCTGACGTGTTCTGATGTGGCCATCAACTTGACTTTACCATACAACCTGGCCCCTAAAATTATTTATAAACTTGTAGGGGGGGGGGGGTTAGTATTTGCATTTTTATACTTCTGGTGTCCCATTGATTAGAATGCTCGACAAAAATTAAACAAAACTTATACCTCCTTAAACCTAACAATGGATTCCAGTAGAGTTTTATACACTGATTATCATGCAATTTTCCGATTTTTTACAACAAGTCAGAATTTTGAGGGTCAAAATGACGAAAAGGACCATTGTGACCCATATTCGAGTCCCATTAGATATTAAACAGCAATATTTGAAATCAAAATATTTTGTTGACGTAATAGAAAACAGCTTCCCCTTTGATTTTCAAATTACTACTTGTTTTTAGCTCAATTAGAACTCTAGTTATAACTAAAAAACTAAGACCTTATGTTTTTATCTATGTTTATTATCCTTTGTAATCACGTAGTTTTAGTTTTTTAGTTATAACTCGAGTTCTAATTGAGCTAAAAACAAGTAGTAATTTGAAAATCAAAGAAGCTGTTTTCTATTATCTCAACAAAATATTTTGATTTCAAATATTGATCTTTAATATTTAATGGGACTAGAAAATTGGTCAAAATGGTCTTTTCGTCAATTTTGACCGATAATATCTAAAAATTCTGACATATTGTAAAAATCGGAAAATTGCATGATAATCAGCGTATAAAACTCTACTGGAATCCATTGTTAGGTTAAGTTTTTGCATTTTTAGACTTCTGGGGGTCCACTGATTATGTATACAAAATTTGGTTTAGTTTGCTCACGGCCTAGATTTTTTATTGCTAACCCCCCCCCTCCACCCCCCCTCATAAAAATTCTGCTACTCTCGGCACAACTTTCAATTTAATTTCTCATTTAGTTAGAATTTAATGGTGGGCCAAGTGTCATAATCGAAAAATGGGGCTAAAAAAGGGTTAATGAAAAAATATTTTTCAACTCACCCTGTCGGGTGGGTTACCATTGAATAAGGTCCTTTCAAATTCAATTAAAAATGTTTTATTATAATTTTAATTTGGACGCCCCAGATGCAAACTTCTATGAGCCTACTTAAGTTGGTTACACCTTGCTGTGTTTCTCTAACTTTGCAATCCTAGATTTAAAAATATGTGAAAATAAATTTTGGATCATAGATGGGTTCAGTAGTTTTTATCTGAGGACCCTTTGAATTCGCGAGACCGATTACAATATTTTATCTGCTTCGCATGGATAAAATAAAAAACTTGCAATGTCTTTCTTTATTTTCATGTATCAGTAATTATATTAAGTGTTATAGTTTTGAAAATATAAATTTTTAAAATCCAGTCATTCATTTATGCTAGCTAGCCCAGTATATTTTGATTTATATAAAAGTACATTTAATATAGTGGAAAACAAAAGAAATTAAAAAAAAAATTTTTACTAGCCTATTTTGAAATGAAAAAATATCCAGTGTCCCGAAACATCTTTCTAATTGTCCCATTTTGCTTCATTTTGATCCGCAGGCAAAAAAGGTTGCCGACATCTGGACTATACTCAATACTCTAGGTACAACCATTGGATGTTTAACGGGAATAGAGACTAGCAATTTTGAGTAAATATTTCTTTCCATGCATGCAACAGGCTGGTATTAATTAGTAAGACATGTCCCGACTAACAGACAAGAAATAATGAAAATTATGCCGATAAAAGATCTGATTTGATCAACTGTCAGTTTTACCAAATCAGATATGTATAGCTTGATTTAGAAAATAACCACAAGTGGAAAAAAGAAATAGGAATAATTTTTTTTATTAATATGAAGTATTTATGTGTTAACATATATATTTATACATATAAATAAGAAGCTATTACGGAAGCGTAAACATTAATGCTGGCAAAACGCAATGAAGATAGGAACCTTCCTGAGATTTCCTTTGATTCGAGCTTATTGGAATTTCGTGATAAAATATCAATGGTGGGTGTCACCTTAGGTTCTGACCTTTCATGGAATGACCATATTATCTCAGGAGCAAAAGCTGCAGCATGTAAGCTTGGCTTTCTTTTCCGGACCAAACGTTTTTTCACCCCGACCTAACTTCCTATCTTTTACAAGGCTCAAATTCGCGCCTCTCTCGAATATTGCTCGCATTTGTGGAGAGGAGCCTCCAAGTATTCTCTTAATACCTTAGATGCAATTCAGAGACGGCCTATCAGACTGATAGGAGATCCATCATTGACTGACACCCTGGCCCATCGTAGATCTGTCTCCGCCCTTTCTCTTTTTTATAGATACTACCATGGCTTTTGTTCTGAAGAGATAAAATCAATAATCCATCCAAAGGCTTCATTTGCGCGAAATACACGATTTTCTAGAACTCAACACCCCTACGCGCTTAAATTGAATACTAACCGAACGAACGCATTCGCCAACTCGTTTATCCCTATGACATCTAGAGACTGGAACTCTCGACAGTCTTTCCAGCAACATATAACCTTCAATCCTTCAAGACTATAATAGTAATAAATGACTTAGACCAGTGTTTCTCAACCTTTTGTAGAGGGAGCAACCCTAGAGCACTTATATTTATTTCTGAGGAACCCCCTAGCAATAAAATATGAGATATTTAATTTTTCGTCAAAATATCAACATCATGATACTTTTATAGCTTCCAAATATAACATACTGCCGCCGATGACGGTGTTGCCACATTTTAAAAAACGTGCATTTTAAATTACACTACCTAACATTTTTATTTTCATGGATATTATTAAATTTTTTTGGTAATGTCATTGGGATACCTATATGCCCCCTCGGATCGGACAGGTTTTTTTTACATATTCAATATATACTCATAAATAATAATATTCCCATCTATTTGAAAAGCAATATTATTTCAAACATCATTTAGTCCAGGAACGGGGTAGTTTATAGTCGCAATAAATGCAGTAATAGATTTTTTTATCTTGTATATATTGAAGAGAGTATGTAGAATCCAAGTTTTCGGCCTCCAAAACCCTTGGCACAATTTTGTGTGGCCAAAAAACCACGAAATTTTGGCACTTTTTTCAGTTTTTGGCTATAACTTAAAAACAATGCATCCAATCGAAAAGTGATCTATTATCAAAATTAAAGAGCATTAAATTTCACTTTGAATGAGTACCTCAAAGTTGAAATTTGGTCCAGTAGTGCGATTTTTTTATGGGTATCCAAAAAACAGCCCCCCGGATCACTTTTGAATTTTTTTGCAAAAAATCGAATTTTTTCGTTCATAAAATAAAAACCACATCTCATTCTCTAGGAAATTTTGTTGACTTGAACGTTTATTTGGACTACTTTTAATCATATTCAAAAGTGATCCGGGATAAAAAATCATAAAAAATCAAACTACTGGACAAAATTTCAACTTTGAGGTAAAAATTTCCTGGTTTGTCGGCCTCACAAAATTGTCCCAAGAGTTTTGGTGGTCAAAGACTCGGATTCTACATACTCTCTTCAATATATACGAACACCTTCAACTCCGACCCAATCCATAAATCTCTTCTTATTTCCAAGATACAAGGGTCCATCGCGAACTTCTTCTTGTATCAGTAACATTATAAAAAAAAAAAAGAGAGTTCCCTCGAGTGACTGATGAAAGCTTTCGAAACCGCCCGAACCATCTCTACTATACGGCCAACTAAGTTAGCCGAGTCTCATTTTCGGACAACCAATTCTTTTATGGTATATATGTATATTATATCCCGGGCAGTTCTAATTTCATGCATTCATTATCCAAAATTTATTGTTTGATTAATTTTCAATAAATGCAAAAGTGTTTAATTATTTTTCTAATTTCCCCACGGCTGATCAACACAAAAAACTTTCCATTTCAATTATATAATGTAGAGAGAGAAAGAGAGAAAAATCAAAATAAATAAATTTATACCATTCAGAGAGCAATGTCCAGCGTCCTTCAATCAATTTATAAAGAGAAACCGGTAGTCCGCTGACAGGAAGTCCTTTCGAAGTATCCAACACATGAGTTGTTAATGGAGAAGCAGTTGCAGACATGGTATTAACACGAAACTAAAAAGATATCGGATTGATAAAAACAAACGGTACCTAATAATAAAAATTAGAGTTAGAACACAATCTTACTGGAGTAATATGGGTTCTGATTACTGCTATACGATCAATAGTATTCGACATCTTAAGAGAATTTCTTTTAAAGATAAATTTAATGATAGAAAAAAATAACCTTTGAACTAAAACTTTTATCAAGGAAAAATGTTTCAACAGAGATTTTATATTGGAAAATTACCAAAATATATGTATATAAATAGATAAATACATATATAATAAAAGATTAGTTTTGACCAGTCTATATTGGTGTATTGACATGAGTCCAATGTTTACATTACTACTAGTTACGCCCAGAAGGTGAAAGGTATTGAATTCATACGAATTTTTTGGGCTTATTGTGTTTAAAAATATCTAAATTAAAAAAATTCCAACCATGATTTTTTTTATCTGTTTTTATTACAATATGCAAGATAGCCCAAAAACTGAAATTCGTAGAATGTTAATTTTGATGCAATTTTTTTTTATTTCCATTTGAAAGAATTGATTAGATTTTTATCTAATTGAAAAGTTTTTGTTTTGCCTAGAGTAGCAGAGTTGTTGATTCACAAAGAGAAAATAAGAGGTTGTCCTCTGCTTGATGCAAATAAACATACACACATATATATCGAAATTATATATCTGTATATATATTATTTATTTGTTTGATACTATAGTTTCGAAGATTTGGTCTTCAACATCAGTCTTTTTGAATTATAAATATTATTTTTCATTTGAATCTTATTATATTAAACGAGCAAAGTTTGTATATATATATACCTATATATATTGAAAGAGACAATAAAAGAGTGTGTCTTCTGCTTGAATTATAAATTTTATTTATTTATAAGGAGACTATAGTTTCGAGGGCTTGCCCTCTTCATCAGTCTATTACAATGGATTCTTACTTACTTACTTCCTGTGGCCGAACAACATTTCCAATGTTTTAGCCTCCTCTATAATGCCTCGCCATTTTGTCCTATCCCGTGCTATAGAGTTCCAATTTCCTTGAGCACCCAACTCTTCAAGATCTCTGGTTATATTGTCCATCCATCTTTGCCGTGGTCTACCTGGTGGTCTTCTTCCTATCGGTTTTGCTTCGTAGATCCTGCTGATAGCTCGATCTTCATCAGCACGCACCACATGTCCCATCCAAGCCAGCCTTCGTGATCTTATACAGCTCGTGATGTAAGGCTGCCCTGTTAATTCTCTCACTTCCCTTGCACTTCTAAACCTCCATTCGCCGGTAACACTATCTCTAATCATTCCACTTATTCTCTTCAAGATCTTGTTTTTGAAGGACATTATATTTTTCTGATCAGATAGGGTCATGGTCCATGTCTCACACCCATAGAGCACCACCGGTCGAATAATGGCGTTGTAGATTTTAATTTTAAGTTTTCTTGAGAGATTTTTATTTTTGAGCAGGCTATTTAAGGCTGCCGCACAACGGTTTCCTTTCATTATTCGAGTCTGAATTTCCTTGCCTACCTCATTCTTTGTTGTTATAAGAGTCCCCAAATAAGCAAAATTATCAACATACTCGTATCTGGCACCCTCACATCTCAAGCTATTGTTGTTGTTGTTGCCATGTCTTGATACTTTCATTGCTTTGGTCTTTTCAGCATTTATTTTAAGACCAACTCTTAGGCCCATGTATTTGATTTTATCATGCATGTTCACCAAACCTTCTCTATTCGCTACAATCGTAATATCATCCGCATATGCAAATACTTTATGCAGACCATTCAGTATTCCTTCTCTCGCTTCATCTAAAATTCTTATAACTTTTTCCAGAATAAGGTTGAAAAGCAGGGGTGATATTGCATCTCCTTGTCGTAGACCTGTTTTGATGCTAAATGGCTCCGAATACCTATCCTCTACCTTAATATAGGCTCTTGAGTTTTCCACACAGGCCCTGACCAACTTTATTAGTTTATGAGGGAATCCAAACTCGTTCATAATATTCCACAGGCTCTCCCTATGCACGATATCATATGCCAGCTTGAAATCGATGAAAAGGTGGAAAGTATCGAGCGCAAATTCCCATCGTTTTTCCATTATTTGTCTTAGACTAAATACTTGGTCAGTTGTAGATCTTCCTTTACGAAAGCCGCATTGGTAATCCCCAAGGCATTCTTCAGCAAACGGAGTCAGACGTTTTAGTAAGATATAACTTAATATCTTATAAGCTGTTGGTAAGATTGATATTCCTCTGAAGTTTTCACACCTTTTTATATTTCCTTTTTTGTGTATAGGAACAATAATAGCGTCATACCATACTGCCGGAATTTTCTCTTCCTTCCAAACTTTTAATACTAATACATGTATCATCTTGCAAAGCTCTTTACCCCCACTCTTCAATAATTCTGCTGCTATTTCTGGTAGAAATTTAATTTAATTGAAAAGTTTTTGTTTTGCCGAGAGTAGCAGTTGTTGAATCATAAAGAGAAACATAGAGGTTGTCTTCATGTATTTATATATATATATATCAAATATAAATATGGATATATATTATTTATTTGTTTTTTGAAGTCTTAGCCTTCATCATCAGTCTTTTAATTTTAAAACGGATTTCCAATATCCATGTAATATTGACACCATGAGAAATAATATTTGTAAATAAAAGACTGATGATGAAAACCAAGCCTTCGAAACTCTAGTCTCAAACAAATAAATAATATACGATATATACATATTTATATTTGATATATACAGGGTGTTTCAGAAGAAATAGTAAATATTCTAGGAGATGGCAGTATAGACGAATTGCAATAAAAAATGCCATATAAGATGAGTCCAATTTTTATTGAGTACAGAGATACAACTGTTAGTATGTAACCCAATATCGGCATACTCAGCGTGTGTAAATACGTGCGGCATGTTTACACGCTACAGTACGGTAGACTTGGCCACTAAATGAAAACTTCAATGTAAACTAAAGCACAACTTCACAAGTTGAACATCAACATCTACTGCTGACATTCGATAAATACGACCATATAGCAACCCATAGCAACCGGCGAGGAGTGAACCGCGATTGGAATTAGGTGTACACCGTCTTTGGAATTACTTTGGAATTCATTAGATAATCTATTGTCATCTATTGTCTTCTACTTGGAAATGAAAGAGGAAGTGGAAGTAGGTGTACACGATTTTAGGTCGCGGTTCACCCCTCGGCAACCGGTGTACCAAGACACGAAACGAAAATGCATTGAACTCAGCTGTATCTCTGTACTCAATAAACATTGGAAACATATTATATTATATAGCATTTTTTTTTATTGCAATTCGTCTATATACTACCACCTCCTAAAATATTTACTATTTTTCCTGAAACACCCTGTATATATGTGTATTGAGTGAATTTTGATGGGACAGTCCAAAATTCAAAAAAGAGAGATAATTTAAACTATTTTTTTTATTCAAAAACCGACGTTTCGGTTTTATTACCTCCTTCTTCAGGGGTTTGAAAGGTCAATGAAGGAAATCCAATGTTGACATTCCCCTCTGTCTCCTCTCTCAGTGGCAGTAACAATATTATACAGTATTTCATTCTCAGCACTATGGTAAATTCTGTTGAGAATGAAATACTATATAATATTGTTACTGCCACTGAGAGAGGAGACAGAGGGGAATGTCACATTGGATTTCCTTCATTGACCTTTCAAAACCCTGAAGAAGGAGGTAATAAAACCTCCGAAACGTCGATTTTTGAATAAAAAAGATAGTTTAAATCTCTCTTTTTTGAATTTTGAACTGTCTCATCAAAATCCACTTAATTCACTTATCAGTCCGTATCCAAATATATACTACTTCAATTGAAGGAGTCAATAAGAGTGCATCTTCTGCTGGAATGATAAATTTTTAATTTATTTATAACGAGACTGGGGAGTCGGGTTGGCCAACCTGGCTAAGGCGCTGGGCTCGCTTCAGCATCGTTGATGACGATGTTCATGCGGGAGGTCCGGGTTCTCATATAAAATTTCTTCCGGCTAAAACTCGGCTCCCTCACTAACATTACTAACACTTTACTGATCTGCTGTCTAAATGGGCTTTGTTCCCGATGACAATAAATAAATAAAAAAAAAAAAAATAGACTATAGTTTTGAGAGCTTTGCCCTCTTCATCAGTCTATTACAATTGATTCACCGGAATTAATGTATGTATGGTAAGTGAGATTTACATGTGGTCTGCCATACATACATTAATTCCTGTGAATCAATTGTAATAGACTGATGAAGAGGGCAAAGTTCTCGAAACTATAATCTCGTTATAAATAAATTAAAAATTTATAATTCCAGCAGAAGACACACTCTTTTATTGTCTCCTTCAATTTATAAAAATTCTTCTCCTCTCGGCAAAAACTTCCAATTGAATTTACTATTTCAAACTTATATTTGTGTATGTTTATTTGGATCAAGCATAGGACAACCTCTTTGTTTCTATTTAAGAAATTTAATTGAGAAGTGATGGAAGGCAGCCCAAGGATAAAGAAAATTTTTTATTGATTAATCGAATGTTTTCTACATTTGATTCAATCGCGAATCAAATGTAGGGAATTTTTATCAAATTTTGAGTGAAAATAATATCTGAACTTATATATTTCTAACTTGAAATAATGATATTAAATAAATTTTATAATTTTTCTCATTAATATATCAAAGAATAATTGATTATCAACGAGAATTATGACTGGACTGGGAGATTAAATATATAACATCTGAGATTTCAAATTCACTTGGTGATCCATCCAAATGTCTAGAGGACTATACGCGAAATGACGTTGGATTGTAGCTAAGTGGATCACATCTTTTTCTCTCTTGGTCCAGACTTAAGACTCCGCAGACTCCAATAGCGTAATCCGCAGTAGTCTCGCGATAAATATTTTTTTCAAATAAGCGCGGTCAAAATCAATTCTCATCGATATATCGGTTATTCTTTGATATATTAATGAGAAAAATTATAAAATTCTATTGATGCTTCTATTAAGAAACGGCAAATTTTGAGCACTCCTGGAGGAGAGAAGAAGGAAGTATCCTGTATGTTTCCTTCATTGAGCTTTTTAAATCCTGAAGAACGAGAGAAGTTTTTTTAAGAGGAAAAAATGACTTTTCAATAAATTTATTTTATTCTGAATTGTATTTTTTCATTATTCTTGGGCTACCTTCCATCACTTTATTCTCATTTAAATTTATTATCAAGGGGGCTATTTACGCTAGATGTCTGTAATGGTTAATTACCACTCCTATCATACACACCACCAAGTGCAAAAATTGCGGAGAGCTTACAGAGTTTTGTAAAAGTTTTTTTTTTACTTTTCGCCGAATTTCTGTTTTTCTGACCAATTAAATTATTGATCATAATTAATGATAAATTATTTTTTATCACAAAAAACAGATTGGGAGATAGCACCAGTTTTCCCTTTAAGGTAGTTGTTTCACCATATGTACTTTCTTAGGATTTTTTTGAAATTTAGACAAATTATAATTTAAATACTTCTGCATCGATTGGTGGCAAAACGAAATTGATGAACAATATAGTTCCGGAGATATTAAATTCCAAAGATAGAGTTTTTCAGAATCTTATACATTGTACTATACGGGATATCGGAAAGTTTACATACATATTTAATTATAATTAAGAAACTCTTCGTACTATTGTTATAAAAAACTAAACCAACATTAAACAATAACTAATACATTGCTTAAGAAAATTTTAATTCATAGTTACAATACAGTTTCTGAGATAATAATGAAAAATGTATAATGAAAAATTTACACTAAAAACAAGCTGGCGACAACGCATTTATTTAACTTAAAAAGTGGGTTAACTTTAGTAATTTTTTTGACGTTTTTTTCGCTTCATCCATTGTCGCAACAACTTTCAATCGCTTATTAAGAACTTTTTGTTTTATACATCTTCCTTTATAATGTACTTTATCTGAAATTTCTATGATAAAATATATACAAGCTCGGACAGTGTTTCCAGATTTGTCAAATGAGCAAGGGATTGGCTAAAAGTGGTACATAAACAGCAAAAAGTTTTGTGCTTATGAATTATGAATCCTTATTGTCTGTTCTATATACACTAGCATTAACTTTTTGCTAGTATTGTCGCGAAACAACTACCTTAATGAGGAAAATTAAGAAAATTGATTATATCAGAGATATAAAAAAGAAAAAGATCAACTAACAATTATGTATTTAAAAATAATGATATACTTTTACTTTTTTAGTTATTTTTGCAGGCGGTTCACAAATGTCATCCTCGTTTTCTTCTGCAATGCTAATGACAGCCTCATGTGTATTAATAGATTCTTCTGCCATGACAGCTTCGATATTTTCTGTACTCTCAATTGTTTCTTCTTCAATATTTTGAGGGAAATTGACAGGAACTTTTATTTTCAAAGGATCTTCTCTCATTAGAGGGTCAGAAATCTAAAGTAATAAAAAAAAATTAGTAGTTCATTAAAAAAATTGGAGTTTGATAATAAATCGATGTAAAATGAATTATATTGAAGGAATAATGATCATATAGAAAAGTGAATTTGGAATGACGAACAAAAATATATAAAATAGCCAAGGGTGCCCCCCTCCCCTCCCTCTCCAAGTAACCCCCACATTTTATTCAGTTCTAAAGAATTAGGAGTCAGGTTGGCCGAGTGGTTAAAGTGCATGCCTTCTAATCAAGCTAGAGCGGGTTCAAGCCCGATTCGCTGCAAATATTTGAACGGCTATAATCTGATTCCTTCAGGGAAAGGCAATGGGAAACCACCCCTGTAAAAATTACCCCCAATGTAATCGAGTATAGCACTTGAAGAAGAAGAAAGAATTAGAAGAGCTTTTTAGTACCTTTTGTTGAAAAGAGTTAACTGCTTTTATTTTTAGCATAATGCAACAATTTTCACCCCCCTCCCCCAGAAATTTCAATGACACACTCTCAGTCTTAACCTCCCTGTAGGTACCCCTGAAATAGCAATTTGTATCATGAAAAATGCATTTTAATTTCAACGCCCTTAGTACATACATTTATTATATAAAATTGCCTTTCACTGGAATCAACATTAGAATGTTAAGTATAAAAGTGAGAACTCTACCATTGTGCTAAAGAGAGAAGTTAAAAAATAGTGAACTTGTATTGCTATGACATTAGATTAGGCTTTTTTTTAAGGGAGAAAAAAGGTAAAAAAATGGAATGTATATTACAAAGAAGGGGAGATACTAAGTGAAAATCTTATGATGAACATTCCCCTCAGTCAAAAATGAAATAAGACATCACAGGCACACTAGGATGGTCCTTATTTTGGGTATTTTCGAATTTTTACGCTGACAGAGGCTGGTTCGAAATAAATAAAAAAAAAATATTCCTCAAGTTTCAAGTCTTTATCTAAATAACATGGGGTTTTTGGCATTGAACGATCAATTTTTTATTCCGGCCAAAGTAATGGTTTAAAAAATTTGAAACTCTGTAGAATTTATTCTTATAATAGTAGCTATCCTTAAGAATTTGTACAGATTTTTAGTTATTATAATTTTGGAGTCTATCTATAACTTTTAAGGAGATAGGTGTTGGTTCTAGGTGAAACAGCTTAATATAATAATACAAATTGCGTAAAATTGCGAGGTAGGTTTCACAAAAAAAGGAAATAAAACAAAAATGAGTTTTGAATTCAATATATTTCGGGTGTCATCTCATCTTCAGGAGTCAGGAAAAACTAGTAAAAAAAAGTAAGTTTTTCTCTAACTCCTGAAGATGGGTTGACACCCGAAATATATCGAATTCAAAACTCATTTTTGTTTTATTTCCTTTTTTTGTGAAACCTACCTAGAAATTTTACGCAATTTTTATTATTGTATTTTATCTTGCTGTAACTCCAAAATTATAATAGCTAAAAATCTGTAAAAACTCTGAAGGATAGCTACTATTGTAAGGTTAAAGTCTATAATAAATTTTAATTTTCTCATTAATATATCAAAGAATAATTGATACGTCAAGAATTATTTTGACCGCGCTGATTTGAAAAAAAGATATTTTTATCTCGCGAGACTACTGCGGATTACGCTATTGGAGTCTGCGGAGTATTAAGTCTGGACCAAGAGAGAAAAAGATGTAATCCACCTAGCTACAATCCAACGTCATTTCGCGTATAGCCCGCTAGACATTCGGATGGATCACCGAGTGAATTGGAAATCCTTTTTTTCAAATCAGCGCGGTCAAAATAATTCTTGTTGACGTATCAATTATTCTTTGATATATTAATGAGAAAATTAAAATTTATTTAATATCATTATTTCAAGTTAGAAATATATAAGTTCAAATATTATTTTCACTCAATATTTGACAAAAATTCCCTACATTAGAGTCGCGATCGAATAAAATGTAGAAAACCTTCAGTTAAAGTCTATAGTTTCAAATTTTTTGAACCATTACTTTGGCCAGAATAAAAACATTGATTAGATGGGAAACTTTCCTGGCTGTGCGGCATAGGTTAAAATTAAGATAGAGACTTGGAACTTGGGGGATATTTTTTTATTTATTTCGAACCATATGAGCCTCTGTCAGTGTAAAAATTTGAATATACCCAAAATAAGGACCACCCTAAGCCACACGTATCTAAACAAAGTGACTCACCACCCAAATGAGTACGCACAAGATATAATAACAACATTAATGCTAACAAAGACACAGACCAATCGAGCTACCGCAATGCTTCACGTGATCATGCCAAACCTTTTCTTTTTATTTTACTTTTAATCCTAATTTTAATACAAAACCAACAAGTCCCACCATAATATTAAGTTCAATGGAACTCTCATTATTCTTCAAACATTGTAAATCCTAATTATATCCTCTTTCATTCATTGTCTGTAAATAAGCTTATTGCCCGCAAGAGCAGATTGCCGATGTATACTATGGTGTCTAATAAATAAAAATGATGAACACAAGAGTTTATTTTCGATTTAAAGGTTGTTTTCTATTAATGCCAATAGAGTCGACCCTGCATCTTGTGATAAGAAAAACTATTGTATCTTCTTAATTGATATAGCAAATTCGTTATTATTTGTCGTTGAAGGAGATAATTTTAAGTTAAGCCATTTCTAAACGCCAACAGGTACAAAAATAACCTAAAAATGGGCACTTTGGGACTCTCTCACTACGGCCGGCTCTAGTATGTAAGGAAGGCCAGGCCACTTGTGCAAAAAGTATTTTAGCTAAGGTGACCAGACGTCCCGCTTTTTAACAATTTGTCCCGCGTCCCGCGGCGTTTTAAGAAAGTCCCGATTTTTGGAGAGAATGCGAATTGATAAGGAAAAGGTTAAATCTTGGGCATCAGCAGCAATCACAACAGAGAACAAATGTTTAGAAATATTACACCATGTTCCATACAATAATTAATTAATGGAATACGCTCTGTCCTTTCCAGGAACTAATGCTGCTACAAAACGCGTTTTTTCTACAGTAAATAAAGAGTGAAGATCTGATCAATCACAATTAAGTGTTGAGACTTTGAAAGTCATATTATTTGTGAAATATAATTTAAAAAGTTCTTGCGATGAATTTCATGACGTTTTAAACAACGACAGCAATCTAATAAAAAAAATTCACTCAAATGAGAAATATAGGGTAGGGAATAAAGGGTTTTTTAAGTTTATAATACTATATACTAGCTGCAAGGCCCGCCCCTGGACCCTACCTCCCAACACCTGGGCGGGGGGGGGGGGGGACAAAATACAAATATTTAAACATAGGGTGTATATGTATATATATATAATATATATAGGTACAGACACAGGCATAAATGCCCTTGAGTAGCCCACTAACCCTCCCACCCCCACCCCCTCTTGACCCCAACCTCCATCCCTGGGGAGGGGGGGCATAGAAATATAGGTACATACAGAGACAGGCACAAATGCCTTTTAGAGTAGTATAAGATATTTATTTAGGGGTCGCCTATAAATTACGATACACGAATTTTAAGATTTTTAGACCCCCTCTGTATTGTGACGTAACACTAACACTTTTATAACCTATAATTTAATAATTGTAGAATTTTTTTTTATAAATTAAACTCAACTAAAGGGTTTTAATATATTTTAAGTTTAATTTTTTTAATTTAACTTTTGTGACAACAATTTTTAAGATAAAAAATATTTTTTAATTTGGACTCCATAGAAAATTCAATCTTTCCCAAAATAATCATTCGATTGAAATTTTAATATGATTTTTGATTTAAACGAAAATAATGTATATAACTAGTAAATTTCAAGTTTGTATCTGATTATATTTACCTGTTGTGACAAGTGAAAGTGGGCAGCTTTTGTATGTTTTAAAGTGCAGATATGTTTTAAAAGACTTAGTCGGTGAGCGTGGAGAGTACGATCGCAATATAGACAATACGCTCTTGTTGGCTGCTCAGGAACTTCTTGAAGCCAACCTAGGATTTAATCAATTTAATTAATTAATATCTATTATAATAATTAAATAAAAGATTAACGAGTTTTGGAAAATCTTTTTATTTATATAAACGTTTAATTTTAATTTTCGTACGACCAGTCTTTTGATATAATTTAAGATTGTTTTTTTGTGAATAGGTTGTTCTAATTTGTTATAAGATAGATCTCATGAATATATTGTTTCTTCATAAAGAGAAACAAGGAGGTTGTCCTCTGCTTGATGCAAATAAACATACGCACATATATATCAAATATATATATTAGGGTGGGTCAAAAAAATCCATTATCATTTTTTTTACAAGTGACACGGAAAAATGGGTTGCTAGACACCTTAAAAAAATTCTTTCTAAATATGAGCCCTTAATTTTAATAAGAAGATCCTCCGCATCGCAGTTTTTTATTTTTTTCTCAGTCCAATAAAAAAAATTCATACCTCATCATTAATTGATTGTACAGAAAAATGTTCTTGAAGAATTTCGTAGAAAATTTAATGCTCTACAAAAAAGTATCTTACATTTTTTCCGTAAACCTCACCATTTGAAAGATATTGAAGATTTAAGTTTGATTATTTTAAGACAAATTTCATTTTTGATTATGAATTTCATAACTCGACAATAAATGGCTATTATAAAATTCGCAATACAAATTTTTATAGAAAATTAACTGCTTTGTAAAAGGTGTCTTATATTTTAAGGATTAAATTAAGCGTTCAAAAGATATTCATCATCAAACTTCAGTACACATGAAAGTTTGATGATGAATATCTTTTGAACACTTAATTTAATCGCCAAAACATAAGACACCTTTTTATAGAGCAGTTAATTTCCTATAAAAATTTGTATTGGGAATTTTATAATAGCCATTTATTGTCGAGTTATGAAATTCATAATCAAAAATGAAATTTGTCTTAAAATAATCAAACTTAAATAAATCTTCAATATCTTTCAAATGGTGAGGTTTACGGAAAAATGTAAGATACCTTTTTTGTAGAGCATTAAATTTTCTACGAAATTCTTCAAGAACATTTTTCTGTACAATCAATTGATGATGAGGTATGAATTTTTTTCTATTGGACTGAGAAAAAATAAAAGACTGCGATGCGGAGGATCTTCTTATTAAAATTAAGAGCTCATATTTAGAAATAATTTTTTTAAGGTGTCTACCAACCCATTTTTTCGATGTCACTTGTAAAAAAATAATGGATTTTTTTGACCCACCTTAATATATATATAATAAATATATAAAAGAAAAAATGTATTGATTGTTTATATAAATGAAAAAAATAGAAATCTTTTATAAGTAAAGTAAAAATAATCTAGAATACTTTTATTCATAAGCCAAACGTTTCGGGAGTGTTGCTTTCTAAATTCTAGAGAAAGCAACTTTTTTCTTTTTTTAAAAAATTGTTCCATTGAAAAAGGGAGAAATTCTCCCGAAACATTTGGCTTTTGAATGAACGTATTCTAGATCGTTTTTTATAAAAGATTAGTATTTTTTAAATTTATATATTTATCTAGCTGCAAGGCCCGCCTTCGGCGGCCCTCTCTACTCAGCCAGGGGCACGCCCCCTGGACCCCAGCCCTCGAACCCCACCCTCACCCACCACACCCCCGAAACCCACCCAGCACCCCCCACCCCCCGCACCATGCCCAACCCCCGCCCCCACACCACTCCAAAAAACCCTCCAGCACCCCCACCCCATGCACCCGTTCCCAACCCACGCCCCCACACCACCACCCGCACCCCATCAACCCCGTGCCCTCCAACCCTGCGCACCACACCCCCGAATAGCCCTCATCCCCGCTATGGCCCCTGGACTCCGCCCCGCACCACCCCCTGCACCCCCACCCTACTCCGCCTCACTCCTCACTCCACCCCCGTACCCACCCTCCGCACCCAGTTTTTGCATTTCTAGCCTTCTAGTGACCCACAAATTATGTATACAAAATTTGGTTGAGTTTGGCCCAAGAGAAAGAATTTTCATTTTTTGACCCTTCCCCCTTTTTGGGTTGTTTTTTTGTGAGAAATTTTTTTAAACAAAAGTTGTCAGAAATCACATCCCTTACAACTTTGTTTATCATAAAATTTTCCGTAGAGTTAATAGTTTAGGAGTTTTTGATAATTTTCATTCGTGCGCACCCCTTCTGGGGTCAAAATATCAAAACGTTATATAGTTAAAAACGTAAGTTAGAAGACATCTGATGTAAATATGAAATTTCATAATAATCCCTTCAGCCAATTTTACGTGAATCGTGAGCAGCTTGAAACAGACAGACAGACAGACATACGGACAGACAGGAATTTTGTTGAAGGTGTTTTCGTTCATAACTTTGCTTGAAACGTGTGCAACCAAAATTTGTCGTGATTTGGAGCAATGTACAGACAAAACCTTAATTTTATATATATATTATTTATTTGTTTAAGACGATAGTTTCGAAGGCCTGGCCTTCATCATCAGTCTTTTTTAATTATAAATATTATTTTTATTTTTTGCTCTTACTCAGTCGATAATTAAAAAGATTAAAAGTTTTTAATTCTGACTGGCTTTCGGCTGAGTAAGGGCAAAAAACTTTCAATATCCACGCGATACTGACCCCATGAAAAATAATATTTATAATTAAAATAATGATGATGGCCAAGCCCTCGAAACCATAGTCTCAAACAAATAAATAATATATATACCTATATACCGGGTGAGTTTTTTTTTATCTTGAGACAGTCTTATAACTCAAAAACAGTACATTATATGAAAAAAATTCAAATAAAAGTTTATTTATATCAAGGGGGAAACTAAACTTTTTTTTTTTTTTTTTTTAATGCAATCGAATGCTAGAAGGGGTGCACCAGTAAAGATGTAGCCCCTATGGATCTCGAAAGACCCTTGCATTACCGAAGAGAAGGGAAAGTTGATTAAGTGAGAGGGTGTAGACGTAGGTGTCTATGCACTCCAGTTTTGAAGGTTTGAAGATTATAGGTGCTGGGAAAGATAGAGGCTGGAAGAGAGTTCCAGTTCCTTGAAGTCATGGGGATATATGTATTCGCGAATGAAGTGGTCCGGCACTTTTCCAATTTGACCGCGAAAGAGTGTTGGGAGTCGGCAAAACGTGTGCTGCGTGCAAAGCATGCTTTGGGGGAATTATTGATTTTATCTCATCAGAGCACCTGCCGTGATAGTATCTATAGAAAAGGGAAAGGGCAGAGACATCTCTTCGATGAGCCAGCGAGTCGAGGGAGTCGGTGAGGGTAGAATCGTCAATTAGCCTGACGGCTCGTTTCTGAATTGCATCAAGGGTAGCAAGAGAATATTTTGAGGCTCCTCTCCACAGATGAGAGCCGTATTCGAGACAGGGGCGGATTTGGGCCTTGTAGATGGTGAGAAGTTGTGGGGGTTTGTAAAATCGCTTGGACCTGAATAAGAAGCCAATCTTCCTTGCTGCAGATTTCGCCACAGAGGAGATGTGTTCATTCCAAGACAGGTCAGATGCGACAGAGACGCCTAACATGGATAGGCTGTCACACATTTTCAGGGTATTCGAATCGAAGTGAATATCAGGGAAATCTCTATTTTCGCGCCTAGAAATTAGACAACATTGAGTCTTATTTGAATTAAAGTTAACTAAATTTTGAGAGCCCCATTTATTCAGTTTGTCTAGGTCGAGAGTAATTGAGGAGGCAATATTGATTCGATTATTCGGGAGAGAGGGTTTGCCGTGTAGAGTGCTATCGTCGGCGTAACAATGAGTGGGGTTTACCGTTTGATCAATAAGGTCGTTTATATAAATAAGGAAGAGTGTGGAGGAGATTACAGAGCCTTGGGGAACACCAGAGTTTGTGGAGAACTACGCTATTGTTTGTTGACCTAGAAGAACAAGCTTTCATGGGTATTTTAAGGGCAAGTTCTGTTTTTTAAATAAAAATCTATACATATTTTTGTTTACATTGCCAAAATCTACAATACAAACTGAACAACTTTCATAAGAACTATTGTTTATACGACATCAAATAAACAAAATATTAAATCAATTTTATCTCGAAAAAAATCTTAATAATTATTTTTAACAATTATTACTTAATTATCAAATAATAATGATTAAATAAATAAGTATTAAAGTGAAGAATCAAAACAATGAAAAATAAGTGTTTATAATGATCTTAAAACTTCATTATAGACAGATTTAAGAGATTATTTTCTACTTAATAGAACTATTTTAAAATTCTTGAGCTTAGTTAAAAAAAGTTTATTTCTAGTGTCAATCCAGTAGATAGTTATATTGCATTACTATAATAAAAATGGAGCATTTTTTTGTTGAGGAAAGATCTTTTATCCAGAAGACTTGCGATACACTCTGGAATGTCACAGAACAGTGTCGGAAAATTATTAATTATTTATTTAATAATTAAATATATGATCATTATTATTAAATTATTTATTTAATAATTAAATATTTGATCATTATTATTTTAATAATTAAGTTAAATAATTGTTAAAAATAATTATTAAGAATTTTTTTGAGATATAATTGATTTAATATTTTGTTTATTTGATGTAGGTCGACAAACAATAGTGTAGTTTGGTTTCCCCTTGATATAAATAAACTTTTTTTTTATATAATGCATTGTTTTAGAGTTATAAGACTGTCTCAAGATAAAAAACTCACCCGGTATATATATATGTGTATTTTTATTTGTATCAAGCAGAGGAGAACCTCCTTGTTTCTCTTTATGAATCAACAACTCTGCTACTCTCGGCAAAATAAAAACTTTTCAATATTGTCTCGATTAATGTTGTCAGTAATTGAGTACTTGATATAGTCCTGAAAGGGACTAAGAAACATTCTAAGAAAATTAAAATTAAACGTTAATTAAATAAATAAAAATATTGTATAAAACTCGTAAATCTTTTTTTAATCTAGAATTTAATGTTAAGATCAAAATCCAAAAATATAAACAACAATACAATCAATAATAACATGAATACGTCATAATGGTTTATCGCACAATAAATTTTATATTTAAAAATATATTCTTGATTGAATTATTGTATATAAATTATAACAATTCTTTAAAAACAAACAGAAAAACGTTTATTAATAGTCCTATGTAAATATAAATGTGTACCTTTAAAATCGGAAATTTCTTCCCACTCTTTTCTATAATATTGTTTATAGGATCTATTCTTTTTACTATTATTTGAAGTTGAAGGTAAATCACTAGAAATTAAATCTTCATCTAATTGCTCGTCATAAACATAAACGATCTGTGTATTGTGTGAAGATTCGAAAATTTGAGAATTTTCTGAGGTTAAGGTATATTCATTTGAACTTCCTTGAATGTTTGTGAATTTTATATTCTCACCGTCCGTTGGAGAATTCATAGATGAAAATTCCACTAAAAACGTCAAACAAATAAAAAATCTCCTAACTTATAATACGTACAACCTTTCCAACGGCCAAAAACACCAAGATTTCACTAGTTTCGTAAAAGATCCTATAAACCAGAGAGGTGGAAAGAGAGATATAGCAAAAAGGAACTTCAATCCATAAAAAAAAATGGTGACCATATGAAAATTGACATACAAAGCTCAGGGGCAGATGGCGCCATCGAAACTCGAGACGAATTTTAATAATATTTAAATTAAATTAATTAATATAAAATAATTAATTAATTAATTAATATAATATAAAATACTAACTGCAAGGGCCGCCTTCGGCGGCCCTCTTGCTAGTCAAGGTACAAGCCCCTTGGACCCCCAACCCACGAATCCCACCCTCACACCGCACTCCCACCCACCACACACCCCGAAACCCGCACCATGCACTCGTGCCCAACCCCTGCCGTCACCCCAACACTCCATCCCGCACCTCACCCACCTCGGACCCCCAACCCACGAACCCCACCCTCACACCGCACTCCCACCCACCCCCGCACCATGCACCCGTACCCAACCCCCGCCCCCACACAACCACCCCAACACTCCATCACGCACCCCACCTACCTCGGACCTCACCCCCGTACCACCCCACTACGCCTCTGGACCCTCACCTGAACCCCCAACTCCACCAACCTTGTACCACCACCCCCGCACCCCATCCGCCGTGGACCCCACCCCGTGTCCTTCACCCCCGCACACTCACCCACGCTCCTGGACCCCACCCCCGCTACGTCCCTGGGCTCCACCCTGCACCACCCCTGCACCCCCACCCTACTCCGTCTCACTCCCTCACCCCACCCCTATTCCACGTGAGGGTAGGGTTCGTGGGTTGGGGTCCAGGGGACGTGTCCCCTGGCTAGCAATAGGGCCGCCGAAGGCGGGCCTTGTAGCTAGTATAAAATATATATATATTTACGGTATATCACTCGCATCCATAATAAGTATTAATTAAAACAGGAATAGTAGGGAATTGGACAATAAATAAAAAACAGAGTTTTTATTAAATGGCCAGACGTTTCTCGTCGATTTATTTTGACTTCCTCAGTGGCCCATTTTATCACTTTTTGTCAAAAGACAATTCCACTATGCGACGAAACATCTTTAATCTTTTTATTATAGCTACAATACATTCTTGATGGCCTCAATTATTCAACAATCTTGAACCTTTTTTCTCCTTTCAGAAATTAAAAAATCAAAATTGTTATAAAAATCATTTGTGTTGATTTTTACTTTTAAACAGACAAAAAGCACTTGCAATTGAAAGTAGACATCTATCACACAAAGCACTTGCAATTTTGATAGATGTCTACTTTCAATTGCAAGTGCTTTGTCTGTTTAAAAGTAAAAAACAACATAAATGATTTTTTTATAACAATTTTGATTTTTTAATTGCTGAAAGGAGAAAAAGTTTCAAGATTGTTGAATAATTGAGGCCATCAAGAATGTATTGTAGTTATAATAAAAAAGATTAAAGATGTTTCGTCGCATAGTATAATAGAATTGTCTTTTGACAAAGAGTGATAAAATGGGCCACTGAGGAAGTAGAAATAAATCGACGTCTGGCCCATTTAATAAAAACTCTGTTTTTTATTTATTGTCCAATTCCCTGCTATTCCTGTTTTAATATATATTTATATTATAGGTGATAACTTTGCTCATTTAAAAGTATGGAAGAATAATTAAGTCCCTTTTTCGGAAGGAGAGGAGGCCAGTGAAAATGAAGGAAGTGATTGAATGTTATTACCTTATTATTAGAATGATGTTTTAGTGGATTTTCTATAAGTTATTAACCTCTGTGCACTCTCTCTAGGTTGAAATTTTATCATGATAATAACAATTTTCAAGTTAAAGCGCCACAGTTGATCATTTGTTATATTACCAATCCCCCCCCCCCCCCCCATAAAATGACTTAGTATTTAATTTTGTCGGAGTAGGCTCTAGTGGACATTTTTCTATCCAGGGGACTTTACCCCAGGACCCCTCCTAGATCTCTGATCATCATCCACCTCACCAAATCTATCTTGCCCCCTGGACACTCCCTCTATCACTGCCCAGACAGACTGGAATAATGCAGCAATATTGCGAACCTTGCATAATATTAGCATATTTGCAGTGGCAATGTTGCTGCAATGAAAATGAGGTGGACATAGGAATATTGCTGCAATCTCCCTGCGAGGTTTAATATTGCAATGTAATATTGCTGCAACCCTTGCACCATGTGTCTGATGTTATTATTAGTACTCCATGGCTCCATGCACTGTGATAGTGTATGTGTCCTGCAGGGCAGCGTCCAACTATTCACTGCAAACATGTTGCTCTGTTTTTGGGAACGGTGCTCAAGAGAAGAAAATACTACTTTGCTGCACCTGTACCCAAAAACTGCAGTCATTTTACCGATCAAATAAGTCTTATTTTGAAACTACATTGCCTTCTGTTAAGGTCTGTTAACATGAAATGCGCCCCACAAAGCCGAGAATATTTCGTACTTTTGAAGCCATCTCGCCTTAAAGCTAATTCCCATTGTTTGCGTCTGGTGTGGTCCTTAAGGAAAAATGTATGTTCCTCTAGCGCGGTACATCCATAAGAATAATACTGAATCATTTTAAAAATAATATCCCCGTAAATGATTTGAAAAGACGGACATAAATAATGAAGTTGTTAGGACGCGGTTCAGGGGCGGTCCCGGACTTTCATTTTGGGGGACTATCTACTATCTTGCAGAATTAAGACCTTATTTTTTTGTTTTTAAAATCATTTGGGGGGTCATGCCATGCAAACAATCATTTTATTCGAATATATAGATACATGAGTAATTTCATTATAAACTTACTATATAAATATGAAGAACTTAATTAGCGAACTATAATCCAAGTATATTATAATATACGTTTAATAGAACCCCGAGGGGCGAACCGCAACCTAAAATCGTGTACACCTACTTCCACTTCCACTTTCATTACCCAGTAGAAGACAAAATAGAATACAATAGATTATCTAATGAATTCCAAAGTAATTCCAAAGACGGTGTACACCGAATTTCAATCGCGGTTCACCCCTCGGGTAACCCTGTATATTTTACCCTTTTTCATGCGATCTTTTTGTTTTTAATTTTACAGAGTGTAAAAACTACTTTTGAAATCCAAAATTTCAAAAAATTTCCGGGGGGGGGGTGCCGGTACATGACCCCCAAAATGAAAATCCCCTTGTTTAAAAGCAACATTTCTTTAGAATATAAGCGTATTTCTTGTAAATAAACATTAATTAATTGAATTTCGTACTAAAATAAAAATTTTGTTATATTATTGTATTTTTTTAATATCGTCCCCCCCCCCTCATAAAAAATTCTTGGATACGCCCTTGTTGACGCTGTGATTGAAAACAAAAAATAATAAATATTCTTATTCTTACACCGGGCTTAGTCATCCCTCACTCGTCTCGGTTTTCAGTGGCGCCACTAGTGGCGAAAACTTGCAACAGAGGCACTTCGCATAAGAACCAATCAAAATGCGCTTAGAGAATTGGACCAATCATTTTAAAGCTATGAGTTGTCACTAATTTTCAAACTGAATTTAAAAATTCTGTTAAATTTGACAATACCTTAAAAATGTTATTTTAGAATTTAGATATTAATCTATGTACAAAATAATGAATAAAAGTATTGAAGATTATCGGGTTTTGAAAATAATAGGAAAAGGTTCATTTGGCACATGTTACCAAGTACAACGAATATCTTCTGGATATATATATGTATGGAAAGAAATAAATTATGGACAAATGTCAGAAGAAAATAAAGAGGTATTAATATACAGTGCCGTACTAGCCTTTGAAGGGTCTTTTGCTAGATGTTAAATTCGGGAAATTCAGGCCCCCCTATTAATTTGGTAAATATAAACAACACAATAGTTTTTAAGGGATTTGGTGTTGATACTTGGTGAAACATTTTTAAATTATTGGATAAAAAATACTTGGTAGGTTTCACTCCCTTCACCCTAATATAGAATTCACTTCCGAAATTGGAAATAAAACTCTTTCTTTCTTGGACCTCCAAATAACTATTTCGAAAAACAAACTTAATTACAAAATTTTTAGAAAAGATACTTTCAGAGATACAGTGATTCCATTTTCGTCTAACCACCCCACTAACACTAAATTGCCACTTTTTATTCGATGATCTACAGACTTATTTCGATACCAATGGACACTTCAGATTTCAACAATGAACTATAAATATCATTTATAATATAGCTGTGAATAATGGCTACAACACACTGACAATTAATAAAATTTACAACAAATTGGTACTTGCGTATTAATGCCACCGCAGCTACAGATTTGGCGGTTTTTAAATTTCGCCAATCAACACCTAAAATTTTTAAAATAAATCATAAAATAGAACAAATCAGTTCCCCTCTGTCAAAAAACAAGTTGAATACGTTTGGTTTATGATCTCGGTTTGATTAGATAAAAAATGCGTTCCCAAACAAACCTTGCAAACAACTTGAATAGGTTCGGTTTATGATCTCAATCTATTAGATAAAAATGCGGGTACATTAACGCCACCGCAAGGTTTGTTTGGGAACGCATTTTTTATCTAATCGAACCGAGATCATAAACCGAACCTATTCAAGTTGTTTGCAAGGTTTGTTTAGGAACGCATTTTTTTATCTAATCAAACCTAGATCATAAACCGAACCTATTCAAGTTGTTTTTTGACAGAGGGGAACTGATTTATTCTATTTTATGATTTATCTCAAAAATTTTAGGTGTAGATTGACGTAATTTAAAAACCGCCAAATCTGTAGCTGTGGTGGCGTTAATACACAAAAGTACCAACAAAATTAATCGAAAAATAAGTATCTCTCACATACACTCACTAAATTCCGGAACTGATAAAATATTTAAAAGACTCCCCTTCATTTCGAACCACGTGACAAACCCTATATAGCTTCAACTCTTAGAACATCTGGTATAACTCCTGCTTTATATAATAAAAACACTTTAGGTTCACAACTAATTAATAATAAATTAGACAAAATACAAATTAGATAAATCAGGTGTATATAAATTGACTTGTGACAATTGCGACGCAATCTACATAGGACAAACCGGACGCTCTTTTAGAACTCGCTACTCGGAACATGAAAGAGCTTTTAATAGTCTTAACAGATCAGATGATATTAATATGGAATCTACTTCTACCTTCGCCAATCATCTACATTTGAATAAACACACCTCTTCTATTAGCCACCTCGTTCCTTTACATTTCGAAAGAAAGGGCTTACGTTTAGATTTTTTAGAGTCAACTGAAATAAAATTAGCTCTCTCAAATAAAACGAATATACTAAATAATCAATTAGAAGTTAGAAAAGTACAATCATTCATTACATTCTTTAAATATTTGCAATTTTGTGTTAATTAATTCCTCCTCCACCTACCTGAGTGTAAATCCTCATTTCTCAGAAGGCCATTCAAAATTAAACTAAATAGACTTCCTACCTTTCTCCCTCCCCTAATTTTAAATATTTACCCTTTTGTTATTTAAAAATAAATTTTACCATTAACTTGTATTCAAATTCAACTTATCCTGGTCACTTACTTTCTGTTGCTCCTGAAGATAGGTTAGTCACCCGAAATATATATATCGAGATTAAAGTCTCCAAAAATAAATTCGTTTTATTTTTATATCTTAATGTGAAACCTACCAAGTATTTTTTATCCAATAATATAAACAAAACAAGTGGTTGTTTTTTCTTTTTGTAAGAACATTTTTATTATTAATGTATTCAGAATTTAGCAATTTAATATTTTTCTCATTTTTACAATGTACTTTTTTTATCTTGGGCTGTTTTTTCAGGGCCCAATGCGGGTCCACCTGTTGTATCTGCCTAGTAAACGGCACTGTTAAAATATATAATAATCTAAGATATTAATTTAAAATAATGTATGTATTAAAATCCCTTAGCTTCTGGTATCAGAGGTAAATCTATTAAGTCAATTAAATCATCCAAATATTGTAAGATATTTTGACAGAATTATTCATAAGGAAACTACAACGCTTTATTTGATAATGGAATGGTGTCAAGGAGGGGACTTGGCAAGTTTAATTAAGAAATGTAAAAAGTAAGTTATTAACTATTATAGTAGGTATTAAATAAAAATAAATGAATTATAATTTTTAATTTAATTTTTCTTTTGAGACTATATGGTTGTTGTTTATTAATTTTTTTTTTTTTATTTAGACAAGGAATTTCTATTACTGTTATGTAACGTTAAACATACACACTATCCTGAATTTCTGATGAAGGAAAGATGATTGTTCAAAAATTTATAAATTAGCAAATAGAGGTATTCAGCCAGATAAGGAAGCCTCTGTCGAATAAAAACTCTCAATTGTAGAAAACACTTTCAGCTTTAATTATATATTGCCATCTTCAGTTCTAATGAGCATAACTATATATGACAATCAATACAAAACAAAACTAAGGCCCTCTTTACACTAGGAAATTCCCAGGTGACGCAAATGAAACTCGAGTAACCTGTTGAGTCTCAGGTTCAACTCCTGAGGGGATGAACCCCTCTGATAAGAAATATAAAATTATTTCTACTAAAATGTTTGAAATTTTGATCTTTAGGTAGTTGTTCATATTGGTACATTATATTGTGTTTATATGTCTTAGGATTTTTTTGAAATTTAGACAGATTATTATCTAAATACTTCTGCATCGATTGGTGGCAAAACGAAATTTATGAACAATAAAGTTCCGAAGATATTAAATTTCAAAGATAGAGTTTTTCAGATTCCTATACATTTCACTATACGGGATATCGGAAAGTTTACATACATATTTAATTATAACTAAGAAATTCTTCTTAACATTGTTTACTAAACCAACCTGACAAACTCTTCTTACTGCATTTTTTATAAAAAACTAAACCAACATTAAACAATAAGTAATACATTTTTTAAGAAAATTTTAATTCAAAATTACAACACAGTTTCTGAGATAATAATGAATAAATAATGAAAAATTTACACTAAAAACAAGCTAGCAGCAAAGCATTTATTTCTAAAAGTGGGTTAACTTTAGTACTTTTTTGACGTTTTTTCGCTTCAGCCATTGTCGCAACAGCTTTTAATCGCTTATTAAGAACTTTTTGTTTTATAAAACTTCTTTTATAATGTACTTTATCTGGAATTTCTATGATAAAATAGATACAAGTTCGGGCAGTGTTGCCAGATTTGTCAAACGAGCACGGGATTGGCTAGTAGTGATACATAAACAGCAAAAAGTTTTGGGCTTATAGAATTATAAATCCTTTTTGTCTGTTCTATATCCTCTAGCATTAACTTTTTGCTAGTATTGTCCCGAAACAACTACCTTAAATTTAGAATCTTTCTTAATAATAATTTATTTTGATTTGTATTGATTGTCATACCGTCGGCTTAGAGTGTAAACCTGCTAACTCCATTTTTTATCATATATAACATATTAATACCGTTCGAAAGGAAAAGAGATGCAGCATCATTCATGTAAATGCTACTTAAAATTACGATCGTAAGTTGTAGAAAAAAAATGTGAAAAATAGTTTCTTTCCATAACACCAATATTAAATTTTGTTTGTTTTTTCACTGTCCTGGAAAATTTTCTTGTAGTAAGTTAGCAGGTTTACTCTCTAAGGCGACGATACATTTAATGCTCATTACAGCTAATTAGAACTGAAGATGGCATTATATAATTAAAACCGAAACTGCTTTCTACAATTGGAAGTTTTTATTCGACAGAGGTTTCCTTTAGTGGCTGAATTCCTCTCTTTCCTAATTTATAAATTTAATAGAATTTGTTTAAATTATTTATTGACAACTTCATGGTCTCATTCGAGAAATCAATTTTATCGGAAAATCCCCAACATTATGTTATGTTTCAGAAATAAAATATATTTAGAAGAACAATTTGTTTGGAAGATATTATATCAAATTTCAAGAGCACTCTATGCATGCCATTTCCATGCTTCTCAAAAGACCATTTTACACCGAGATATTAAGCCAGCCAATATATTTTTAGATAATGAAGGAAATGTAAAATTAGGAGATTTTGGGTTAGCAAGAATATTAGACTTTAAATCTCATTTTGCCGAAAGTTTTGTCGGAACACCATACTATATGAGTCCAGTAAGAAACATTTGAGTTATTACAAATTATTAAATCTTGATAATTATTATTATTTTAAAGGAGTTACTTAAAGGAGAAAAATATAATAAGAAATCTGATATCTGGGCACTTGGATGTGTCATATATGAAATGTGTGCATTAAATCCACCATTCTCAGCTACAAATATAAGTGAATTGATATCTGAAATAAACTTTGGAAGGTTAGAATATCTTATACACTCAACAGCAACAAAACTACACAATCGACAATTTTAAATAAAATGAATAAGGTAGTTCTTTCACAAATGCAAAAATTCAAGAAGTCTTTGAAACTTGGAATATAAGTCATTAAAATCATAATACACATAATGTTAAAATTTGAAGACGATTTACCACACCAAAACATGAAATAATTGCAATTAAAAATGACATTTTTAATATAGGGTAGATAGGGAAAGGGTGGGGATATAATCATTATTTTATTTTTTTTCATTGAAGGACTTTCAACATCTTGATGAAAAACTAATATTTGTTATAATAATATATTCGGAGTAACTTAAAAAAAAAATTAAAATTATTTACCACGTAGTTTTGATAAAAAACAAAAAAAAACATTTGGGCGATTATTTTTAGTGGAGGGATTAAGCACAATGGCTTGGAAACGATCCGGCTAGTATGTGTGTATCCATATAGAGATTTCGTACTGTGAGTGGACAGTCACGTTGAAAAAACATGACCTAAAATTTTAGTTCCGTTCATATTTATAGAGTGGTTACGAAGCTAAAACTTGTCGCGAAAGAACCTCCTTAAAATAATATTTTCACTATTCATATATTCTATTAAACATGTTGTAAATTTTATTTTGAAGTCCCATTGGGAACTTTTAAAATTACCTCTACCTCATCCCCCCCTCTTGAACAATGATTACTTATTCGACTTTTAAGTTAAAATGCATTCGCATCTGACTCCGAAGTACTTAGCTTACATATCAAGCTCAGTACGTCCGAGTGTGGAGCGCCAAGTTGATAAAACATCATTAAAAATCTGTGAAAATTAATGAAAGTAGCATAGTATTATTATTTTCGACGAAAATAATTTTGGTTGCTAGAAAATGTTCGTCTAAATTGTGTTTTGCAAAACAATGAGATTTCCCGTAATGAAAACAAGAAAAGACAAAAACCTAATCCAATTTTTTCAAGCTAATTTCTAAATATCAATAGTTTTAAGGAAGGGCGACTATATACCAATATTCCGTCTAATTTTATTATGTTATAGTGGAAATGAATGTTAAAATATATATGTATACTAGGTGTACAAGTATGGAATGCGGATTTGAGAAACATATAATGACGCAACAATGCAGTGTGTAGCATAAAGATTTGACATAGATGACACTTTGTTGCGCCATCAACTATTCCCATTGGCTGCTCATTTTTATTTATTAATATTTTAACTACATAATAATATAATTGAATGTGATGGAAGGCAGCCCAGGGGTAGTGAGGAAAGAAAAAATTAACACATATTAAATAAGGTGTAATTTATTGGAATCCTTTCCTTTCAAACCGACGTTTCGGAGGATTTTTCCCTCCTTCTTCAGGGTCTACAAACCAATATTACAAAATTATGGTTGGTCATCATTCATTTCAACAATAAAATAATACAATTAAAAATACAATGTAAACAGCCAGATTATTAATAGAAAAAAATATATAATTCACTCACTTCAAAGATTACTCCAATAAATTACACCTTATTTGATGTGTTAATTTTTTCTTTCCTCACTACCCCTGGGCTGCCTTCCATTACATTCAATTAAAATTTCTAACAGTCCGTCTATCTCCAGAGAAAATTTCGTTGCAAAAAAATCATAATATAATTTTATAATTATGAATTAAAAAATTTTCTTTAAAGAATTTTTAAAATCATTTGATTTTAAAATTATCAGGTGCTCAGTTTTTTTTTCGCTGTTGAGTGGATTTAAATTTTGAAATATGTAATTAAATATTAATTCTTATATTACCAAACTTTTTTCAAATAGAATATCTCGAATACCATTGGTATATTCAGAGGATTTAAATACTATAATTATTACATTATTAAAAGGAAATAATGATCAAAGACCATCTATTGATATTATTTTAAATCATCCTTTAATAATATCAAGGATGATAAGTGGAACTTTGGCTACATTAAAACTTGGTAATATTGAAAGAAAAGAAGAGAATAAAAAGGAAAATATACCTGTTCATGTATGTAAAATTCCTAAAATTTTATATTTTTTATTAATAATTCTTATAAAGTAATCTCTTAATTTGTATTAATTAAAGTCTAGATTGGATTTCTCTCTTTCGTCTATCCAATCTAGGCCATATATTTTGTCACTATTTCTCAATTCATTATCATTTCCATCATTGAGTATACAGTCCTAAGACTGGTTTGATGCAACAATCCGTCTCCACTCGACTCTGTCCCCCGCCAGCTGTTTGACCTCTCTAAATGTCTGGCATCCCATATCCCCAATTATTTGGTTGAAATATTCTAATCTGGGTCTTCCCCTTCCCCTTTTCTTTCCCACCTCCCCTCCAAGATATCCCTAAGCAATCCCCCATGTCTTAGTGTGTGCCCCATCATCTGACCTCTTCTCTTCTTCAGACTCTTCCACAAGGTTCTTCTTTCTCCGATTCTTCCAAGAACTTCTTCATTTGTAATTTTATCCATCCATTTGATATTCATCATTCTTCTGTAGCACCACATTTCGAAAGCCTCTAATCTCTTTATCTCCGTTTTTCTAATTATCCAGGTTTCACACCCGTACATGGCTATGCTCCATACATATGTCTTCAATAGCAACTTCCTGTTTTCTAAGCTGATTGAGGAGGAGCATAGTAGTTTTTGTTTTGAATTAAACCCCATTTTTGCTTGGGCAATTCTTGATTTAATTTCGTTTTCGCTCTTCCCATCCCATGTTATTTTACTTCCTAGGTAGCGGAATTCCTTAACTCCTTCTAGGTTTTCTTGGTTAATTTTTATGCATTCCTGTTTCGTTTGTTCTTTTTTTGTACATACTAGTTTTATTCTTGTTTATTTTCATTTTGATTTCTTCTATTAGGATTTGGTTAATTCCATTCAAGGCGTGATGATGATGATGATTTTAACCACGAAGAAATGAGCATTATTCACCTCTCTTCAAAGTGAAGTACAGTAGAACCTCGTTTATCCGGCCTAACTGGGACCAAAGGCAAACCGGATAATCGAAAATCCGGATATATGGGTAATAAAAATAAAGCGAATTTGAATTTATTACGTTAAATTCAATGCTCCGCATCTCTCTTTACTTCGTCAATATAATAATATCTAAATTAAAGCAAATTTTTGGTGAAATTATAATTATATTCTTGCTATCAGAGTTAAAAATTATTATCTATGTGAGGTTATATTAAAATAAAAATGTCTACAAATCAGATCCAGATAATCCGGATAAATGAGGGCCGGATAAACGAGGTTTTACTGTAATTAGAAATTTCGCTAAAAAATATGCCACATTAGAAAAAATATTTTTTGTCATTATAGTTCAGGCAAATTACGTGAAAAAATGGCATAAACAGGAAATAATTCCCGGTAAAGATTTTATTGCTGGAATACCTTTATTGGTACTCCAATATTACTACCCTAAGTTTTCTCCAAAATCTGTATTATGGAAATTTTTCTACCCGCCTCAAAATGAGAAAATTTCGGAGTTTTTTCAGTTTTTCTAGAATAACTCTAAACGCTTATCAAATCAAAAAGATATCTATTAGATAAATTAAAGCTCTTTAAATTACGTGTAAAATGATAAAAATTTCATCTATTTAGGTTCAGTAGAACCGGTACTAGCGTCTGTCAAAAAAGCCCCCGGTATCACTTTTGAATATCCTTAAAAGTCGTACTTTTTTCGATTTTTCCCCATTTTGACCATGAAGGATCACGTTTTCGACAAAGACCACTCTATAGATTTTTAAACTTGATTAAATTTGCTCAATTTAAATAAAGTTTCATTCTAATTAGATAATAGTAACATGAGGTTTAAGTTTTGAAAAAGTGCAATTTTTTGCAAAAAATCGCAGGTTTTCTTTCATAAAATGAAAACCACTCATTCTAAAACCTTGGTTCCTATCTCATTGTCTAGGAAATTTTGTTGACTTGAACGATTACTGGGATCAGTTTTTCGCCTATATCTCGGCAACTAAAACTGATACAAAAAATATAGTTTATTAAATTTCCTATAAAAAAGCATATTAACATTTCTTTTGTATATCCAATACTTTAGCTGTGAACCGACGTTGAATAAGTAAGAATTTTCTGAAGGTGTGATAACGACGTCGATTTAAAGATCCCTCACTAGCAGGCGCATTATGCAGGGTGTTTCTAAATTGATGCAAAATATTTTAAGGGGTGATTTTTCAGCAAAAATTGACCCCCTTAGGGTCTTTCATATAATTTTTTGTTCAAAACCCTACCCGTCCAAGTTACGCTCTCTAAATTTAGGCCTGCAGCCATAGGGAGTAACACTGCTAGATTTGGCTGTAACTTGGAGGGGAAGGGGTTTTGAACAAAAAATTATATGAAAGACCCTAAGGGGGGTCAATTTTTTCTGAAAAATCACACCTTAAAATATTTCGCATCAATTTAGAAACATTCTGTATAATGCGTCTGCTAGTGACGGATCTTTAAATCGACATCGTTATCACACCTTCAGAAAATTCTTCTCTATTCAACGTCGGAATACAGCTAAAGTCTTAGAGACTAAAAAAAAATGTTAATATGCTTTTTTTTATAGAATAAACTATATTTTTTATCTGAACAATTTTTTTGTATCAGTTTTAGTTGCTGAGAACTGAAAAAGTGTACCTCTTTTTTCCTCGAGCGCAACAGATTTTGACGGGGATTTTCAGTATGTTCAATGGGAAGCTGTAATAAATATGCATACTAAAATTCAGATCTTTACCGAATAATGTTTTTATTTGTCGAAAATTGGTCTAATTTGACTGGACTATTATTATATTAACCCATATCTTCCCAACACTAAATTTAAAAAATAAATAGTATCGTAAATTTACTTATGGCTTGAAAGGCCGAAAAGCCAAAAAAAAAAAAAAAGTATTTTAAACTATTCTCAAACGCCTCCCAATCAATCACAAACCCAAGGGTCGAAAATAATTTTTTCTCTTTGCCCCGGGACGCAATCACAATGAGGCCTCGTCTTAAGACAATTATTAATTAAATTAAATTAACGAACGAAGAAAAGATTTTTGTATTATAGACAAAAGGATCAGCCAGGATTCGAACTGGGATCTTTGCATATGTACTGCAATGCTTTGTCATAAGAGCTTTAGCTCCTATATCCACTAAGCTACTGATCCCTTCGGTTTGTGATTGATTGGGAAGGGTTTGAGAATAGTTTAGAATACAGTCAGGCCACTACAGAGCTGTTAAAAATGAACGAGCAAGAGATTAAAGAAATTCCATAATTCATATAGACATTTGGTATTAGTTTGGGTTCAGGGATCAGTAGCTTAGTGGATATAGGAGCTAAAGCTCTTATGACAAAGCATTGCAGTACATATGCAGAGATCCCAGGTTCGAATCCTGGCTGATCCTTTTGTCTATAATACAAAAATCTTTTCTTCGTTCAGTGGGCACGCAACTAACAACCTGTACACCAGTATTGTTAGGGCGCTCGTGTGCTGAGTGCTGTGTGGCGCTTTGTGCCGCGCCCCCCACCAAGTCGATGGAGTCCTAACAATCTGGTGTGCAGGTTGTTAGTTGCGTGCCCTCATGGGTGTGTGCAGGGGAGGGGCTGCTGGTTGGCGGTTGGCCCCTCCAGATCCGAATGTTCGAATCCGGTTCGCTACTCAGCCGAAATCGAGTCGCTTCAATTATAGCATGGCTGAAAACATTTCAGTCATGCAGAAGCGTCGCAACGATCCGACTGAGTCATCTAGCGGCCGTGTCTCAAGGCTCGTCGCCATAGCGACAGCGGGCCGCTACACCTAATTTAATTTAACTAAAATGTATTTTTCATTTTTGCTGTTTTTACTTAACTTTAGATTTGACAGATAGATAGGGTCTGCCTCTGGGGGGGGGGGGGGGGTTCTGAACCCTAAACCCCCCGTGTATACGCCACTGCATCAGCCATAGCATAACCTCATTGATTTTTCTTTATGAATCAAGCCCTGCTACTCTCGACAAGACAACAATGTTTTCATTTAATTAATACTTTATTTTCCCCTCTTCTCTTAAAAATGTACGGTTCTGTCAAAACCTATAGACGCTGTATCTTCTCTTGCATTATTTTCAATAAAAAAATTAAAAAATAATTTATTTTTTGCTGAATAATATATAAATCTTTTGTCAATACAATGGATTTATTTATGTGTTGTGCATATATAAAGATTTCATTATCACTCTTAATAAAATAATTAAATAAATTAGAATATTATTATTGTATTATTTTGATTATTTATGTCCATCGATTAAATTAATAAGTTGTTGTAGGGACAATAGCTTATGCAAATAATTTTTATTTTTTGCCAACGTTTCGTCAACTTTGTTGACTTCCTCAGGGCTCTAAAAAATGATAGGCCTCAATTAGTACATGTTATAACAATCCCAAATGTGATGACTGGCCATAAGTGTTTGCTAAGAATGAATATTAATAAAATGACAAATATGCAAAGAAGTTAATTTGTTTGGTATGTAAAATGAGTTTTTTGTATCTGTTTGATTTGTTTTTGTATCGATTGAGATGGTTTGAGATCAAAGTTTGTTTTTGATTTGGGATTGTTATAACATGTACTAATTGAGGCCTTTCATTTTTTTAGAGCCCTGAGGAAGTCAAGAAAGTTGACGAAACGTTGGCAAAAAATAAAAATTATTTGCATAAGCTATTATCTTTATTTCCCTACAACAACTTATTAATTTTATTTTATTTCGCAAGATATTAATTAATTTATTTTAATAGTTTGGAAAAATTGATAAAGAAGAGGAATGGCGTCAGAGATTTGAAACTTTGAAAAGAAGAGAAGAAGCTATTCATCTTCGGGAAGAAGCTCTCGCTGCTCGAGAAATAGCCTTAACGCAGAGAGAGAAATATTTGATGACAAATATTACGGCCAATGAATCAAGATATGCTCCGAATCCTTTGTCTGAAAGACATGTTCGATTTAATGTAGATCACCTTCACTCTCAAAATGATCAACATATAATAATAAAAGATAATCAAGATATTAGAATATACGATTTTAAGCAAAAAGTTATTGAAAATTCAAAGAAAGTGAATACAAATACAAAAGCCATAAGCGAAATTACGGATAATAAGAAAGAAAATATTAACTTTATTCCTAATTCATTTAAAAGGAAATCTTATATAAAGCCAGTAGATATTCCAAAAATGGATAGAAAATTAAAATATGAGTTTAGATAGATAGTAAGATTTAGAAATAAGTGCAATATATGTATTATTTTTTTATAAATAAAGTTACTTTAAAAAAAACATCAACAATTTTATATAACATTTAAGCGGTGTTGGTTTATAGTGAAACATATTAAACACAGGATTTTTTAAAGGGTTATAGTGGTGTTTCATAAGTAAAAATTAAAATTAAATAAACTGACACTTGACTTTACCATACAACCTGGCCCCTCGCTTATAATTAATATAATTATTTATTATCATGTAGGGGGAGGGGTTAATTTTTGCATTTTTAGACTTCTAGGGGCCCATTGATTATGTATATAAAATTTGGTTGAGTTTGGTACAAGGGCCTATATTGGGCGGTTATTTTTAGTTTTCTGGGGGCCCACCGATTATATATAGAAAATTTGATCGAGTTTGGTAAATGGCCAAGATTTTCATTTTTTGACCCCCCCCCCCCCCCATTTTGGGCGGTTAGTTTTTGCATTTTTAAACTTCACACTGATTATGTATACAAAATTTGGTTGAGTTTGCTCAAATGGCCTAGATTTTTAATTTTTAACCCCCCTTAATTTTGGGTAGATGTGCACCAAAATCGAATCAGCTCTTAATCTCAATGGACCAAAACTACGTGTGAAATTTGGTTTCGATATTCACACTAGTTTTTGAGCTAGCTCTCGTCCACAACAATTTGGTAACGCACAGACTAACTAACAACCCAGACAGACTAACAGACATTTTGACAAAACAATTATTATCTCGAAAAATATAATTTTTTCGATGTTCACTTATTAGCGCTTTTTTGTAGACCGAAATGCCATGGTTCTGCTCAATTTTTTTAATCAAAATAGTTTTAGCCGTTTTTGAGATATTTCGAAAAAAAGAACGAAAAAAAATCTTTTCATGCACGATTACAATACTTGACCATATCCTGTATGGTAAAGTAAAAAATGATTTTTTGATGAGTTATCCTCTATTTTGGTGGTGCACTTTTCTAAGGTTACACCGTGAACACAAACAATGTCAAGACGAAAGTAACAGCTGGCGGAAAAGGAATTCAGCCACATGCATTTCAGTTTGTAAAGAATAATATGTTTTAATTAAATTGAAAGTTTTTGCCGAGAGTAGCAGAATTTTTATATATTGAAGGAGACAATAAAAGAGTGTGTCTTCTGCTGGAATTATAAATTTTATTTATTTATAACGAGACTATAGTTTCGAGGGCTTTGCCCTCTTCATCAGTCTATTACAATGTATTCACAGGAATCAATTTATGAATGAAAGGTTAACATCTTACAACCTAACCACATGAAAGATGTTAACCTTTCATTCATAAATTAATTCCTGTGAATACATTGTAATGAGACTGATGAAGAGGCAAAGCCCCTCGAAACTACAGTCTCGTTATAAATAAATAAAATTTATAATTCCAGCAGAAGACACACTCTTTATTGCCTCCTTCAATATGTTTTAAGTTGACGACAAAGTAGACGGACCTACGTATTCATATATTTATTTATTCAACCAATATCCTCCATTTCTTAATAATGTTATTTCAAGTTGAAAGTGTCAGAATTTGGTATATTTACCTTATCTATTTTTTTTTGGGGGGGGGGTCCTGGATGTTTTTCTTAAGAAATTAAGTTAATATATTTTTTAGATCAATGATTGGAATGGAAGGGAATAAAATTTTTACATCAAATGAAATTAATTTTATAGTTAAAAAATTCTTTATTTACATACTGATTAATTTGAATGAACTATTGAGGATATTTTAGTTTTATGGCCAAGAAGGACGTTCGCCAGGGGCCAATGTTCTTTCAAAAAGTTTACTTTTATCTCTGTATAGGGTCATTCTTTCAGTCTCTTTTCTATCAAAATAGGTTCCGATCAAATATCCTGTTATCGGTGCAATGCCAAATAATGCGAATCTCAAGTAAATAGACATTTTAGCCATTCTGAAAAAAAACGAATGAAAAAGATTATCTGTAAATTATATAATACTTAAATGTTATATTTACATCTTAGATTTCTTGAATTTTGGGATAACTTCCAGTTACGTGTATGATTTAAATCTGCAAAAATCGAACCCAAAGCTAAAGTTGGAAATATTATTACAACATTATATCGCTTCCAAAATCTCAAAATGGGTGACATTTTTATATAATACCTGGACTTAAAAACTATATTTATTACTTTTTAATTATTATATATTTTATTTATACCTAATAAAACGAAATTGAAATATATATATCAGTATTCAGATATTATCTTATTTTTCAATAAGAATCAAGAAAATCAATTAAATGACTTATGACTTTGAGAGCGAAAATCAAATTAAAAATAGCAAAGAAAACAAATAATTTTTTTTGAAATTTTCTACAAATTGAATTTTTAAATTGATTTATTATGAAAGTTTATTGTAATAAATGTTTTATTATAATTTTACAATAACTTTTATTCTAGTAATTTTATGATATATCTTTTATCTGACTTTGAGAGCGAAAATCAAATTGAAAATAGCAAACAAAACAAATAAAAAATTTTAAATTTTCTACAAATTGAATTTTAAAAATGATTTATTATGGAAGTTTATTGTAATAAATGTTTTATTATAATTTTACAATAACTATTATTCTAGTAATTTTATTAAAGAAGAATGGTCAAATGCATGGCCCAAGCTATTGTGCTGACATCTAGAGAAGGTGTTGGTATTAGAACGATAAAAAATTAATAAACACTTTTTTTATTTACCTTTAAAGAGTTAATAACAACAGCAATAAATTATATACGTATTACGTGTTAATATAAATAATTACATTTATTTCTTTTTATTCTATATTCAAACAATTAACAGTTGTTACATGATTATTATTTCAATTGTAAAGATCTTGATCAGTTAAATATCAATTATAATAAGAAAATTCTAGATTTCCCTGTTTGACCTTAAAATGTCCGATACTTTAGAAAATTTAGATATCACGAGAGAAGAATTAAATGTTATTGGAGAATGTATGAAAAAAGAAGAGTTTCGTCAACTTTTAAATGACTATGTCAAAGAAGTTACCGATCCGGAAAATAGAAAAAAATATCAAGATGACATTATTCAGCTGGAAAAAGAACGAGGAGTGGATGTCACGTTTCTGAACCCAAACCCCGGCTTTGTCATTAAAACAAGCCAAAATGGCAACATGAAAGTTTTTATTAATATTTGTACGAATGAGAATGTACAAAAACCGACTTCTCAAGTGACACATCAAGATGGGAAAAGGGGTTTAAATTGGGCCCTACCTTACGCCCAGGCCCCCCCTGTAAAAGATTTAGATAAAAATAATGCCAGGTGTATTGTCTATGATGTTCTATTTCATCCGGATTCTCTAAAAATGGCTCACCAAAACAAGGAATTCAAAAACTTGCTTATTAAAACCGCTTTAGAAGCGGTGGAAAATAATTTCGATGTGAAACTAGATAAACTAAACATTAAATTTCCTAAACTTGCATTCAAAGGGATTCCTAGACCGACAGTTATTAGGAAAAAGTCTTTGACACCCCCTACAGAGGATATAATAGACCTTAAGGCCTATGGTTGCCCCTATCAAACATTAGAAGAATCAGAAAAACTAATGGAAATACATAAAGAAAAAGTTTTAGAAAAACAAGAAAAGGAAAAAGATAATTTAAATAAGCAAGAGAAAAAATTCACTACTCCGAAATATATTATCAAACAGCGCAATAATCTGGACATACAAGATTATACAAATGAAAGAAATGCAAAATTAAACTGTGTTTTCCCTAAAGAATTGGCTATTGAAATATCCCTTCCTCTTATTAGTTCGGCTAATGAAATTAATTTGGATATTGAAGAAAAAAGACTTCTTCTTGAAAGTAAATTGTCTGCGAAATATTATCTTGACCTTAATTTGCCATTTACTGTTAACGAACAAGAAGGTAGTGCGAAATTTGATAAAGCAACGAAAAAACTGACCGTTGTCCTTCTTACCAAACAAAGACCTTTGCTAAAAGAGCATTCGAATGAAAGTGATTCCGGTTGCCCTCATACAGATTCGAGCGAAGATGAACAAGACAAAAATCAGGCTTATATTGGCCTTGAAGAAATTAGTTCAAGTAATTTTATCAGTGAAGATTCATTACAGACTAAAGAAATAAATAATTCAGTGTGTAAAACATTTTTAGATTCTTCAATTGGTTATACTTTTCCTACTTTTGCATGCAATTCTTTAGATGATCAAATTTGTTTTATAATTCATATAAAAAATATTGATCCAAGTTCACTTGATTATCTCTTAACAGATCGTACACTCCACTTAAAATTCCATTCTATAGCTTCTGGATATTTCCCTCAACATTATGCATTTTTTCTGCAATTATCTGAACGTGCCATCATTCTAAAAGATAATGTTTCTCACGAGACTTGGGATAACAACCTTACGTTGACAATCAAATTTGATAATTTCTCCAACATTGGTGATAGCTATTTTGTTGGACTTGATCAAGAATCGATAACAAAACATTATTTTAATGAAGCTAATGCTATTATTCATAAATTCAAAGAGTTGGAGGTAAATACCAAATTAAATTAGCCTTTTATATTTGAAAACTTGTTATTAATATATTTTTTGAAAGTTTATAATAGGAAAATAAGGACAAGTTTTTATGTGTGACTTTTTTATTAATCAGCCAACGTTTCGTCGACTTCTTCAGGGCTTCAAATAGTCAAGCCACACATTTGTCTAAATTTTCTTGTTATTATTTTCATTATTTATGCCCATCGATTAAATTAATAAGTTTTTGTAGAGAAATAAGGACAATAGCTTATGCAAGTATTTTTATTTTATGACAACGTTTCGTCAACTTTGTTGACTTCCTCGAGCTCAAACAAATTAATTTCTTTGCATACTTGTCATTTTATAAATATTCATTCTTAGGCACAGAAAATATTTTCTATTCAAATAAAATAGGAATTGAATAGGAAATATTTGCAATCTGTGCCTAAGAATGAATATTTATAAAATGACAAATATGCAAAAAAATTAATTTGTTTGACCTCTGAGAAGTCAACAAAGTTGGCGAAACGTTGTCATAAAATAAAAAATACTTGCATAAGCTATTGTCCTTATTTTCTTGTTATCTTCGTTACCATTGAAGACCATCAGAAACACAAATTTCAAAAAATATTTTGCCCATTCACTTAAACAATTGATTTAAATTTGAGATTTCTTTATGTAAGGATCAAAAGAAAGAAATATTATATTCTGTTTTTAAAAACAGTGTTGCCTCATTCTATTTATGTTATTGCTTTTTTACTTAAGGAAAGTGGTTTGGGTTTTAGGTGAAACATGATATTAATTAATAAAGTAAAGGGAGTGTAGTTTCACAATGAATGAAATAGATGAACAGATGTTATATTTTACGATCACATGTTCAAATATTAGATTTTAATCTGTAACTCCTGATGATGGACTAATAATCCGAAATATATTGAGTTTGTATAAACTTCTTTGAGTTTTATTTCATTCATTGTGAAACTACACACCCTTTACTTTATTAATTTTTGTTATTTCTGTTTTATATCTAATGTAATTGTTAATAAGTATAATAAAAAGAAAAGAAAGAAAAATTGTTTTTGTGAATGTGCCAGATATTTTTTGAAATTTGTGTTTCTGATGGTCTTCAATGGTAGCGAAGATAACAAGAAAATATAGACGAATGTGTGACGTGACTATTTGAACCCCTGAAGAAGTCGGCAAAGTCGACGAAACGTTGGCTGATAAATAAAAAAGTCACACATAAAAACTTGTCCTTATTTTCCTATTATAAACATATATTATAAATATTCAAATTAATTATTTTGATTATTTATGTCCATTGATTAAATTAATAAGTTGTTGTAGGGAAATAAGGACAATAGCTTATGCAAATAATTTTTATTTTTTTGCCAACGTTTCGTCAACTTTGTTGACTTCCTCAGGGCTCAAACAAATTAACTTCTTTGCATATTTGTCATTTTATTAATATTCATTCTTAGAAAACACATAAGGCCAGTCATTGAACAGATTCAGCTTGCTAAGAATGAATATTAATAAAATGACAAATATGCAAAGAAGTTCATTTGTTTTAGCCCTGAGGAAGTCAACAAACTTGACGAAACGTTGGCAAAAAATAAAAATTATTTGCATAAGCTATTGTCCTTATTTCTCTACAACAACTTATTAATTTCAAATTAATACAAATTATGGTCAGAAATGATAATAATAGTTATAAATATATTTAATTCTTCAGGTACTATCTGATGACTCAATTAGTGATGATGAAATCGAGGACCAAATAAACTCAACTCAATTAAATAACCAAGATAATTCGCCTAATGGAACAGAAATTGATGAAATAACGGAGGAAAATAAGGGACAAGAATCAAAAGTTTTGAATACTCCAAGACCTTTTCAAAGGTCTTATTCAGAATCTAGTTTTGATGATATGGTATAGTATTTAATTTACCAATAAGATAAAGATGTATTTTTTTGAAAAAGTAATTAATATATTAATTTAAAAAGTGCACCAAGTTTTTAATTTTTTTGATAATTCATTATTTTTTGAAAATATGTATATTTAAGTAGTTAGAAAATTAATCTTACTAGAGTAAAGTATTATAGAAAAATATTTTAAAAAACTTCCAATAAGACAACATTTCATATCTTTATTTATCAGGTCTTTTCAACATAAATAATATTCAATACATACAATTATAAATCATTTAAAAACATCATAACTAAAATTAAAAAGACCTCCATGCTTCATCGTTCAAAACCTCCATCTAAAGAGATCCAAAACTCTGCCAGCATTCAGAGCTACTTTAATCCCTTATATCTAATTCTTTTCACGATGCAAATGTCTATAGAAGTTGCTTCTAAATATAATCTAAATCCTCGCATCAATAACATAAAAAAACAATTTGTAGAACTGTATTGTTATTGTTCAAATTCTAAAAATCAGTATATAGACCAGTAAATAGGGGGGTTTCAGCTTACATTAATTCCGGGATAAGATTTTTTTTTTAGGATTCTTTGGTATGGTGTGGGTAATGCAAATCTAAGTTTGCAACCTCGAAAGTGTGGGGGACAACTTTTGGAGTCCGAAAAACCTCGAAATTTTCGGACTTTTTCCAGTTTTTAGCTTATAACTCGAAAGCGGTCAATATTTTATAAATATCCTAGAGTAAATTAAAGAGGACAGAAATTACGCGTCGATTAAAAAAAATGCAAAAGTAGTTCGATTTTTTATGGGGATCCAAAAAACAACCCGGATCACTTTTGAATATCACCAAAACTAGCACTTTTTTCGATTTTTTCCCATTTTAACCATGAAGGAGCACGTTTTCGAAAAAGACCACTCTATACATTTTTAAACTAGATTAAATTTTCTACAATTAAAATAAAATTTTATATTAATTGGATAATGGTAACCCGTGCCGCAATGAGGTTGAAGTTTTGAAAAACAGCAATTTTTTTGCAAAAAATCTCAGTTTTTCCTTCATAAAATGAAAATCACTCATCCTAGAAACTTGATTTCTATCTTTAGAAAAAATTTTGACTGGAACACTTTTTTAATAAAACATTTAGATTTATAGATATCCAGCATTTTCCAGACAGGATATAATCCAAATCCTCAATAGTGTCATGGAAAATGCAGGATATCTATAAATCTAAGGCTTTATCAAAAATAGTAGTTCCAAGTAAACGTTCAGAGATCAACGAAAATCCCTAGAGAGTGGGATAGGAATCAAGTTTCTAGGATGAGTGGTTTTCATTTTATGAAGGAAAAAACTGGCAAAAAATTGCAGTTTTCATAACTTCTTTGTGCAGCTTTTTTAGTACCATCCAATTAAAAACTCTTGAATTGTAGCGAAACTTAATCTAGTTTAAAAATGTAAAAAGAGAGCGAGACTTTGTCGAATGGTGTTAACTTAACTTTAGATTTGACAGATATATAGGGTCTGCCTCTGGGGGGGATTCCTGACCTAAACCCCCCCCCCCCCCAGTGTATACGCCACTGATATAATTATAAATCATTTAAAAACATCATAATTAAAATTAAAAAGATCTCCATTCAAAGAGATCCAATACTCTTTGCCAGCATTCTGAGCTACCTTCGACTCTGAACTAATCCATTATATCTAATTCTTTTCACTTTGCAAAGGTCTATAGAAGTTGGTTCTAAATATAATCTAAATCCTCGCATCAATAACAATAACTTTAATTTAAAAATATATAAAATGTAGAGTGGCCATATTATTGTAATGATTATCCAAACTACAAGAAACAAATTTTAAAATTTGATCACGAAAAACAACAAGAATGTAATTTGTTAGATGAAGAATTTTGTAAAAATGCTGTTTTTCTGTGATACTATAACCAAAAAAATTATTTGAAAATTTATCTTTAGGCCAAAATTAGACTTTATCGTATTATATATCTTTTTGTCCTGATCGAGTAAATTCTAGATTTTAAATACTTTTTTGTTTGTCCTATATATGGTCCGTCTAAATCCTAAGTAATTATAAACTAAATTATTTTGAGTTAAGAGAGATTTTGATCTTTTAATAAAAAACGAAATTTAGAAAAAGATTCATCTAAGAAATGATCTATGTCAGTGTTTCTCAACCTTTTGTAGAGCGAGGAACCCTAGAGCACTTATATTTATTTCTGAGGAACCCCCTAGCACTAAAATATGAGATATTAAATTTTTCGTCAAAATATCAACATCACGCTACTTTTATAGCTTCCAAATATATGTAACATACCGCCGCCGATGACGGTGTTGCCACATTTTAAAAATTTGCTAGATTTTGGGGAAATTGGGTACAAAAAACGTGCATTTTAAATTACAATACCTAACATTTTTATTTTCATGAATAATATTATTATTAAATTTTTTTGGTAATGTCATTGGGATACCCATATCGTTGCCTTAGACAATTGATTCTCAACCACTGTGCCGCGGAACTTTAGTGTGCCGCGAAATTCTTGAAGTGTGCCGCCACTGTTGGGCAGTGGTCACTCCGCAATTGAAAATTAGTTATTTTTTTACATTTCTCTATCAATTGACACTATATTTAATCCAAATATTTGTTTTATCATTTGAACTGAAGAGGTAGTAACATTTTACAGGATGCAGAATGTCCTATGATAATGTTATAGGTACATCAATCAATAAACCAAATAAAATTCTATTAATTTATATTATTGTTAGTGTGTCGTCAAATTTTTAAATTATTAAAAGTGTGCCCTGACGAAAATAGGTTGAGAATCACTGCCTTAGACTGTAAACCTACTAAATCCATTTTTCATCATATATGACATATTAATACTGTTCGAAAGAAAGAGATGCAGCATCGTCCAAGTAAAACTGTTACTTAAAATTACGATCATAAGTTGTAGAAAAAAAAATGTGAAAAATAGTTTCTTTCCATAACAACAATATTAAATTTTGTTTGTTTTTTCTCTGCCCTGTAAAATTTCCTTGTTGGGAGTTAGCAGGTTTACACTCTAAGGCGACGATATACTCCTTTCGGATCGGACAGGTTTTTTTTATATATTCATTGTATACTCATAAATAATATTCTCATCTATTTGAAAAGCAATATTATTTCAAACGTCATTAATAACAAAATAATATAAAAAAAACAATTTGAATGATGTTTACATTTTGTTACTAATGCAACGTAATTGTATTATAAGAAAGTTAAGGAAGGAAATTTAGATCAACAAAAATGGTATCACTGAGACAATAATAGTAATATTCATTGCATTCTTAAGTATCAATGGTTTTATTTGACTATAAGGTTATACTTAGACTCGAAATTTAGTATTTTTTTCATTACATGACAAATTTTTTGAGAAGTGATACTACTAACTACTATTTTTGTTTTTCAATTTTTTCTTTTATTGACCCATAGGTGCGGGGAACCCCAAACGTCCCTTTGTGGAACCCTGGGGTTCCACAGAACCCAGCTTGAAAATCACTGATCTATGTTTTAAATAATAAAAATTTAATTAGTAATAAAAGTCAGATATGAAATGGTTTTCTAATATTTATTATTTATTAGACTTAAGATTCTCGCGCGGTAGTGAAAGTGAAATCTTTTATGCATTCCTTTTTTTCCATTTGTTAAGGATTGTTATTATTTTTTAAAGCAATTATTTTCAAATTTTCTATTGATAAAAGCAGAATTTTTCCCGAAACGTTTGGAAATTGAATAAATGTTTTGAGTTAGTTTTTGTAAAATAATTGTATACATTTATTATCATTATATTTTTTTTTTCTAAATTTTATGTTAATAAAAAATGTAGGTCGATGTATTATAAATTAATAAGATATTATAAATTGGTATGTTTTACTTCGTAAATTTGGTTCGAATGCGTCAGTGCGGCTTTCATTCAACTAGTTCCGAAAATGTTTATGATACTTTTATTTAAACCCCCCTTACTTAATTTCTGAGATCATATCATAACTATTATCAATGATTAGTAATGTTGCTTATTTAAGATTTTAAAATATACTTTATAATAATATAACTATATGATAGTTTTTTTATAAATATTATATATACTTTGTTTTTTATATGAATAATCCACGACCTAAAGGAATTTTAAAGTTGAGCCGAAGTATATCAGAATCAAGTAGTGGTTTTGAGGATCATTTAGCCAATTATAATAGTGAAGGAGAAACAAAAAAAACCGTCCGTTTTAATAATTTCGTTAAACAACAATTATTTAGGTAACTGTAATTATTATTTTATATATCGATGGTGTTGAGGAAAAAGGGCCAATCTGATTTTATCCGTTCAGGGTCATCAATTAATCTGGGCCAATCTGCAGGAGCCAAACTGAAATCAACTTAACATGAAAAAGCAAAAGGGCCAAACTGCATTTAAATTAATCCAAATCGCAATTTTCCGTTTGAGAAACATTCTGGAAATTGAAGATTGGCCCTTTTTCCGTAAACACCATCGATAAATATAAACGTTTTTGAGATTGTTTAACAAAAGAATTGCACATATTTATTTAATATGAAAAAAACATCAAATAAATTATCTAAACATATATAATATTTATGTTTAAATAATAATATAATAATTGAGTGAGAGTGAGAATTATAAACTCTCATAAATATTATAACATAGAAGGTGTGGCGATAAATCAGGCGATTATGATAAACCTATAACTTTTGAACATTTTATAATTTTATCATAGTTTTAATGAAAGTAAACAAAAAATATAGTTTACTTGGTAATTTTTTCTATTTATATAAAAACACATTTTTTTTTCATCATCATTTACATACATAATACTTATCAGAGGGTGTTTAACACTCTTCTCCAAACAACATCACTGGGGTGAAGTGAATTTTATATAATATTAGATGAATAGATATTAAATGAGTTTTCCCAGAAAATCGTTTGTTTCATAAAAATCGTTAAAACAGATTTCAAAATTAGGGAAAGATAACAACCTGGTTCCCAGCCCCCAATCTTCTCCAGGGTCTTTGAGAAAAAAGATCTGAACTAGCTCTTTGTCTCTGTGCTCACTTAAGAGAATGGAAAACTTCCAAAGCAAGCCTATTCATTGTTCACTAAAAATCAATTAAAAAACCTATCAAAATGAATTCCTCCAAAGTTGCTCATGGTTAAATTGTCTCTTCCTCTCTCCTAAAAATATTCTTTAAAAAGGCTATTGAAAAATTTAATATTAACATGTGTTGTATATTTATAATAGCAAATCATGCACACCATTACCCGTGGATGGTTAGTTTTTGACTTTCTAGTTCCCTAGGGGCCCACAAATTATGTCTAAAAAATTTTCAAAGGCCTAATATTTTCATTTTTTTGTCCCCTCCCATCCATTTCGGTTTGATGGTTTATGCCAAGGGTGTCCAACCCGCGGCCCAGCACTCAAATCAATTCGGCCCAACATAATATCGTAAACTTATGAAAAACTTGGAAATTTTTTTTTAATACTTTATATTAAAAATTTTTTTCACAAAATGTACCTACCTACCTACACATATAAAGTGTCTTTAAAAATGCCTAATTTATTTGCTTGTTTCCCAATTTAAATCCATAGTACCCGAAGTTTTTAATCTACATTTTCGTCAATACAGGGTGCATGATTATTATCAATATTTTAACTATTCCCTCTATTATTACTTAAATGAGTTGTAAGTTTTAATTATTTAATTTATCCTTTCAGATAAGTTCTGAATTTAATTGAGTGTGTAGATTTAATTCTTGAAATTTCGAGGATTGCTAATTTTGTAAATTCCTATTATTTATTATTTTTAATTCATCATATAGTTTCGATCCCCATTGGTAGACCATCCTCAGTAGTAAATGTCGTATTAGTTCCAGGATATTGTCAATATAAACACTTCATTATTTTTCACAGATATACATTCATACATAGACCATCCTTCTTTTAGTTGATTATAATATCTTGTTTTTTCTGTCTATTATTAAAAATAATAATTAAACAATACGAACGCTTGTTTATGATTATTTTCTTGTCTTTTATTTACTTTTAAATATAGTATGACTTCCACATATGACATCAGTCATTCTATGATATTTATCAAAGCGGGATAAGGGACCTTTTCCCTTGCACCATCACATATATAGATATATTTACAATTAATAATTATTATTTAATAACTTTAGATTACAATTTTAATAGTTATGTTTATAATAAATATTCTATTATTATAATTTTAACAGGCCAACATCAAGTATACTTGGGCAAAGGAAAAAAAATCAAAAGAGACGACAAAATAAGCGCTCTAGAAAAAATAGTGAAAGTGAAAATAGTGATATTGAAATTAATAATGAGACTACAGTAATTACTGAACGTTTCATGAAGAATAATAATGTAAGTAAACATATTATTAACAACATAAATTATTCTTTTATCACCATTACTTAAAATGTCATTTATTTGACTTATATTATATACAGGGTGTTCCACAGAACTCGTTCATTAAAAGTTTTCATGGAAGGAGGGAGTTGAGAGAAATTTTGAACATTAACATATTTATGTTTTGGAATATGCTCTTTTTAAATAAATTATTAACCACTTTTGGACAATTTCTGCTATGTCGCAATCGCTATCAACTTTGTTATTTTCTATGGAACCCCAAAATATTTTTGCATCATTAGATTAAGTGTTAAATCTAAGATGATTTTGTATAATGTACTTGATGTCTAGAATTTATCATTTCTGAGTTATTTTAGATCTTTGTAAAATCTACTAATTTAGCTTTATCTTTAGAAATTAATAATAATTAAACAATTATTTGTAGAATTAATTTGATCAAATAGAACTCTTATTAATTAGACATTAAAGAATTTTACTTAATCATACAAATTCAAATTGTCTATCCACGATGACCATAATATTTTTTACTGTTCACTGTGAAACTACCCTCCCTTTACTTTATTAACCATAATAATCGTTAATTTCTGACAATCAAAAAGTTATTAATACTCAATTTTTTCAAATGGAACATGGCATAAATTTTATTATTTTTGAATTCTACATAAAAATCGAATAGACGTTTATTAAATATTCCCTATACCTAAAAGAATAGTTTTTTAAATAAAAAATATTTTAAATTTCATTCTTCCAGATCTTAATTATTTATACATAATAAATAATTAAGATCTAGACGAGTGAAATTTAAAATATTTTTTTATTTAAAAAACTATTCTTTTAGGTAAGTATGTATAGGGAATATTTAATAAACTTCTATTCGATTTTTATGTAGAATTCGAAAATACTAAAATTTATGCCATTTTCCATTTGAAAAAATTGAGTATTAACTACTTTTTGATTTTCAGAAATGAACGATTATTATGGTTAATAAAGTAAAGGGATGGTGGTTTCACAGTGAACAGTAAAAAAAATTATTATGGTCATCGTGGATAGAAAATTTGAATTTTTATCATTAAATAAGATTCTTTAATGTTTAATTAAGAGTTCTAATAGATCAAATTAATTTTACAAACAATAGTTTAATTAAGATTGGAGTAATTTTTGGAGACGGACTGATAAGTGAATTAAGTGGATATTGATGAGGCAGTCCAAAAAAGAAGAAGTTAATTTACACTATCTTTTTATTCACAAAACCGACGTTTCAGGCTATTCCCTCCTTCTTCGGGGTTTTGAAAGTCAGTGAAGAAATCTAATGCGACATTCCCTCTGTCTCCTTTTACAGTGGCAGTAATAATATCTTGTATTTCATTCTCAGCAGAATTATAATGTAATATTACTACTGAAAGAGGAGACAGAGGGGAATGTCGCATTGGATTTCCTTCACTGACTTTTCAAAACCCCGAAGAAGGAGGGAAGAGCCTCCGAAACGTCGGTTTTATGAATAAAAAGATAGTGTAAATTATCTTCTTCTTTTTTTGGACTGCCTCATCGATATCCACTTAATAGTTTAATTATTATTATCGGGTTTTTGCGCGGAATTATTTAAATTACGTTTTGTCTTTTGATGGAAATCTATGATCATGTTATTTGTAAATGAGCATAGGTACATTTCTATTTTTTTTTCTTGTTTGATAATTGTTAATTTCTTTTAATTGATTTGTATTTATGTTTATTAATTTCTGTAGTTAATTTGTATTGATGTTTTGTTGACCTAGCCACCGAGGACTTGTGCCTCTAAGCAGGTCGAGTAATAAATATTTATTTATTTATTTATTTATTTATTTATTTTATTATTTAATTTTTAAAGATGAAAGCTAAATTGGTAAATTTTACAAACTATCTAAAATAACTCCAGAAATGATAAATTTTAGACATCAAGTGCATTATACAAAATCATCTTAGTTTTAAACACTTAATCTAATCATGCAAAAATATTTGGGGGGTTCCATAGAAAATATGAAAGTTGATAGTGATTGCGGCAAAGCAGAATAAGAAGTGTTAATAATTTATTTAAAAAGAGCAGCATATTCCAAAACATAAATATGTCAAAGTTCAACATTTTCTCTCAACTCCTTCCATGAAAACTTTTAATCAATGAGTTCTGTGGAACACCCTGTATATGTATTTGGTCAGATCCCAAGTGAATAATTTTATTTTTATATGTATATATGATTATGGACAGTGTAAGTATAAGAACAGCTAGGAAAAGACTAAGTAATGAAAGAAAATCTTAGACTAGTTGCTGAGACAACAACATGGACTGTGCTTCCTCGATAAGCTCGTTAAAACAAGATTCGACAGAATACTAGTGGAAACAGTTATTGACCATAGAATGGGTTCTTGAAGAAAAATTGTGATGGGAATACTTTTGAAATGATTTCTCTTCCATACATCAGAGTACAGTAGTAAGACCATCACGCTAAACTTGCAGGCTCAAAAATTAATAGCTTTGGCCGGACTTTGACTTATTGAAACCATATTAATGCTTTCTAATTTAAGGATCAAATTCTGTATCTTTGATTGGTTCTTTAAAGTGTGTAATAACCTCTACACGCCAAACTTGATCAGCATTCTTTTGGCTTAAGACATCTTTAAACAGTCCAATTCTTATTAAAAGTATAATTGAATCGGTCATTTTGAAAAGGGGTCATCTCCATTTTTTTCACAAAATCATTTTTTTTTCTTCTCTTAGGGCCGGTTGTATGTCGCAAAGTAAATGCTTTTTACCACTAACACAGGGTAGATGGTAAATGGAGGGACTCGGATGGCCAATCAGATGCCAGACACTGTCAGTCCCTGGCATCTGATTGGCCACCCGAGTCCCTCCATTTACTATCTACCCTGTGTTAGTGGTAAAAAGAATTTACTTTGCGACATACAACCGGCCCTTAGTATGTTCATTCATATATTACATTTGAAAACAAGTCATTTCCAAGCATTTCAATAGCTAGCTAAGCAAGGTCAGTGTTTTGTCATTTTTTTTTTTTTTTTTTTATGATAATGATGAGAGAAGGAGTTACACCAAAAAGGTGCAACCCCTAAAGGCCTCGGTTGGCCCCTCCATCGTGAAAAGAAGAAGAAAGAATTTTATGGGTTGGGCGGAGGTCGAAGGTATCTGTGGATACGGGTCTTAAATAGCTTAAGGTTATAAGTCGCGGGAAAGATGGTGGCAGGGAGCGAGTTCCAGTCTCTGGAGGTCATAGGAATAAAAGAGTTGGCGAAAGCGCTTGTTCGACTTTTATCCAATTTGACAGCGAAGGGGTGCTGAGCGTTAGAAAACCGCGTGTTTCTCGTAAAGAGGGCATTAGGGGGATAAGAGATTTCAGCTCGACTGAACAGACACCGTGATAGTATCTGTAGTACAGGGAAAGGGCAGAAACGGTTCTTCGGTGAGCCAGGGAGTCGAGTGAGTTGGTTAGAGCCGGGTCTCCTATTAGTTTAATTGCTCGCTTCTGAATTGCATCCAGTGTAGCAAGAGAATGCTTGGATGCACCCCTCCACAGATGAGAGCCATATTCGAGACAGGGACGAATTTGAGCCTTATACAGCATAAGAAGTTGACTGGGAGTATAACAGCGTCTAGACCTAAATAGGAGACCAAGCTTGCGCGCTGCAGCTTTAGCAGTGGTTGAGATATGGTCATTCCATGAAAGGTCAGACCCTAGAGTTACGCCTAGCATTGAAATTTTATCCCTGAATTCTAGTGAGTTTGAGTCGAATGATGTGTTTGGGAGGTTTCTGTCGACGCGCCTAGAAAGTTTAAAAAGTGAGCCAACTCCGAGAGATAGCCCATTTTCAAAAAAAAATGATTTTGTGAAAAAAATGGAGATGACCCCTTTTCAAAATGACCGATTCAATTAAAATAAACAAATGGAACATTACAATTACACAAGAATCGACGACCAATAATAACAATCTTTTTTAAAATCACTAGAGGAATGCATTCAAACCTAAATTAAAAAAAAAAAAAAAAAAACTAAATGAATGCATGAATAACAAGTGTTGAAAAAAATGAATAATTTGTATTTTCGAATTTTATAGCCAAATTGCCACTAAATTAGTAAATAAATTAGAAAAATAGTTGAAGGAGACAATAAAAGAGTATGCCTTCTGCTGGAATTATAAATTTTATTTATAACGAGACTATAGTTTCGAGGGCTTTGCCCTCTTCATCAGTGGAAAGCTTTCCATTCATACATTCATTCCTGTGAATCAATTGTAATAGACTGATGAAGAGGGCAAAGTCTTCGAAACTATAGTCTCGTTATAAATAGGATTTATAATTCCAGCAGAGAAGACACACTCTTTTATTGTCTCCTTCAATATATAAAAATTCTGCTACCCTCGGCACACAAACCTTCAATTTAAAGAAAAATAGTTTATTAAAATCATTATTAATGATATTAATGCATTATCTACACTCAAAAATATATATAAAAATCAAAATCAACAAACATAACAATTTTAAATGTTGCTTTTTTTACTCGTTTTATTTTTATGATTGAAACTTTATAATTTTATATCATAAAAATGTTCTAAACTTATTTAAATTTTCAGAAATCCTCAGAGCAGAATGAAAAGCAAGTTTGCAAGAAAAAACAAGATAGAAAACAACGAAATAAAAATAAAACTAATCTGAAACCTCAATTGAATATTCCTCCAAATGAAAACCTGACTAATGTAGATATGTGATAATTTATGTGTAAAAATATCAATACATAATAATATTATTATTAATTGGAATTCACTTTTCCATTTTTAAATATTTATTTTTTAATCAATATAATTTGTATAGAGATTTTATATTATATTGTTCATAAAAAGAGAATTACATCTTTTTTATATAAATTTGCTTTTATATCTACACATAGAAAATATGGTATATTTTTAGCAACATGTTAGCTTCACCTCTACATTTTTGTTCTAAAATTCCCTATTTACCTTATTTAAACTTAAAAAAATAAAACAATAAAGAGTAATTTATTAAAAAGTATTTTCTTTATTTTTATAATTTTCTAGTCTACTCATAAAATAATATATAATTTTTAGATTTTAAAGAGATTAACATTCAATATGAATTAAGGTAAATGTACCAAATTCTGACACTATATAAGATCTAATACCACTTGAACGTACGACAAAATATATATAATGAAGTAAAAATGTGATAATTTTTTAAATACGTTGAAATTGAAGGTTTTAATTTCATTTTGTTTAAGTTTTACCGATCTATATATATAAAATTAAGGTTATGTCTGTACATTGGTCCAAATCACGTCAAATTTTGGTTGAACACGTTTCAAGTAAAGTTATGAACGAAAACACCCTCAACAAAATTCCTGTCTGTCTGTATGTTTCCGTGGTTTCCGCAAAAAGTTGCTCACGATTCACGTAAAAACGGCTTAAGGGATTATTATGAAATTTCATATTTGGCTCATTTGTCTTCTAACTTACGTTTATAGCTATATAACGTTTTGATATTTTGACCCTAAAAAGGGGGTTAGGGGGGGGCGCACGAATGAAAATTATCAAATAACTCCTAAACTATTAACCCTACGACAAATTTTATTATAAGCAAAGTTGTAGGGGATGTGATTTCTGACAACTTTTGTTTAAAAAAATTCCCCCAAAAAGGGGGAGGGGGGTGAATAAATATAAATTCTTACCCTTGGAGTAAACTCAACCAAATTTTGTATACATAATCTGTGGGCCTCTAGAGAGCTAGAAATGCAAAAACTAACCACCCAAAATGGGGGGGGGGTCAAAAAATGAAAATGTGGCGGGGGGGTGCGCAGAGGGTGAGGGTGGATGGGGTGCGGTAGTGGTGGTGCAGGGTTGATGCAGTGGGGGGTTCAGGTGAGGGTCCAGAGGCGTAGTGGGGTCGTACGGGGGCGTTAGGCACGGGTGCGGGGGGTTGGGGTGGGGTTGGGGGTCCAGGGGGCGTCCCTCTTGGCTAACGAGAGGGCCGCCGAAGGCGGGCCTTGCAGCTAGTATTAAATATATTATATTGCGCAAAAATTAATTAAATTCATTACATATTTTTGTATCAAATTCTGACATAAAAAATTTCAGTTGGTCCTAATTCCGACACTAGTGGTTCCTAATTCTGCCATAGAATGTTTTGTTAGTTTGTTATTATTAAAAAGCATGACTAATTGTTTATATGTTAATTTATTGGAATTAAAACATTTACATATTTAAATAATTATTCTAAACACATTTCTTTGACTTTAAAAATGCCACTTTTATAAATATAAATAAATAAATAAATCTTTATTTCTCGACCTGCTTAGAGGCACAAGTCCTCAGTGGCTAGGTCCTCCAAACATCAATACAATCTAGCTACAATACATTAATAAACATCAATACAAATTAATTACAACAATTTAACAAATAATAAACAAGTAAAAAAAAAAAAAATAGAAATGTATGCTCATTAACAAATAACATGACCATAGATTTCCATCAAAAGACAAAAAGTAATTTAAAAATTCCGCGCAAAAACCCGATACCAGGAGCAAGCGACGCATTAGCCATCCCGGCATTTGCCATAAGCTGTTAAGGAAACCTGGTCAAAACCTTAACAAGGATGGTATGACCTCTCTCTACCTCACCTAATCTCTGCTTGTGAGAACTAAATAAAATTTTGCACAACTCTAGGACATTAGGACTTGACAAAATTTATAATTGATTTAATCATAGGGGGCAGAGGACTATAATCCCAAGTAGTAACAGACAGATTGTTCCACAAATCAATGCCAGATCCTACAAATGAATGTAAACCGATATTTTTCAAGAATCTTGGCTTACGAATCTTTTTTCTATGATCAGCTCTACCTAAATAACTTGGTTCCTGAAATCTATTCGTTATTTCCTCCCAACTCCTAAAACCCTTATAGGCTTTGAAAATCACTTTCAATTTAGCCCATTCCCTTCTCTCCAATAAGCTAGACCATCCTAATTCATTAATCATTGAAGTGACACTACTAAACCTATCAAATTTACCAAAAACAAACCTAGCCGCCCTCCTTTGTACCATATCAATTTTTCTCTCTAATCGTTGTGGATGTTTGTCCCAAACCACAGAACAATACTCTAAATTAGGTCTTACATAAGTTAAATAAACTTTTGACTTAACTTCTCTAGATGTACCCTTCAAAATTCTACCAAACATCCCCAATTTCCTATAAGCCTTATTGACTATATAACTAATATGCATGTCCCACTTTAAATTTGCCTGAATATGTATGCCTAAATATTTATAAAATTTAGATTCATTGATAATATTTCCACCAATGTAATAATTTTGAGGACTAACCAGATTTCTAGTACTAAATCTAACCAAATTTGACTTGGAATGGTTTAGTTCCATTGAATTGGATCTACACCATCCTTCAATTTGATCCAGGTCATTCTGTAAAGTAAGGCTATCACAATCATTATCATTTATTCTATATACGACACAATCATCCGCGAAAAGCCTAAGAGATGATTGCACGATAGAAGGCAAATCATTTACATATATAAGAAAAAGAAGAGGACCCAGAACACTACCTTGAATCACCCCAGACGTGACATCTACTCTATCAGACAGATCATAACCCACTCTTACAATTTGAGTTCTATCCCTAAGAAAACACCGAATAAATTTAATTAACTTAACAGACAACCCTGACGAGTTTAATTTTTCTAAAATAATTTTATGACTGACTTTATCGAAAGCCTTGGCATTTATAGGGATGGGAGCAGAAATTTTTTTTGTGATATCCGAAAACTCGTACGGTAGAGAATCCTTTTCTTTTGGCCATCTCCATCCAAATTGTCCACATTTTTCCATTACACTTACTAATGCATTAACGTCATACATTTCTTTTACAATTCCGGGGTACATATCGTCCATATATTTGACGAGTACCTACGTAGTCATTCATGTTGATTTGCAGATCTTCGTTATCTGAACCACTTTCTTCTTTATCGTCTATAACAGCGTCCTTATTTAATTTTTGTGCTTTTTTCTCATCCTTGATTCTTTTCCTCTCTTCTTCTTTCTTCAAATGGTAATTTCTCCATTCAGTGGACGTGGCTACTGACTGTATTTTTTCTTTCTTTATTATTAACAGACGTTTGAGGCCAAAAAAGACAACGTTTAAATGGTGAAGGCACTAGAATAATAGTGTCAGAATTAGGATCATGGCATATTTAGTCATGGTTGCAAATTTGAAAGGCATGTCAGAGTTTGGCCCAGAGTATATTTTCATGTACCAAAACCTGCATCCTAATATTTATTAATTACACATATTTTCTAACATAAACTAACTAGAATGTGTATTAAATATACTTATATTATCTTACCAGCAAAACAATATCCTCAGCAAAAAAATGATTTTTTGATGAGTTATTTTGGTGGTGCACTTTTCTAAGGTTCCACTGTGAACACAAAGTCAAGACGAAAGTGTTACAGCTGCCGGAAAAGGAATTCAGCCACTTGCATTTCAGTTTGTAAAGAATAATATGTTTTTAGTTGACGACAAAGTAGATAAATGGACCTACGTATTCATATATTTATTTATTCAACCAATATTCTCCATTTCTTAATAATGTTATTTCAAGTTGAAAGTGTCAGAATTTGGTACATTTAGGTACCTAATTTGAATAGAAAATTCAAGAAGCATATCTTTAACAATCTGTTTTTCAAATTTTAGATGTTATATTTGTTTATAATTTTATCAGTAAATAAAATAATATAAGTTTTTCTTTAAGTCTGTTGATTTGTAAACTTCATTAGCATTAAAAACATATTTTTCTCAATTTAGTAAAGTTATCAGGAATGAATCGTATTAGAACAGCCTTTTTTAAGTTCTCTTATATTGCAAAGCATCAAAGTTAGTAATGAAGGTGTTGAAGCTTTTATTTTTGTGATTAATTTGATTAAAATTTGAATTTTTATTTAAATCACACATAATTAATTATAATTATGTTCAGGTGTTTCGTAGTCTTTACTAGGGATGTTACCATTGGCGTAGTTAGGGAATTTTCCTAAGGGGGCAGCCGCACTGGCGGCGCCATGGTTAAGCGAGGTGTGGCGACCGCCCAACCATCCACCCAACCTGTTAAATTGAGCATTTGACCAAAAAATATTGAAAAACCAAGTTGATAAAATTAAAAAAAGGTAAATCTTTTTCAATATTATAGACCTTATACAATAATAATAATTATACATTATTCCTAAAGTATTAAAAAATAATATCTAAATTATACAAAAATCTGAATAACCAGAAATAATTCACATTTTTGCTGCCCACCAAATGTTTATGACCAATCAAAAAGAAAAAGCTGGCGACACCAATGGGCAGCCGGCCAGCTGATTAGCCACCAGAAAGTTTCAATTTCGGTAATTCCTGCATTTCGCAACTATAAGTCTCACAATTACGAAATTCGAAAGTTCAGATCGATATATGCTAGAAGGAGTACAGCAAGCTTTTGGCTTTAATCGGAACACCGGAAGTGGACATTTACATAAAAGATTTTTTTCTATTTACTCGAAAACCACACTAACGATTTTGTTTAAAATTGGTGTACTTATCAAGCCTCATGAGTTATTAGTCGATTGTTCGTTGTGTATCGGCGATTTGTTCCTGGGCCCGCGAAAACTATTTAGCAATTAATGAGGGAAAAACCAAGGCCATGATTATTGGTAGTCGTCCTTTTGTCAGGAGGCTTTCTGGCAGTGACCCCCCTAGAGTAAGTGTAAATGGGCACCAGATTCTGTATAGCGAGTGTGTCCCTAATCCCGGGGTCATCTTTTTTTTACTGCTCATATGAGGTAAACTGCCTCATCGCTCTGTATAAAAATAAAATTATAAGATTGAATTATGAATCAATTAAATTATTAATATAAATTATTATTAATTAATCTAGTGAAGGAGACAATAAAAGAGTGTGTCTTCTGCTGGAATTTCAGCAGAAGACACACTCTTTTATTGTCTCCTTCAATATATAAAAATTCTGCTACTCTCGGCAAAAACTTTCAATTTAAATTAATCTAGTATATTGAAGGTGTGTCTTCTGCTGGAATTATAAATTTTATTTATTTATAACGAGACTTACTCAGTTTTCTTTTTCACATAATTTTATTTTATTTTTTTTTTTATTTTCCTGTGAATCCATTGTAATAGACTGATGAAGAGGGCAAAGCCCTCGAAACTATAGTCTCGTTATAAATAAATAAAATTTATAATTCCAGCAGAAGACACACTCTTTTATTGTCTCCTTCAATATATAAAAATTCTGCTACTCTCGGCAAAAACTTTCAATTTAATAATCTAGTATAAATTTTAATCCGATTGAAATAAAGAAAGGGGTGTAAAACAGTGCTGGATTTCCGCCTAGGCCCAGAAGGCCCCGGCTTAGGAGCCCAGCCAGCCTGGGGGCCCCAGTTGAGGAATCTTTTTTTTTTTTTTCAACCTAAAAAGATCACAAGGGATCTACAACAGGCATTACAAATATCATACAAGTATGTAATCACAATCTCTGGCTAAACAAATATCGCCTAACATTCTCATTAAAATTACTAAGAGTTTCTTACGAAACTATATCGTTTGGAATCTAAAGACATCCGTGAAGGAGCCAGAAACCTTATAACTTTTTATCCGGGAGATTTGGATAGGACTTTGGAAAACGAGTGTCTGCACCTGCAAGCTCATTTGTCGTCGAACGATGAAGTTATGGAGTTATCGTCACTGAAGCTATACAAATACTTATCGGAAAAAGGCTTTTTGGACATTTATCCAAACGTAGGAATTGCGTTCCGAATGCTGTTGTGTACACCAGCGTCAAACGGCTCAGCAGAACGGTCGTTTTCAGCGCTAAAGAGAGTAAAGAATTACTTAAGATCTAACATAGGAGAGAACAGGCTCAATTCACTCTCTGTAATGTACATAGAGTCAGAAATAATGCAGTCAATTGACTATGAAGACGTCATTCGTTCTTTTGCACAGAAGAAAGTTCGTCGTAAGATTGTATAAATTTTATAGAATAACGTAACTACTTATATAGTAACATAGACTGTATTATTCTGATGTTTATTAAACTTGCTAAACTTTTATGGACTCTAGTGTCTATAACTTAAGTTTGACTTAACGGAATTTTGTTAACAATGTCTGGTTCAAGAAAGGAAGGTTTGGTGAATAAAATAAAAAAACATCCATGCCATTCTAGTTCTTGCCGCCCTCGCTAAGGGGCGTGTTTTATAAAGTTAACCGTTTTATTAATTTTGCTCCAAAATCTTAAATGGAACCGTATAATTATTTTATTAGATTCAGAAAGTAGATCAAATTTGCTACAAAAATATGTTCAAACCGCATGTCGATATCTTCTTTCGTTTAACAGTTATTGCTTAAAGAATATTTTATTAACGAATTTATTAAAGAAACAAAATAGGTAATTGAGTTTTCAATTTTTTTTAAGTTTCGTAGTCAAGCATGCCATGGACAAATAAAAAAACAGTTTAAAACTTTGTTCTTATTTTCATTTAATCACAACAATAATGATAATAACGCTTTTTTCATAATGATTTTCTTTGTCGCCTGTGAGTAGGTATTAAATTTCAAAAATGTCTAATTTCTTAGAAGGCCGTGAAAGACTTGGTTGACAGTTTCTATGGAAACGGCGATTTTTCACAAATAGATGTTAATGTTGTAATTGTTATTTTATTGTTTGTTATGTTATATCATTATTGTTGTTATTAGATGAAAATAAGAACAAAGTTTTAATCCGTTTTTTTATTTGTCCATGGCATGCTTGACTACGAAACTTAAAAAAATTGAAAACTCAATTATCTATTTTGTTTCTTTAATAAATTCGTTAATAAAATATTCTTTAAGGAATAACTGTTAAACGAATGAAGATATCGACATGCGGTTTGAATATATTTTGTTGCAAATTTGATCTACTTTCTGGAACTAATAAAATAATTATACGGTTCCATTTAAGATTTCGGAGCAAAATTAATAAAACGTTTAACTTTATAAAACACGCACCTTAGCGAGGGCGGCAAGAACTAGAATGGCATGGATGTTTTTTTTATTTTATTCACCAAACCTTCCTTTCTTGAACCAGTCCTTGTTAACAAATTTCCGTTAAGTCAAACTTAAGTTATAGACACTAGAGTACATAAATGTTTAGCATTCCCTCCCGCCTTTATTTTACATCCTACAATAAAAAGTCATTTATCAAAAAGATGGACTATTATGGTGGCATTAACGTGAGAGTATTCATTTCTAAACTTATATTGGAAAATTTTCTAGAAAATTGCATTTTTTATACGATCGAAGCTATTTAGCCACCTAGCGGAGGACGTATGAACTTAAAAAATATTTCCAGACAATTTTTCTTGGCCGATTTCATCTGAAGGATTTTTCCCAAACTTCTACGATTATTAGTTCCTGAGATACGGTACCTCGTCACCCTTATTGAATCACCCGGTACATTAAAAAGGCTAGATGCCTCTACAAATACAAAATGTTCTTGAATAAAAAAAATATATATATATATATATATATATTTATGTTTTCTGTACTAGTGCATTTAATTTGCTAAATTTCCAAAATAGCTTCGAGATGGTGGGGGGGGGGGGGCAAATGTCAAGTGCCTAGGGGCCCTGGGTCTCTTAAATCCGCCCCTGGGTGTAAATTAGGAGTGTCGCGATGATTTCAAATAAATGAGAATGGCGAAGTCTTATGGTGAACACACCAGTTGATTTTTTTATATTACGTAAAAACTTTTTCTTGCACGATTACTGCCAATTGCGCGTCAGAGAATATAGTAAAGTCATAATAAAAAAATCTTACATTACAACATTACATTAAAATTGATAAAAATCAAAGTTTATTTAACAAAGATGAATTCCTATACTCTCTGCCTAAGATTTCATTTCATTCTACATGTTTCTGTTATAACGGAATTTCAAAGTAGATGTCGCTAGTGTTGCTGGTAATTCCACAGAGCAGAGCAGAGTGGTAATTCCAGAATCAGAGCACATCAACAGATTCCGTCAAACGCATTCAGATTAATCAACAAATATAACCTGATTACTATCTTTTATTGATGTCATCTGTATTCGAAAAAATTTAATCATCTATTAAGGTAAACAATTAATTGTTGAGTGATTTGCAAGTTTTATAAAACATTAATGACATGACTTAATGTTTTTAATCGCAAAACTGTCAAAACTTATTACGTCAAATATAAATGCTATATTTCAAAAACTTCAATCAGTTTAAAGTGGAAAAAATATTGCCAGTAAGGTGAGTAATTTAAAATATTTATATATATTATTAAATGGAAATAATTAATATATGTAAATGTTTTTTAGATGTCGCAAACCGGAGAGAGACTTCATACTCCTAGTTATTTAACATGGAGAAAATTACAATTAAGTAGAGCGAAATTAAAGGCTTCCAGTAAAACATCCGCTCTCTTATCTGGATTCGCAATGGTCAGTTTTTATATAGGAATAGTCATTCATTTTAAGGACATTTTATATGCTAAGTCTAAAAAAATAATACCTATATTACTTAGGAATTTACATTACATATATATATATATATATATATATATATATAGGTATATACATATATATATATATATATATATATATATAGGTATATACATACCTATATATATATATATATAATTTTGTTCAAGGACTTATTCTTATATATTTCCTTATTGTTTTAGAAATGAAAATATTGTTTCTTAACAAAATTCACATTATTAAATATATTTAGAAATTAGTATTTATCTCATTGCTCATATTATAATAAATAATTAGTTCAAAAATAAACAAAAGACTTATTTTAATAAATTTTTTTAAATAATCAAAATCACTTGAATTTAACTCATAATCTAAATAAAAAAAAAATATTTTTAATGCAACGAAATTTTCTCTGAGAGAGACGGACTGGTAGAAATTTTAATTGAATGTAATGGAAGGCAGCCCAGAGGTAGTGAGGAAAGAAAAAATTAACACATATCAAATAAAGTGTAATTTATTGGAATCCTTCCTCCTTTCCTTTCAAACCGACGTTTCGGAGGATTTTTCCCTCCTTCTTCAGGGTTTCAAAGGGTCAATGAATGAAACCCTGAAGAAGGAGGGAATCCTCCGAAACGTCGGTTTGAAAGGAAAGGAGGAAGGATTCCAATAAATTACACTTTATTTGATATGTGTTAATTTTTTCCTCACTACCTCTGGGCTGCCTTCCATTACATTCAATTAATATTTTTAATTATATTATAAATTATTTTAAATACTTAAATATACCTATATTGTTCTTTTGCTATTTTTTAGATTTTTAGATCATTAAGGTAGTTGTTTCACCATATTCGTTTTCTTAGGATTTTTTTGAAATTTCGATTATTTTTAACCGACTTCAAAAAAGGAGGACGTTCTCTATTCGACTGAATTTTTTTTTTTTTTTCTGTCTATGTTACCTCATATCTCCGTCAATTATGAACTGATTTTGCAAAAAAATTTTGCAATTGGTTCAGTCTAGCTTCCGATTGGTCCCGTTTTTTTTTCATTGGTATTAGACCTTTTTTGTTAGGTTTGTTCAGGCCTAACTTCTTTGTTTATGAACCGATTTCGATGATTCTTTTTTTATTGGAAAGGGGGTATCTTAGGGATGGTGCCATATTAATTTGGTCAAGTTCTGATGATATGATCAACGACGAAATAACGTAAATCTCCAATTCTTATGACCAAATAATCGAAATTATAATAAATAAAATCTTTTATAAAAAAATATATATTAAGTCACTATTAATAACATCACTAAAAAGAGAAAAATAAAAATAATTTTTAAGAAAAAAATAAAACCGACTTCAAAAAAAATTAAATGCAACAAATAAAATACACTAAAAGGTATAAAATAATTATTCTTATTTAGTTACAACTAAACGACGAAATATTAAGATGAAATTACGTTTTGAAGTCGGTGCCAAACAAACTATACCTATAAGCGAGCGTACCCGTCAAACGTACTAAGTAAGATCCGCCGAGTGCGATTCATAAAAGGTATATGTTTGGCACCGACTTCAAAAAGTAATTTCATGTTAATATTTCGTCGTTTAGTTGTAACTAAATAAGATAATAATTATTTTATACCTTTTAGTGTATTTTATTTGTTGCATTTAATTTTTTTGAAGTCGGTTTTATTTTTTTCTTAAAAATTATTTTCTTTAAGTTCTTTTCGGAGGTTAGGAAACGGCAAAACGGCTATTTTATCAATATTTCAAAGTCCTATAAAACAAAAACCAGTTGAGATCTTCTTCAACGTCGTAATCGTCTTTACAGAGGAGTAGTGACCCTCATTTCTTCCATATTCTAAGAGCCCTAGTCTTCCCGCCAGCGTGGTCTGTTTCTGGCCATCGCCATTGCAGCATGGAGCGTAATACCAAGTTGGGCCTTTATTTGTTCCGCCCATCTTGCTGGTGTTCTGCCTCTTCTTCTTTTGCCTTCCACCTTGCCCTGGACGATGATTCCTTCCAAGCTTGTATCTGAGCGGGTGAGGTGGCCGAAGTACTTGATCAATCTCTCGAGTACCACCCCAGAGAGACGCCGGTCCGCGTGGACTTCCTCTATAATTGACTTATTAGTTCGGTGAGCCGTCCACGGGATTCTCAACATTCTCCTCCAACACCACATTTCGAAAGCATCAATCCGATCGCAATTCTTCTTCTTTAGGGTCCATGTTTTGGGAGGCATAGAGTGCGACAGGGAAAACGAGAGTCTTGACATTAGACCATGAAATATATAGACACGCCCTGGTGTCGATTTGGTGAGGCCAACATCTCCTATAGAACTTGACGTCATCTGTAGGTAGGAACACCCAGAAATAGCATGGCCACTATAGGAATTATTATACATTGAGATAAATTTATCGTAGTTTAGATTATTTATTTTGGATTCCAATAATCGCAAATTAATATTACCAAAATATTTATGCAAGAACGTGACGTCATCTGTAGGCGATGTTGGCCTCACTTCACTCTGTGTGGAGAGTAGCAGAGGGCGTGTCTATATATTTCATGGTCTAAGGTCTTGACAATAATGACTTTAGGATTAGTTGTTATGTTTTTGTCCTGCCAGATCTTGGTCACTCTGACCATTGCCAACCTTGAGATAAAGAAATAAAATTTGGTATATTTTCAAAACTATGTGAGAAGATAAAAAATACAAAGTTTCATCAAAATCGGAGATGGTGGGTGACAAATTTGGTTTTTCCTAGATGATTTGGTGTGGAATGACCTATATGAAACCCAGCATTTGATAAGCCTTCCATAATAAGTATTAATTAAAACAGGAATAGCAGGGAATTTTACAATAAATAAAAAACGAGTTTTTATTAAATGGGCCAGACGTTTCGTCGATTTATTTCGACTTCCTCAGTGGCCCATTTTATCACTCTTTGTCAAAAGACAGTTCCACTATGCGACGAAACATCTTTAATCTTTTTTATTATAACTTAGAAAGTTAATTTTATTAAGAAGGAATGTTTTCCAAATAGTGTGTTAATGTTCCATTGGAAGCCCGAAAAAAATAAAATTATCGCTTTATACGCTGGGGCCCTTTAGACTGATCTGGTTTAAAATTTGAATTGTTTTATTTTAAAAACTAGCAAAAATTATTATCCACATAAATTGTTACATGCCCTAAATGGGGAGAGACTATAAATAAACTTAAATAATATAATCTTTAAACCCAGAAAAGTAAAAACAAAAGCTGAAGATTATTGTGTCTTGAAGGATTGAAGGTTGTAGGATTCAGTAATCCCAACCCCGTGTGAAGGGCACTATTGAGGGGGAGAATTATTGATTTTATTTCATCATAGTACAAGTTATAATAATAGCTACTTTCGCTAACTAGTCCCGATCGTATTCTAAATCTTTATAGGATATGTTCTAATGAATTTAAGGTAGTTCTTTCACAAATGCAAAAATTCAAGAAGTCTTCGAAACTTTAAATTTAAGTCATTAAAAGCATAATAAACACACTGTTAAAATTTGAAGACGATTTACCACACCAAACATTAAATAATTGCAATTAAAAATGGAATTTTGTGCATATGGTAGATTGGGAAAGGGTGGGAAAATTATTTTATTTTTTTTCATTGAAGGACTTTTACCATCTTGATGAAAAACTAATATTTGTTAGAATAATATATTCGGAGTAACTTAAAAAAAAAATTGAAATTATTTACCTCTTAGATTTGATTAAAAATTAAAAAAAAACATATTTGGGCGATTATTTTTAGTGGAGGGGATATAAGAACAATCCCTTGGAAACGATCCATTATTCATAAAGAGGATATAGTAGTGTGAGAAGAACAGTCACATTAAAAAACATAACCTAAAATTTTTGCACCGTTCATATATAGAGTGGTTAAGAGGCTAAAACTTTTTGTGTTGATTGTCGCGAAAGAACTACCTTAAGAAGGATCAACCTCACACTGTGCAACATGTGAAATGCTCTAAATATGTTCGGGATAGCTCTCGCTAACGTAGCTATTATCTAAAAAACAGTGCTAACGATTCTATGATGGGGCCACGGAGCTTGTCAGTGCAGAATCTCTTATTAATTTAATTGCATGTTTCTGAATTGCATTCAGGGTAGCAGAACAACCTTCTCTCCTCAGATGCGCGCTATATATACTATTTTTGAAAGGTTTATAGTATATTATATATATTTAATTAAAATTTATTTTTATTAATTAAATACTTGGAGATTTAATATCTAATTTAATTCTAGGTGGCTATGGTAGAAGTACAATTAAATGAAAAATCCCAAGTACCTGAATCCATGTTAATTGCTTTTGCAATTTGTACTACACTTTTGGTTGCTGTTCATATGCTTGCTCTAATGATTAGCACCTGTATTCTTCCAAACATTGATGCTGTGTGTAATTTACAAGATATTTCCCTAGTACACGAATCACCACATGAACGTCTCCATTGGTAGGTATCTATTAAAATATTTTCTAATCCTTCATTTTATAGAACTACTAGCTGCAAGGCCCGCCTTCGGTGGGTCTCTTGCTAGCGAAGGGGCTTCGCCCCCTGGACCCCCTCGTCACTTGAACACTCCCTCTCCTCCATCTGCAACCACTCTTCATCCCACCGACCCTCTCCCCAACCCCGGAACTTCTCCCTCGCCTCTGATCACCCTCCAACCCAGTAAACCTTCCCCCTGGACTCCTCACCCATGGACCCTGCATCCCCTGGACCCCCATCTTTCCCCTGGATCCAAACCCTCACCCCTGGCCCACCTCCCAACCCCACATAGGTATATATATATATAAGTACAGACATAGGCACAAATCCCGCCTAGTAGCCTCCTGAGTCTCCACCCTTGGACCCCGCACCCCCTGGACCCCAACCCCCACCCCTGGGGGGGGGGGACATAAAAAAGGTCTTGTGGTGAAAATTTTCGGAAGTCTTGGGGAACCCTTTGGTTGTTCAATAATGAATGAAACACTAAATTTATTTTAGTATTTTTATTGTGTTTGCAATTAACGGGTGGACATTATGTACATTTTGTTTCACCTAAGACAGCATCATCAGCACCTGTTTTTGATAAAAAAAAACTCATGTAAAAATTGAGAAAAAAGATTGTGCCAATAAACAACTGGCTATACTCAACAGAGAATTCAAAGCAAAAGAAAAAACACACAAAATGAAATTAAATACATTATCATAGCTTCCATTTTGCAAAGTCCAACACTTTATATAATTGCAACATCTGTTATAGGCATTTCGCAGCGACCCAGTACAATTCGTTTAGTATAAAAGCAAAAATATCATTAATATAAAATTCTTCCTTACTTCAATTAAAAACATGGATTGTATTAATAGATTCTTTGTCAGAGACGAAACCAATTTGAAATTAGGCTCAGATTTAAGAAAAAGATTATCTTGCAAGGCTAGTAAGTCCCAGACAAAGAAATGATAAAATAACTCAAAAATAGAATACAATGCAGAAAAGCCCTTCTTTGATTCGAAATGACAAAATCAGGACAGATAAAGCAAATAAATAAATAAATACAAAAAAATATAACAAAAAAATGAAAAAAACTATTTCTTTTAAACATTGCTGATGATGCCGTCTTGGGCGAAACAAAATGTACATATTGTCCAGCCGTTGACTGCAAACACAATACAAATACTAAAGTTAATTTAGTGTTTCATTCATTATTGAACAACCAAAGTGTTCCCCAAGACCACCTAAAATTTTCATCACAAGACCTTCTATATGAATAAAAAAGGGAACAACAATCCAGCACCCTGTATTAAGTTTTTTTTCTACTTGCTGTTAATATCAATAAAATTATGAATAAATAAAATAGTAGGAATCTTTAATTAAAGCACTTAAAACCATGGGCAGATATTTGAAACAATTTTGAATGATACTAGTAAATACAGTAATTTTATACACTGGAGAATCTTATCCTACTTGTCTAAACAACTCGAGGAATTAATTCACAAGTACCTTAAATAACTCAAATAATATATTTTTTTAATCTTTATTGTTTTTTTATTTTCAGGTATATTGAAACTGCATGGGCGTTTTCCACTTTATTAGGTCTTTTACTATTTTTATGTGAAATAGCTATACTTTGTTGGGTTAAGTTTTACGATATCTCTAAATATGCTGCATGGTCAGCAAGTATTTTACTCGTACCTGTATTAATTGTATTTTTGGCTTTTGCAATTCATTTTTATCGTTCACTTGTTGCTCATAAATATGAAGTCACTGTGTCTGGAATCCGAGAATTGGAACTTCTTAAAGAACAAATTGAATCGGGTGATGCTGAAGGACGGGCAAATGGCATGGGACATTTTAATACCCATATAGTTTAATATATTTTTTTGGCAATAATACTTATTAATAAAAATTAAATAATACTTAAAAATCTCTAAATAAATTATTTTGAAAATAACTTTTTTGAAATAATTGATATTAAATAAATAAATATAAAATATATACAGGATATTTATGTATATAGGAAATTTTTGAAAAAGAATTGTAAATACATAAGATGTTTAAAATTAAAAACTTCTTCAATTTTATTGATACGTTCTTCTAAGGAAATTATGAAAGATAAAAAAAAATCCAACAACTCAAAACTTGGTGGCTACACACGTAACTGCAAACTTGACAATCATGATGCATGATCAATCTTTTTGTACAAGTACGGTAAATTTCCCCGCGGCACCACATGGTACAAGTATGCTTGCACAAGCGCCACTTTGCTTTGGATGTTGATGAGTTCGAACGACGATGTGCTGGCTGAGGCTGCTTTTTGCCTTGTCCACAAGAGAAAAACGCAAAAGAATAATCGTGATATTTGGTGTAAAGAGTGGTTTATGAAAAGAAAAACGTATTCTCATATTAATTTACTGAGTGAATTGAAGATATATATCCGCGTGATTGGCATAATTATCTCAGAATGAATGAAGAAACTTAACTGAGCCTTATCACTCGTTACACCTTTAATTCAAAAGAAGGATACGAATATGAGAGAAGCTATTACCCCCCACGAAAGATTAACAGCAACATTACCATTCCTCGCGACCGGAAGGAGTTATGAAGATCTAAAATATTCAACAATAATCTCGGAGTCTCTTGATCTCCCAAAAAGTCAAACAGGTGGTAGTACCACAGTGAAGGCTCATATATTTCATCTGCACTAATGCCAGAGTTACGAGAAGCTTCAACTTTTTTCTTTTCTTTTCTATAATTTGTCCTAAAGGCATTTATCTTTTTAACAACTGCATCCTTATCGGTGTTGTTATCAATTAATCTGTATCTACTTAACAAGAGATCGTAAGCTGCATCCCACTTCGTCCTATCATGATACTCTGATGATTTAATTCGCCAAAGACATGGTTGATTTTTGTATTCAAGAATAAACTCTTCTAGTAAATTGTAAATTCTCGGTTGACTTTCTTCAGATCGCTAGACATGATGATTCGTCTAGAACTCACTCATGAGTAAACTAAATAATTTGACAACGTGGGGTTTGTATTTTCCTTTGTAAACAATTTGGGTGACCGCCATCTTTGCGAATGATAAGATCAACCAATTTGAGAGAGCATGGTTAGTCGGCGAGAGGTGCTGTTTGTTCAGAATTTGTCAAGATCTCTGGAGGGATTCCAAAATTACCCACCGGGAGAACATAGATATTTAGAACTGGTTGTTTGTGTATCAACCCGATAGGAACCAGGCGTGGCTGTCTCAGGCCTAATCCGGGGGGTGGAGATTCTGGAATCGGTATCGGGGATCCTCGCTTGTCGACAGTCCCCGAAGAACTAGCAGAGGATACCACCTCGTTCGAGCTCGGAACGGAAGCGAGTGCATAATAAGTCTTGGAGGTTACGCGGAGTCAACTTGGGACAAAATTGCTAAAGGATTTTCAAAAGGGGTGGTAATCAGTCCCTCCGACCCAGTCCACCCGAGGATCTGCTGGAAAAAGAGTATTGAAATTTGGGTGGATGTAAGACGGAATCGTCTGGTAAGAGGTCCGATGCAATGTTTGTTGACTCTAAACTCGCTTATCGCACGATGCCTTGTCTCGTTGATAGATGGACTTGTCCCACGTGCAGGCGCGTTTCGCGCAGGTAAACGTAGGGAGTAACCTCGACTCTTTTAAGATAGGAACCGTTGATAAAAAAAGGGATTAGATATCCAGTTATTCAATGTGGCTTGCACAAGTTTGCACGATTAAAATTCAATCAATCATCAAACGACTTGTACAAGTTAAATACTTGCGCAAAATTATCCTACAGACGCTAAAGCATACTTGTGCAAAAAGATTGAACATGCATACTTGTCAAGTTTGCAGTTACGTGTGTAACAACCTTTAGACAAACTATATAAAAAATTGATTATGAATTGTACTAAATACAATAAAAAAATTATCATGAACTTACGTATCCTTTATTAGTAGAAAAATTATTTCTAATTTTAAGCTATAATTTATAATTGATATTTAATTGAGTCTGATTAATTCTTGAATTATCAGCTTTCTGTATCTTTTAGAGAAATCTTTTACAGGAATGTATCAATAAATTGGAAGCAGATTTAATTCTGAACATCTTTTTTATTTACTTTTATATTCTAAAATTTACAAGGGAAAATCTATGCCTAAATGAAAATTTGCCATTGTATTTACTTTATAACAAATTAAAAACTCTATATAATATATATATATAATTATAAATATTAAACATATATATATATATATATATATAATTGTACATAAAATTATATAATTAAATTTATCTTATTTTACCTAGGTACAAGGTCTTTCTTTTTGTAGGCCTTAGATAAAAACTATTTTCTAAAAATAAAACCAAAATATTTAACACATTTGAATTTTTTATTATTGATCCCTCAGTTTCTTTTCCTTTTACATAATGTCATTTTGAAAAATTTTGTATCTATAATGTTAAGTGTTTTCCCTTAAAAATAGGGAGATGGTATTGGCTTCTTTATGTTGATATAACATGGTATCCAATTGGGTTTTTCTTTTTCTATTTTGATATTAATAACTTTTTCTTTTTTTGGGCAGGATAATGCTCTTTTATCATTTTGTTTAAGTATATATTCTTTTTTCTTATCATAAATATCATCAGGAGCAATACACTAATGTAAGACAAAATTATAAGTTTTGAAAGATTAAAATATTATTAAACAGCTTAAGGTAGTTGTTCCGCCAAATGGGTTTTCTTAGGATTTTTTTGAAATTTAGACGGATTATTATTTAAATACTTCTGCATCGATTGGTGGCAAAACGAAATATATGAACAATATAGTTCCGGAGATATTAAGTTCCAAAGATAGAGTTTTTCAGGCTCTTTAACATTGCACTATACGGGATATCGGAAAATGTACATATTTAATTATAATTAAGAAACTCTTCTTACCATTGTTATAAAAAACTAAACCAACATTAAACAATAACCAATACATATTTTAAGACAGTTTTGATTCATAGTTACAACACAGTTTCTGAGATAATATTGAAAAATGTATAAAAAAAATTTACACTAAAAACAATTTGGCAACAGCGCATTTATTTAACCAGCGAAAGATGTATAAAGCGAGCATGCGCTAGATTTTTTCAAAATTATAATTTTCATAAGGTGTAACATAGGCGTTGATTAAATTTGTTAAAAAAACGATTTTTATAGAAATAAATCGACCTTTAAAATGTATTTTATCTGTCATTTTAATATAAAAATATTCAATCTCTTACTATGGTGCCAGATTTGTCAAAGGAGCACGGGATTAGCTAGAATCGGTATATAAACAGCAAAAAGTTTTGGGCTTATGAATTATGAATCCTTATTGTCTGTTCTATATACTCTAACATTAACTTTTTGCTAGTATTGACGCGAAACAACTATCTTAAACTGATTTCTAGACAAAATATCACCCTCCAACCATTTTTTAACTTATTTTACTCAACACATTTTCTCAACGTCATTTTCACGAAATGGTGTATATTTTATTCTTCTTTCAAATTGACCCTTTTACTTTACCATACAAGGAATGGTCAAGTATTGTAATTGTGTATGAAAAGTTTTTTTTTTGCTTCTTTTTTTCGAAATATCTCAAAAACTGAATTGAAAGTTTAATAAAGAAAATTTAGCGAAACTATAACGTTTTGGTTTACAAGAAAGCCTTATAGAGTGAACATCGAAAAAATAATATTTTACGAGATATTAATCATTTTGTAAAAATATCTGCTAGTCCTTTATTAAGTTACCAAATTTTGTGTACACTCCAAAACTATAGTGTGAATATCAAAACAAAATTTCACGGAACATTTTTACTTCCGGTTTTGTTTTTTTCTAATCCTAGCTAAATATTTTTCATGAATCCAAGCTACATGAATTTTCAAGCCCCTATGCCCACCCTTTGCGCCGCCTCTGTATTATATATATAATATAATATTATATACAGGGTGGGCAGAATGCAGTCCCTGATTTGAAGGATTAATTTTAAGAAAACGGTTCAAGATACATAAAAAAGGTTTTTATTGCTCAAAAGTACATATAATACCGGGTTTTTTTTTCACGATGTTTAGAAAATGATATCGTTCAAGTGTCGGCCTTGGCGAGCAATGCACATATTGAGCCTTTCAAAGAAGTTTTCGGCCAATCTTCCCAGTATATCTTGCGAAATTCCGGCGATGACGCCCTCAATCGCCTCCTTCAGAGCTTCAAGGGTTCGAGGTCGAACTTTGTATACCTCAGCCTTGACGTATCCCCACAGAAAAAAGTCACACGGGGTCAAATCGACGGAGCGAGGGGGCCATGGAACACCCCCCCCTGAAAGAGATCAGGTGACTAAGAAAGAGCTCTTGCAAAATTTTGAGTGAACGACTGGCAGTATGGGCCTTGGCTCTTGTTGAAACTAGAAGGCTTCGTGTTCCTCGCCATACTCTTCCATTTTGGGGCGCAAAAAGTTCTTCAACATGTCACAATAGCGAGTGAATTCACGGTAACAGTTAATCCTTCGGATTCAAAAAATAAGGGCCAATAATGCCTATAGAGGACACAGCACACCAAACTGTTACATTGGGGCTGTGAAGAGGTCTTTGATGCAGTTTACAAGGGTTTTCAGATGGCGAGTAACGAAAATTTTAACAAAAAACTCCTCTGCGTCGTCGCAACGCTTTCCCCGTTTTTAAAAAACATCTCCACAACAAAACCGTTGCTCACCTGACCACGGCATGGCGTCTACTGAGAACGGTATTGCTCACCCAACCTAACGGCACCTGCCACGCCCCTCTATTCGATCTGGGGGCCCTTCAGTGATTTTTTGGAACTAGGGACTGCATTCTACCCCGCCCTGTATAAGGGAATAATTGATAGCACCTAGATATATTTTTAAATGATTATTTATTTTTCAATATTCTTACTTCGTGTATAGGATATTCTGTGGGTTCTTTCGAAGATTGCCTCCAATATATATCATAAATTCGAGAAATTTTACATTTTCCAAACGACCAAATTCCTCTTTGGATTTGTCCATTATCTAAATGAAGAAAAATACCTTTTCCATGTTTTTTTCCGCATTTCCATTCTCCTTCATATCTATTTCCATTTGCTAGAATTATTTAAATAAATTAAAAAAACAAATCAAATGGACAAGTTCCTTAAATATTCGATACTCTTTTTAATACCAATGTATATAGGTACCTAAATATTTTTTTATAAATTTGACTAAGCTATAGATTATCATCTAATTTTTTAAGAATAACCATTCTAGTGGACAATTGTTGAAGATATGGAGTAATCGACTTTTTTTTAATTTTTTTTTTTAATTGCCTTCGGAATTGCCTTCGGAAACTACGGAATTGCCTTCGGAAACTACTATACTCCATTATGGCCATTGAGTGGTCGTGTGTGTGTGAGAAAGTGTGTGTAAATTAGTGTAGGGATCAGATTAATGTAGGAGTGCATCGACTTGGGCTTGAACCCGGGCTAGCTTGATTAAAAGGCATTTACGATATGAAGTCGACCAACCCGACCCCCAGGAAAAATCGACTTGAAATCAAAAATAGTTACCAACAATGATCGAAACGTAAAAAAATGCAATATAGACTTGCAATTCCTCAAGTATTAGATGAGAATCTTTGACTATTTTTATTTTAAATCAACGTTGACTTCGAATAGCCAGTGATATCTGATTAATAATTAAAGGAATAAATTATTTATTAACAAAATGAATTTTGGTCAAATCAAAGATTTTAATAGATATGTTTATATTGCGTGTAGGAAGGTCTTGTCCCCCCGAGAGTCGACCCGACAAGCACTAGTACGCTTTTTAGGGAACTATAGTCCGACCCTTGAGACCATCACCTCCAAACATTCAACATATATTGTTATAATTATTTATATTTCAAACGATTATGGATAAATTTTAGCAATGATCCGTACCAGTTTATTTTTTATAAGTACGCAAATCCTTGAAAACAATTTCTAAAATTAAAATATAAATTTAAAATTCAATGAAAAATATTTAATTTAGATTATTACAATACAATAAAAAAGTAAAATTTTGAATTAAAGTTACTTAGAAATGAGAAATTTTTCTATAAATGCTTAATTTTTTCTATTTTGAATCGCTCTTAAGTCTAAAGATATTATCTATAAAAAAATGCTTGAGATAAAAATTATAGAAAATTTAAACAAAAAAAAAAAAATGATAACTAATTTTGTCGTAAAACGTAAAACTTATTTGTAATGACGTAAACTGAGACTTCCGATGACGATAATATAATTGGGAAAGACTGTGATGGGTATCATGATGATGATAACGCAATTTGTAACACACCCTTTAATCTAACCTTGAATATAAATTCCAAATCCTTCAGGATGATCATTTTTCCATTCACCTTCATAATAATCACCATTAGGGAACCACTGAATTCCAATACCATCTCTTTGAGAAGTGGAAAAATTTCCCTCATATAGAGTACCGTCTTTATATCGAAGTCGTCCATAACCATGTTTATAATCTTTTATCCATTCTCCAGTATAAATAAGAGCATATTTTTTAACTTTATCGATTAAAGCATAAGTTCCATTTCCCCAACGTAAATTGTTATGCCAATCATTTTCATAAAAATAGCGAAAATTAGTTGTTGATTGGCCTTTTCCTAAAAAAACAAATTAAGAAAATATATATTTTTTTATGGTAATGATGCAAGAAGGAGCAATAAATGTAATTGACTTGGCATTGAAAAGGAAAGGAAATATTTATATAAGTTGAATTATTTTTTTTACTACTATTATTCATTGAATTATTTACATAAGAAAGGACAAAAAAGAACAAGAATGTAAAATTACAAATTTTTAATTAAGCTTCAAATTATATCTTAAATTACCTTATAATTTATACCTGAATGTTGTAATATTTTTGTATTTAATGTTTTGATGACCAAATGTTCTAACGGACAAGATCAATTTTAATAAAAAAAAAAAAAGTTGAATTAAGCGGCGTAGCGGGGTGGGCAAATGGGATTTTGATGCCCCGTCCCAGAGTAGAATATTGCAGCAATACTGCAGAGCTCTTTCGCGACAATCCACACAAAAAGTTTCAGCCTCTTAACCACTCCATACATATGAACATTGCTAAAATTTTAGGTTATGTTTTTTAACATGACTGTACTTTTTATGCTACTAGATCCTCTTTATGAATGGATCGTTTCCAAGCCATTGTTCTAATATCCCTCCACTAAAAATAATCACCCAAAAATTTTATTTTTTTATTTTTTATCAAAACTACGACGTAAATAATTTCAATTTTTTTTAAGTTACTCGGAATATATTATTCTAAGAAATATTAGTTTTTCATCAAGATGATGAAAGTCCTTCAATGAAAAAATAGATGTGTGGCACTCGGGGACTGCCGCGGTAAAGCTATTGCATAGCATTTTTTATCAACTTATGCAATTATAATATTTATGCAATATTTTTTTTCTTTGATATTAATTCAAGTTACACTTTTTGAGCGTGGTGACCGATAAGAAAACAATGTTTTTTCTTTTTCTTTTATTGAATAAATGAGAAGTTAATATTGTTTAAAATATTTTTATTATCTTACAATACATGTAGGTTATTCAGGAATTTTTATCATTGTAACTATAGGTTTATGGTAACTGAAATAAGAAACATAAGTTTGAGACTTGATATCCTCTAAATATCTGGAAAATACCGCGTCAATGGTGGTCCCATATTTTGTTGTGGATTCTTGTGGATCATTATTCATTTTCAAATTCAATTTTTCCGAAAGAAAAGTTGTCAACCGCTCTGAATTTTTATCAGTGAAGTTGATGTTGAAATCGCCAGCCAAGATAAGTGGAAATTTATTACCATTTGTACCAAGTATTTTCGACCCTTCTTCAGTGTACTCCAGTAAAGTGCGATGAATAAAATGCTCTACCTCGTCCAATTTTGGATTCGGAGAAATGTAAATTGCTACCATGACTATGTGTAGGCCATTTCTAAGTTTGCATAAGCACGCACAAATATCTCCAACAAATGAGCGCCTAACATTAACATCGCTAACGTGTGCAATATTTATTTCAATATTCGGAGTCATAATATTAGTAACATTATTATTATTTTGGTAAATAGCTACCCCACCTTTTGGAACAGTATCTCGTTTGAATTGAACAATACAATTGAAATGAGGTATTTCAATCGGATTATCACGCGTCATGCAAGTTTCGGTAAGAAGTAACACATTTGTTTGTCTCGTAACTGAATCTTGTAAATCGTATTTGTGACTATTTAGACTTTGGCAATTGAAAGTCATTATTGAAATGCCATTTCTATTACTAATGAAATCTAAGACACTTTGAGCTATCGTCTGAACACTATTTAAAGACAGTCTTTTGAATTCTTGCAACAAAGATGCAGTCGATGCAGCTTGTCTTCGATTATGATAAAACTTGAATGTAGAATTGTCGTTTTTTGTCGTGATATACAATTTTTCAATATTAGTCACCCGAGAGAGCGCAACATAAACGAGTTCCTGAGAATGTGCTTTACTATACTCATATACTATTTCGTCAAAAGTTCCACCTTGCGACTTATGTATAGTTAGAGCAAGAGCTGAAGTTAATGGAAAATATTTGCGTTTGGCTATACATTTTCTATCCGATGTTAATGAAATATTTGCTGTTCGTAATTCAATGGGAACAGCGAGATTGGCGACTCTATTTTGCACTGCTAGAGTGGCTGCTTTTTGCCTTTTTTTCTACCCACTTTACCTACGGTTACCAATAATAACCGAAATGTCAAAAATCCAATTTAGAATGGTTATTCCTCGACTGTTAAATGAGAATCGATCATTATTTTTGAATTAAAGTCAACATGAACTGCAAATTGCAAGTGATATCTGATTAATAATAAAGGAATAAACATATTAATATTTCAAATGAATTTGGATAAAGTTTAGCAACGATCCGTTGCAGTTTATTTTATTTTATCAATTAAATAAATAATAAATATAAAGAATGTAATTGGAATTTAGAATGTATATTTTATTTTCAAATATCTGTTAAAAAGAGCGCGAAATCAGCAACGACATCTGTGGCCAAATAGAAAGTTAATATCACGCATGCGCACTCTATGATAAGGAGCCCTAGAGCCGGTCGGAGTGGGGGGGTGTTAGGTTTATTTTCGTTACGGAATTTCTTGATTCGGTCGCCGCGCTCAAAGCCCGCGATAAAAGCTATGCAATAGCTTAAAATAAAATAATGATCATTTTCTCACCCTTTCTCAATCTACCATATGTAAAAAAATTCATTTTTAATTGCAATTATTTCATGTTTGGTCTGGTAAATCGTCTTCAAATTTTAACAGTGTGTTTATTATGATTTTAATGATTTATATTCCAAGTTTCAAAGACTTCTTGAATTTTTGCATTTGTGAAAGAGCTACCTTAAGAGATCGAATGAAAGAAAAGACACACCACAAAGACTCAGCCCCTATATGGATCTCAAAAGACCCTTGCATTACTGAAAAAAGGAGAAATTGATCAAGAAAAAATGGGGTTGAAAATGCATCAATTTAATGTTACATATTTTATAGGGATCCTATGAATTTTTAAACTTCGCGGTGGTCCAAAATTCGACCAGGTGCTCCAACAGAATAAATAGAAATACACTATTACAGGGAAAAATTATTTGTAAGTCTTTTACATAGGGCCAGTTGTATGTCGGTTGGTAAACTCTTTGTCAACGTTTAAAAAGAGTTTACCGACCGACATACAACTGGACCATAGAGTAATTTAGAGTGGAAGGCAGTGTTGCCAATTCAGCGGATTTCCCGCTAGTTCTGGCTAATTTTTACTCCAACTAGCTTGAAGAAATCTCATCTGGCGGCTAGTGGGAAATCTGGCTTTTTTCAAACATTTCTAGCGGAATATCTGGATTTTTTTACAAATCAAATAAAATTCATTTTTTTAAATAAAATTCCTCTATGATCAATACATTGTCAACATTAACAAAAATAGTGTTGGCACTTGGCACTCTTACGTTCTTCTTTTCTAGTCTCTTTTGTAATATATAGGTATGTTGAAAATTAAATTTTAATATAGCGCGCGCTCTTTTATTTTAGTTTCATATAGAATACCCTAAGCGACAAATCTATGGGATTTAGTTAGTAAGTCTTTGTCCTACTGTAAAAAAATTTCAATTTTTATATTTACTTAAATTAAATTTTTAGTAGATATCCTCCTATTTATTTCTTGTATACCTACATATATGTATTTTTTATGAAAATGATGAGAGAAGGAGTTACAACAAAAAGGTGCATCCCCTAAAGGCCTGAGTTGGTGCCTCCATCGTGAAAAGAAGAAGAGGGGATTTTATGGGCTGGGCGGGGGTCTAAGGTATCTGTGGATACGGGTCTTAAACAGCTGAAGATTATAAGTCGCGGGGAAGACTGTGACTGGGAGCGAGTTATATTATTGTAAACGTTTTTAAGATTGTTTTTTAAAAGATTTTTATTTTTTTTTAATTATAAAAAACTCAATAAATATTTTTTTATATTATTGTACATATTTTAAATAAAAGAAATAGCAAAAGCTGCACGACTCTTTATTGAAGCTTTGTTAAATATAAATAAATTCCAACTATAAAATTTTCTGGAATCCTATATTTAATAATATAAATTTATAATATGCACAATGTAAATTTCTATTTGTTATTAAACATATTTTGTATTGCAGTTTTCTAATTTATTAATAATTTTTGTTTAATACCATATTATTTTTATTCATCGTCGAGTATTATTATTATTATTAAAGCTAAAAAAGTTTATTTAACAAAAAAAATTGTGGTAAGTTAGTTTAAATCACAAAGAGAAATTACTCTCAATGCATTTCTTGTGGGAGCAATTGTTCACAATTTGAGTCATAGATGGCGCTAGGATCGGCAATCTGGCGGATTCTAGTCTATTTGGAAGATCAATCGTTGGCAACACTGGTGGGAAGCTACGAAAGCGCTCTCTAGCGGAGAACATTATTTTTATCCTAAAGATCTATTCAAAGATCATAGTCATAGTCATAGATAAAAGATATAGTTGATTCAAAGCCTTTGTGCGAAACGTTCATTTAGAAAATTTTCCAAACTACAAATTTATAAATTAAAATATTATTAAATATGCCTCGTTCTCGACGTCAAAGTTTTGCGAAAGGTTGCTTTCGCTACACAAATTCAGCTAGAGAACATACTTTTTATAGACGACCTAGAAATCCTGAAATGTAAGTACCCTATATAAAATTAACTAGTAATTTATTTGTAATGAAGCTGTTGAAGCTTTTATTTTCGTCATTAATTTGATTAAAGTTTGAATTTTAATTTATTGAAACAAATAAATAATTATAATTAATCATGTGTGATTTAAATAAAAATTCAAACTTTATTAATTTATTTCTTTTATTTTTTTTTTTTTTTTTTTTGATTTTTCGGCCTTTCTAGCCATAAGCCAATTTACGCTACTACTTATTTTTTAAAATTTGTCTCTACCCTCGGGCTCAGATTTTAGCAAATAAACTAGTAATTTATTTCTTTGATTTTTATATGTTAATTCTTTAATAATTTAATTATAGAGCTAAAGAGAGCGGTTCCTGTCATTTTATTGCCCATTCCAAACCGTCAGAGAGCTCTGTAACTTGTATACGCTAAAATACATTGTCTCTTTATGGAGCCTTCCACTCTATGGTCTATGGTTTTTTGAAATTATTATATAATTAATTTATAATTTACTTTATATGTAATGGGATGTAAATTTATAATAGATTACTAGTGGCAAATGAAAAAAATGTAAGGCCCTTATTAATTTCCACACCGGGGCGTAAAATTTGACGCGTATTAGAAAATGCTTTTATTTTGAAAAAAAGTTTATTTTTTAAATAGTTATACCTTCTTTGTAACTATAAATCCATTCTCCTTTAAATTTATCTCCATTTGGTTGAAAAATATTATGTCTTAAACCATTACGAAAGCCCTCTTTGATTTTTTTCATTATTATCAAAAAACTTTTTCTGTACTAAATCTACCAATTTCAATCTTTAAAAATTAATAATAATTAAACAATTATTTGTAGAATTAATTTGATCAAATAGAACTCTTATTAATTAGACATTAAAGAATCTTACTTAATCATAAAAATTTAAATTTTCTATCCAGGATGATTATAATAATCGTTTGTTTCTGAAAATCAAAAAGTTGTTAAAACTCAATTTTTTCAAATGGAACATGGCATAAATTTTATTATTTTTGAATTCTACATAAAAATCCAATAGGAGTTGATTAAATATACATAATAAATAATTAAGATCTAGACGAGTAAAATTTAAAATATTTTTTATTTAAAAAACTATTTAATCAACTCCTATTGGATTTTTATGTAGAATTCAAAAATACAAAAATTTATGCCATGTTCCATTTGAAAAAATTGAGTATTAACAACTTTTTGATTTTGAAAGAAAAAAAATGTATGGCGCTTATTAATTTCCACACAGGGGCGTAAAATTTGACGCGTATTAGAAAATGCTTTTATTTTGAACAAAAGTTTGTTTTATTAAAGAGAAATACCTTCTTTGTAACTATAAATCCATTCTCCTTTAAATTTATCTCCATTTGGTTGAAAAATATCATGTCTTAAACCATTACGAAAAGCCCTTTGATTTTTTTCATTATTATCAAAACATTTTTTCTGTACTAAATTATTTGTTTTTAAAAAATACATATTTATAGATAATTTATTTTTAAAAAAATTGCCCAAAACTCTTATTAAAGTAAAAGAGAAATAAATAAAAATAAATATATAGAATAATTCAAAAATTTAGTTATTTTATTTTTGTTAAGTTGCTTAGTTGGTATACTTTTTATTTTATAATATCATCGATATTTGTTGATGTTTATTTCTTTAAAATACATATTTACAATTCTTTTTATATCAAATTTATTCGATTAATATGGAAAATAAAAATAGGAAAGAAGGAAATGGTCATTCATTTCATAAACCAGAAGCTCGAAAAAGACTCAACGAGAATAAAGATGGGTATGTAGCTTAGATTATGATTATTCAAAAATCTTAAAATTAATTGATGTATTTTAGAAAAGGAAAACTTAACAAGTGTCTATTTGAAAAGAAATCCTTTAAGAATCCATTAATTTACATTAAATTCAGAAACAAACACATGGCTAGGTATTTTTAAGAAAATGAAGTTTGTTTCTTGTTCTTTCTATTTAAATTAGGTTAATTTTTGAATGTCAAATAATAATTTAAATGTTTTTTTTTTGTTTTGTTTTTTTAGAAGATACGGTCCACAGATAAAAAAGATGTTGAATGAATTCATTCCAGAAGGGAGAGTTGAACAAAATAATGAAGATATCACTGTAATCGAAGTTTTGGATGAGAAATCAAACTCACAGGAATACGAAGTCAAAAATTATGATGATGAATATTTATTTGAATTGGACACACGGCCCAGAGCCAAGGATGATTTAGATATACCCACATATAAGGTAATTTAATTTAATTTATGTCACACGAGACACAAATATTTATAATTTACTTATAAAATATTTTCTTTGTTTTCAATTTTAATTATTTTCACAAAGAGAAACAAAGAAGTTGTCCTCTGCTTGATGCAAATAAACATACACACATATATATCGAAATTATATATATTATTCGTTTGTTTAAGACTATAGTTTCGAAGGCTTGGCCCTCATCATCAGTCTTTTTAATTATGAGTCATTCCGTGCCAAATCTACACACTTTAAATAAAAATTTTACCTCACCACTTTAGATTTTCTTGAAATTTGGCACACTGATATATTGTGCTAATATGAATGAAAATACAAAATTTCAAATTTTTATCTTGAATAGTTTTTTTTATACGGCCTTGTGAAGTTTTCAAAAAATCGCAAAAAAACCACGAATAAACAATTTTGAACTGCTCTAAAAGCTGTCTTAATTGAGTTAGAGAGGTGGGACAGGTGTCATTTTGCAGTTTTTTAATGTCTTTTCAGAGACATACAACATGACATAGGTTGTAATATTTTTTTTTTCTAAATGTTAATCAAATTTTGATTTTGATTTTTTCTAAAAAGTACACTTTTAAAATTTTCAAAAAAATTCTGTAAATAGATAGTACTAATAATCTATTTACAGAATTTTTTTTGAAAATTTTAAAAGTGGTACTTTTTAGAAAAAAATCAAAAATTTGATTTACATTTAGAAAAAAAAATTATTACAACCTATGTCATGTTGTATGTCTCTGAAAAGAGCATTAAAAAAAGCTGCAAAATGACACCTGTCCCACCTCTCTAACTCAATTATGACAGCTTTTAGAGCAGTTTCAAAATTGTTTGTTCGTTGTTTTTTACGATTTTTTGAAAACTTCACAAGGCCGTATAAAAAAAACTATTTAAGATAAAAATTTGAAATTTTGTATTTTTATTCATATTAGCACAATATATCAGTGTACGAAATTTCAAGAAAATCTAAAGTGGTGAGGTAAAATGGGTGTGTTGAGTTGACATGGAATGACCCGTATAAATATTATTTTTCATTGGATCAGTATCGCGTGGATATTGAAATTTTTTTTCCCTTTCCCAGCTGAATAGTCAGGTAGAATTAAAAACTTTTTGGGTACACATCCATATATTTATCTTTTTCTAACTGATGATGGAGTCCAAGTCTTCGAAACTATAGTCTCAAACAAATAAATACTGATATAAAATTTCGATATATATGTGTGTATGTTTATTTGCATCAAGCAGAGGACAACCTCTTTGTTTCTTTTTGTGAATCAACAACTCTGCTACTCTCGGCAAAACAAAAACTTTTCAAATAAATTTTTGGACACTTTCTACTTTGCAGCAATTTCTATCAACTTTTCTATTTTCTATGGAACTCCCCAAATATTTTTGCATCATTAGATTAAGTGTTGAAAATTAAGATGATTTTGTATAATGCGCTTGATGTTTAAAATTTATAATTTCCGAGTTATTTTAGATAGTTTGTAAAATCTACCAATTTAGCGTTCATCTTTAAAAATTAATAATAATTAAACTATTTAATTGAAAAGTTTTTGTTTTGCCGAGAGTAGCAGAGTTATTGAAACAAATAAATAATATATATACAGATATATCATCTCGGTATATATGTGTGTATGTTTATTTCCATCAAGCAGAGGACAACCTCTTTGTGAATTAAACTATTGTTTGTAGAATTAATTTGATCAATCAGAACTCTTAATTAGACATTAAAGAAACTTACTTAATCATAAAAATTCAAATTTTATATCCAGGATGACCATAATAATCGTTTATTTCTGAACATCAAAAAGTTGTTAATACTCAATTTTTTCAAATCCCACATGGCATAAATTTTAATATTTTTGAATTCTACATAAAAATCCAACAGAAGTTTATTAAATATTCCCTATACCTAAAATTAATAGTTTTTTAAATAAAAAATATTTTAAATTCCACTCGTTCAGATCTTAATTATTTATACATAATAAATAATGAAGATCTGGGCGAGTGAAATTTAAAATATTTTTTATTTAAAAAACTATTAATTTTAGGTATAGGGAATATTTAATAAACTTCTGTTGGATTTTTATGTAGAATTCAAAAATATTAAAATTTATGCCATGTGCCATTTGAAAAAATTGAGTATTAACAACTTTTTGATTTTTAGAAATAAACGATTATTACCGCCAAAAAAACTTTCAATTTATTTTAGTTTACTTTATTATACAGACTTAAAAATTGGAGATCTCATAACTTGTTTATTTTAATGCAGTCAAAACACAACGTTGAATCTCTAGCCGCGTCGCCAGCAACTTTCCAGTCATATTCGATTCTAACTCTCTGGAGTTCATTGATAATATATTATCAATGTTAGGTGTCCCTCAGGAGACTGACCTATTTTGGAATGACCAAATAACATCTGCTCCTGTGTTCGAGCTTACTTTTCTCTTCAGGTCAAAAAACCCAATCAACTTCTATATAAGGCTCATATTCGCCGTCCTTGTCTCGAATATGGCTTTCCTATGTCTGACATTTCTTGGAATGACCATATCTCAACCACTTCTAAAGCTGCAGCGCGCAAGCTTGGTCTCCTATTTAGGTCTAGACGCTATTATACTCCCAGTCAAATTCTTACAATGTATAAGGCTCAAATAAATTCATCCCTGTCTCGAATATGGCTCTCATCTGTCGAGATGGGCCTCCAATTACATTTTACAATTTTTTTTTAATATTTTATTATATAATACAATCAACATGAATAAGGATTTCTCACTCCTTCATCTGAAAATATATCAAAAGCTGATATTTCTCAATGACAAGCATCTCAAGTGGATGCTGATTTTGGCCAATAAGTCCTGAGATTTATAGGTTCTTGTGCTCTCATCATGCGGAGACAATTGTATTTTTTTATGTGTAAACTTAAGGGTTTTTTTAACAAATCCTTCCAAAGATAATTCCGAGAAGGCCATGAACCTTTCTCATTTCTTCATGAAAAACTACATAAAATTCTTTATTAAAGTTGTTATAGGGAAATAAGGATTATATCTTTTATGCAGATAATTTATATTTTATTGTCAACGTTTCGTCAACTTTGTTGACTTCTTCAGACTCAAATAGTTAACTTCCCTGCATATTTGTCATTTTATAATTATTCTTTCTTGGTAAACATATCAAGGCAAGTCAACAATCAGCTTTCCTTGATATTATTAGATAAAAAATACTTTGTAGGTTTCACATTAATAGTGTTAAACCTACCAAGTATTTTTTGTCCAATAATTTAAAAAATGTTTCACCAAGTACCAACACCAAATTCCTTAAAAACTATTGCCTTGTTATGTTTACTAAGAAAGAATAATTATAAAAATTACAAATATGCAGGGAAGTTAACTATTTGAACCCTGAAGAAGTCAACAAAGTTGACGAAACGTTGGGAATAAAATATAAATTATCTGCATAAAAGATATAGTCCTTATTTCCCTATAACAACTTTAATAATTTAAACGATTGACATAAATAATCGAAAAAATTCTTTATGTTTGTGCCAGAAAAATTTCACCACGTGAAATACTCGGGTTCGAAATCATACAAGAATGTTAGCCTTTTTTCATAATTTAAATGACTTAAAGAACAATCTTTATTATATATTTAATATATAAATGAATTAAAAATCCGGATAAGTTTTTCCTTTAATTATTATATGTTAACATTAATTAATAAATATTCAAATTTCAGACTCGAGGTATTTTACTAAATAACTCCATACAGAAATCGGATAATTTAAATCCAAATAAACCTCCACCGCCTCCTTCAAGAGTGACATGTTTTAACTGCTTGGGAGAACATTTAATTCGAGATTGTCGACGACCTAGGAATCCAGAACGAATTCATGAAAATAAAACTAGACTTCTAAGTAAAAATCCAAGATATGGGTAAGTTTATTTTTTTTTCTTTTGTAAAATAAATAAAAAATAAAATAATAATTTAAATATTTCATTTAATAAATATTTTAGTCGTTATCATAAAGAAGAAAACGAAATAGGCGCAAACGATTTTATGCCTGGGCAATTAAGTGATTCTCTAGTTCAAGCCTTAGGATTACAAAAAGGAGAATTACCTCTGCATATATATCGAATGCGTATATATGGCTATCCTCCTGGATGGCTTGAAGAAGCAAGAATTGTTCACTCTGGTCTTACAGTTTTTGATTCAACTGGAAAAGGTTAGTTTTAAAAATATTACATCTAATTTTCTTGTTTTAGTAAATATTGGTGCTATTTGTGCCCAAGTTCATTACTGATTTTAATTGACACACACAATGGTACATTTAATAAGGGTACTACGAGCCCTATGACATCTCACCACTCATATTATTTAATTAAAATGCCAGGAATCGCATTCTCTAAAAACTTTACTTATAATGAAATTTTTCGTAGAGTTATTTGATCATTTTCATTTGTGCCTTTCCTCTTACCTCGATATCAAAATGTATTTTTAGCCTATAATTTAACTTGGAAAACATCTGATCCAAATAGGAAATATTTCATAAAGATAGCTCTAGCCATTTTTATGCCAATTGCGAACAGAATTTCTGCTGACTGACAGACCGAAATTTTCTTGAAGGTGTTTTCTTTCATTATTTTGCTTGGGTTTTGGGTACATATATAAATACTAGCTGAGAAACCCGCCTTCGGTGGGCGTCTCCGCTTGCCAGGGGACGTAATCCATCCCATTCCACCCCCACCCCGGGCCCCCGCACCACACCCAGTTTTCTAGCTCCCTAGAGGCCCTCAGAATATGTATACAAAATTTGGTTGAGTTTGGTTGAATGGCGAGAAAGATACTAAGCCTTTTGTGTTTTAGACCACAAAATCAAAAATCCTCAACTTTTCAGTTCAGGGGTCAAATTTCAAAAAAATAAAAAACTCCCGAGATATACCATTAATAAACCTATTTACCAAATTTGAATGGTAAAAGTTGAAGTTGAAAATTTACCCTAAAATGACTATACATATCTCTCTTTCGAGGACAAATAGAGCAAAATACTCAAATGTTTTTTTTTTATTTCAATGCTTCATCTTTCTAAACTAAACCCATATCGATATCTTTTCTGGTTTAAGCGATCTTGAAAAACACATTTTTCCCCCATTAAGGGTTTGAATTTCAAAAAAATCCCTTCTTAGCACACCCATAAATCGTTGAAAGAATATACACCCCAAATTTCAGTTTTCTAGGTCAAGCGGTTTAGGCTGTGCGTTGATAGATGAATGATGAAATCACCTTTTTTTATATATATTAAGATAAAAAACCTTAATTTAATATATAAATATATAGATATTCCTTATTGGCTCTTGTTTATAATTTTAATAGATGATTTTCTTTTAGCTAAGATTAGGTAAAATTTAAATAAAAGTAATGATAAAATGTTTTTTTTTTTTTACCCTGAATTCAATACAAGTCCTCCTGGCAGGCAAACGAAATAAAAATAAATTTATATTCCTATAAAACAAGCATAAACAACATAGCCTGATTTATTATTTGAAAAATTCTTTCATGTTTGACACTTAGATAAAACAAATATTTAATCGGTTTTTATTTCCATGAATGGGTTAATCATATTTATTAATTATGAGTAATGATATAGTAGCAGAGGCCGACCACCGACAAGATGGTCCGGTGACATTAAACTTATCACCAGCAACTGAATACAAGCAGTGCAAGACAGAACGAAATGGAGAATTCTACAGGAGGCCTACGTCCAGCAGTGGACCAGAATGGCTGATTGATCATGATGATGATGAATGATATACATTTATAAAAAGCATTTTATCTTCCATCAATCTTCATCAATTTAATTATTAGATTATTTCTTATTCACAAAAAATTATATTTATTTTTTTACCATTAATTCTATTCTTTTAATAGCTACCGCCGATCCAAATGATGAAGAAGGAGAAATTTTAGAACCTGGATCTAAAGATGAATATGACTTTAGAAAAATATGGGATTTTCCAGGATTCAACGTTCCAGGAGATTTTATTGAGGAAGCTGATTGATTTAAAACTTGTTGCAATTTGTATTTAGATTGTAATTGAGCATATAGCTTACCGTCTTTTTCTATTTCTACTGTGTTTTACATTCTTTATTTTTTTTATTAATCTGAGAAATAAAGATTTAAGGTAGTTGTTTCCCGACAATACTAGCAAAAAGTTAAGAGTAGTTAGAGTATATAGAACAGACAATAAGGATTCATAATTCATAAGCCCAAAACTTTTTGCTGTTTATGTACCAGTACTAGCCAATCCCGTGCTCATTTGACAAATCTGGCAACACTGTCCGAGCTTTATCATAGAAATTTCAGATAAAGTACATTATAAAGGGAGATTTATAAAACAAAAAGTTCTTAATAAGCGATTGAAAGCTGTTGCGATAATGGCTGAAGGGAAAAAACATCAAAAAAATTACTAAAGTTAACCCACTTTTTAGGTTAAATACATACGTTGTTGCCAGCTTATTTTTAGTGTAAATTTTTAATTATACATCTTTCATTATTTATCTCAGAAACTGTGTTGTAACTATGAATTAAAATTTTCTTAAAAAATGTATTAGTTATTGTTTAATGTTGGTTTAGTTTTTTATAATAATGGTAAGAAGAGTTTCTTAATTATAATTATAAATGTATTTAAACTTTCCGATATCCCGTATAATGAAATGTATAAGAGTCTGAAAAACTTTATCTTTGGAATTTAATATCTCCGGAACTATATTCTTCATACATTTCGTTTTGCCACCAATCAATGCAGAAGTATTTAAATAATAATTTCTAAATTTCAAAAAAATCATAAGAAAACCCATATGGTGAAACAACTACCTTAAAGGGTCGGAACCCTAAAAACTAATTATTTGTTCACAACAAATAAATTGGATTTTGTAGTTCATGAGTCGATTTTATTAATTTTTACAAATATTTTATGCCATGTATTATTAAAATATTTTAATTACATCTAATTTTTATTTTTTTAGGAAGCTGATGCTTTGGGGTATCCTCCAATGTCCTATGATCAAAGTAAGGAAGTTATGCTTAAAGAGCTGGCTCCTAGAGCAGCTAAAGCCTATCGTCGACGACGTCAAAAACCCCTCAATCAGTTAAATTCGTCTAAAGGATTTGAGCCAAATACTACTGCAGATATGGATTTGTCCGATATTTCAGATTGTGAAACTATTGAATCATCTCAAATTCCTCTTCCTCCTCCTGCTGTAATAGAAGAGGTAATTTTTATTTTAATTGCTTAAATATTTTTTTTTTTTAATTTAATTAAATAATTAAATACATGGGGAAGGTAGTAAATAAGTCACAAAAAGCAAATTTTACATGGGGCAGAAAAATCAGAGTAGATGTTACTAAATAACAAGTGTGTGCTCTTATGACCATCTTCCGTCGTTCATAAAAACTAAAGTACTCGCAACTCGGACTTACTGATCTTTATATGCTATTGGCATGACTTCATACTAACTTCTCTATAAAAAAACTACTACTTGCCATTAGTAAATAAAAATCATTTCCATTCACTCGCACTTGCCACTCTACTAATAATAAACACTTATATTGTGTGTTTACACGACACAGAATTAGTACGAGTGGTTAGTACTAAGCTAGTGTAAACTAGCCTTTAATTAATTAATTTAACTTAATAGCTTAGTAATTATGATTCAAAATGAAAAATATTTTTTTCAGTGAATAGCACATTAAAGTTAAAAGTAAATAAATATTATATGAAATATTCATTTACTATGAGTTAAAATTTCTAGGTCACTAGTTTCACATTAAAATTAAAAAAATAAAAGAGGTAAATTTTTTCAATATATATAATTTCGAGCAGTAAGCTCATCTTCAGGAAAATACAAAATTATAGTAAATTGAATATTTCATATAATATTTAATTACTTTTATCTTTATTAAAGATGTTTCACCTTGCACCAACACCACAATCTCTATCAATTATGAATAGCACATTTGTTTAATTTATAAAGAATAAATTAAAAAGATTCTGTTTCATGTGAATAAATAACTTATTGAATATGATTAGGTTTACTTATTATAAATGTATATTGCCCTTTCACTATCTCCCTTTAGGCCTTTCTATTTAATTCCAGTTGGATGCACGCAACACGACTGGGATTGGGAAGGCTCTAAAATAACAACCACGTATACCGTATTTATTCGCTAAAGCCCTCAGCATTTTTCATGGTTTCCTATTTAAAATTTCGTGGTGCAGGTCTTATTCATATCATAATGATTGAATGATTATTACTGTATTTTCTTATTAATCTTAAAAGTAACCTGTATGTTTTATGCTGTGGCGATAAATGATTTAATTATTGAAAGTAGTATTATTTAAAAAAATTTCACTTTTAGTGTAGAGAAAATTTAGCGTATCTCCTCGCTATATGACTTAACCCCTGCCCCCTATTCTTCTTTAAGACATACCAAATTATTTATTACATTTTAAATAACATTTTTTCTTTTTTTTATTCAATTTTAGAATACCAATGATACTAATTCACTTAGTGAGCTTGAAAATCAAAAATTGCGTCTGCTTGAGGAATTAGAAAATGTAAATTCCGACGCTAGTGGAAATCCCGAAGAAGAAAATACTAAAGAAGAAAATACTAAAGAAGAAAATACTAAAGAAGAAGTTAGTATAATAGAAGCATGTCAATCAAAACCATCCCCAGTTACCACTACCCCTTTACGTTTGAGGACAACAAGTGTCAATTATGGTACTCCCATAATTGAAAGTATTTCCCCTTATATATCTCTACCAGATAGAGAAAAATTTAGTCATGATATTCAAGACGTAATTAATTTTGAAAATTTGCCCAATGCCACTGGTAAGTACGAAGCAATGAACGGATTACTTCATAAGGTTCGCAAAGAAGTTCAACGACTTCAAAATGAAGATGGAAATTTATAAATTTTAAATATTTTAAAAATGTACATAACACATTAATTACTAAATTTAAAAGCTCAAAAATATTTTCTTTAATTAGCATATCCATATATATATATGTATATATATTTGGATATACAATTTTTATATGATTAAATTGAAATACTTTTTTTTATAATCCATTTTTTTCCTATCAATTTTGAAAATTCTTTGAAAACTTATAAAGAACATATTTTTTTACTTTTAAATATCCTTGGGATAAAAAATTGTACATTTGCACATAATAAAATATATTAACATTTTTCTCAAAGTACAAAACAAATTATGAAAATTGTTTTTAATATTTTATTATAATTTTGTAAAATAGTAAATTTTTCTAAAACAAAATACAAAATAAAAGTAAAAATCAACAAAACGGAGTAAATGCGTACCTATTTAAAATATATATGGTAATAAAAAAATCCTTTTAATCAAATTTAAATGTACAATGACTAATTGAATTATCTTTAAAAAAATCTTTACTCATATTCCTTTAGAAAACTTATAAAAAAATAATTGAGTTTACTTTTATTTTGGTATAATTAAAACATATATCTATATATTAAAAATATAGATTTTTACTTGTGGGATTTTAACAAAGATAATTTTTTTTTTTAATTTTTTAGTAAAATATATTAATGAATTTTATAGATCACCTACTGTATATTTATTATTTAATGGAAGGTCAAATAATATTAACGAAATTATTAATATTATATATATTTAGAAACAGGAGCGTCTATACCTGTAGTCGGGGTGCAAAAGTATACCCTCCCTTAGACACTAACAAAACGTGGAATAGCGTAAGGGCAATTTAAAAAAGCGGCCCAAAATAGGGCATTCACTGAAAAAATTCAAAATTTAGAGCTCTCAAGATATGGAATAGGCAAATTAACCCTTCTTTTTAAGGGAGTTCGAGACTGCTTATCTATCTAGTTAATCTTCGAAAAAATCTTTTGTATTTCTGCAGAGTGACAACCTCTGCAAACCAAATTTTTTAATAAAAAAATTGTTATTGATGAGGTTTATTTAGAATAAAGAGAAGATTGAGATAAATTTTTTCTCATTATAAAAACATTTATTTAACACAAAAACAATTTCAACAAATAGAGTTGGAATTCTACACGAGTGCTTTTGTTATATTCTGTTGGCTGCAAATAACTTTTTATTTTTTACATTTATGAATACCTAATTAACTAGACTGTCAAATCTATTGAAAAATGTATCATTCTATTCATAAAAGTTGAATTTTTGATATGTATGAATTTGTTGAAAATTGTATAATTTATATAGAAGTTATAGCCCTTTTAAAACCTCGGTCCATTTACTTCCATGCTAAAAGGACAATTTTCAATAATTTATTTCTTGGTAATGGGACAGACAATCAACTTCAAAATTCGGGAATAAATATTTAATTCTTCAATGATTCGATGGTAAAAAAATTTGAGAATTTTCTTATAAAAATGATAAACAGTCCCGAACCTCCTTAAATGCGATTTATGCAAGAAGAAGCTGACAGGCGAATGCGTTAGTTCAATTTTTTTCAATTTGACGAAGGAATATTGAGTATTCAAGGCGTGTTTCTTACAAATGAGGCTTTAGAGGGGATTATTGACTTTAACTTGTATCTATAGTACAGGTAAAGGGCAGAAACGGTGAACAAGCAAGTGAGCTACGTGCTTTATTGCTCTCTTCTAATTTGGGTCTAGGCTAGGAAGAGAATGTTTGTAGGCTTCTCTCTACAGAAAGGAGCCATATCCGAGACAAAGGTGATTTTTTGCTTTGTATGGGTTAAGAAGTTGAGCGGGCGGAAAATACCTTCTAGACCAGGGCTGTCCCACGTGTGCCAACTTTTGATGTGGCTTATTTTATCAAACTCGGGCATGAAATGTCTAAAAATTATTTGCTCTATAAAATACAATACTGCGGTTAATGGGAACAGTGTCTCTGACATTTTTTTAATTTTATTGTATAGAAAGAAAAAAGACATTAATTATAGGTGGATTTTTAATAGATTACGCATTTTCTTTAACATATTGCAATTTTTTACTTTACCATACAAGGTATGGTCAAATATTGTAATCGTGCATGAATAATGTGTTTTTTTTTTGCTTCTTTTTTTCGAAATATCTAAAAAACGGCTGAAACTATTTTGATATTGGGCAAAACCATGGCATTTAGGTCCACAAAGAAGCTCTAATAAGTGAACATCGAAAAAACTATATTTTTCGGGATAATAACTGTTTTGTCAAAATGTCTGTTAGTTAGTTTGTGCATATCGACACAAAATTAAGGGGGCGAGGGGTTAAAATTTTAAATTATAATATTTTCAAACTAAAAAATCAAGAAAAATGAAATATACTATAAAATGAATCTATAATAACGAAAATATTTTTTTCTGGCGCCAAAATTAGTGGCCTGGGGAGGGGGTCAAAAATAAAAATCTAGGCCATTTGAACAAACTCAACCAAATTTTGTATACGTGGGCCCCTCACAAGACTAAATATGGAAAAACAAACCTCCTAGAATGAGGGGGTGGGGGGGGGGGGGGGGGCCAAAAAATAAAATCTAGGCCCTTTTTTTTTTTTTTTTTATGATATTGATGTGAGAAGGAGATACACCAGAAGGTGGATCCCCTAAAGGCCTGTATGGGCTGGCCCCTCCATCGTGAAAAGAACAGAGCAGAAGGAAAAGAAGCCGGGATCACGAGCCAATCTCAGAAACTTAGATACAATTCAATATCCAATTTACTAAGCTTGGACCAAACTCAACCAAATTCTATATACATAATCAGTGGGCTACCAGAAGACTAAAAATGCAAAAACTATCCGCCCAAAATGGGGGGGTTAGGGTCAAAAAATTAAAATCTAGGCTCTTGTACCAAACTCAACCAGAAGTGTATGGTAAAGTCAAGTGGATGGCCTCATTAGAACGTGTCAATTTATTGTGCATTATATACGTTTCAAATTGAAATATTAGAAGTAAAATATATATGTGGCTCGCCAAAAAATTTTGTTGGGCAACATTTTTCTAGACCTAAAGATAAAGTAAAGTGTTGGGAATGATCGAATCACGTGCTAATAAGGCAAGCTTTTCATAGAATTATTGACTTAATTTCATCGTAGCACATTCGTGATAGTATCTCAAAAATAAGGTGATGTGTCCATCCACATTACTTTACCATACACCTTATGATTTAATTTTAGAAGCTTAGCTGCCCCCCTCATATTAATTTTTATTTATTTAGCAATTAATCATATTACATTTTAAATATTATATTTTTATTGTAAATATAAGCATTATTCGATTCTTTTTTGAAAATTTTACTATATTAAATTATTTTTTAACCCTCACTATTAACTTCCCATAAGTATAGCAAGCATATACGAAATTTCGTACAAATTGATCAAATTATTATATAAGACTTAATATTGATAGTTGTATTTTTTGAACCCCCCCCCCCCCTTCATTTTGGTACCCGAAAGAAATAATGACTTTCTTTTTTATAAAATCCTAAAAGACATTTTGGCAAAATAATTAATATCTCATAAAATACAATTTTATCGATCTTTCTTGCAGACAAAAACGCGATAGTACAAAATACTTTTAGCCGTTTTGGAGAGATTTCAAAAAACCAAGCAACTTTTTTAGACTAAAATTAAATCTGAATGATTATTTTTAATCTTACATTTTATTTCGCGAATCCTTGGTTTACTTTATTTATTTTAATTAAAAAAAAAATAATTATGTAATAGGGGATCCCAAGAGGGGATTTTGGGATTTACTTATGTACGGCAGGTTAACATATGGGGGGTGCATTGCACCCTGTTAAGTACTTCCACCATATACGAGTATTTGGCCACGCGTGTAGCCCTACACGAGCAGCCTATCAGAATAGTAACAAAAAATCGATAGTTTGAAATACTCGAGCGCCTCAGATCGCGGTATGGTTAATTACATGCTGAAAACTGTACATTTCAATAATCTGACGATTTGAGCGTGACGTAAGGGAGTGGGGGGGGGGGGGGGGGGCACAAACTTGCAAAAAAACGGTCACCTCGACATTCTCGAACGCAGTCGAATTTTTTTTTATTTTGAAGGAAATAATTCAAGGATAACGGGAAAAATATAATCTGCCCATTTTCACAAGCTGAAGTAACAAAAGTCATTAATAACGTTTAGCGCGTGCAGCTATAGTGAAGCATGTACCCGGTGTACCGGAAAGTCATTACCGGTTTTTCTAACAGATGTCGCTAGGCTTAAGTATGCAATGTTATGATTTGACACATATGCATTTTATTATACTGACATCAAGCTTCAAAGCTATACATGTTATATTTTGCGAAAGTAACACCTTCATAGATTTATACCTCTTTGAAAATGTCAAGTTTCATGCCTGAAAACGTGCATTTGCGGCACGCATTACTTTTCTTATTTAATCAAATGAAAGTCATCGTTTGCTGGTAGAAACTTACGGTGAGCATGCTTTAACCTTAAAAACATGTGAGGTGTGGTTTCGAAAATTCAAAAGTGGTGATTTTGATGTGCAAGATAAAGAACGTTCTGGTAGACCAAAAAAGTTTGAAGATGCGAAACTACAGGAGTTATTGGATGAAGACCCAACCCAAAATCAAAAACAATACACCGACAACAAATGATCAATTTGAACCACGCAAAGAAGAAAAACGTCCAGAATGGGCCCGAAGACAAGGTAAAGTGATTTTACAACACGATAACGAGCCGTCTCATAAAGAAAAACCGGTCAAGGAAGCGTTGAAAGCACTTGGGTGGGACATATTATCGCACCCGCCGTACTCTCCAGACCTTGCCCCGTCCGACTATCAACTTTTCGCATCGATGGGACACGCGCTTGCAGAGCAGCACTTCGCCAATTTCGAAGAAGTTAGAAAATGGCTCGATGAATGGTTTTGCTCAAAGGACAAACAGTTTTTTTGGGATGGCATCCATAAATTGCCAGAAAGATGGGCAAGATGTATAGAATCAAATGGCCAATACTTTGAATAAATAAATTTTCCATTTTCTTAAAAATTACGTAGTTTTTTTTTCTTCGAAAAAACCGGTAATGACTTTCCGGTACACCTAGTTTTCCCCACTCCGCGACTCTCCCTCCCTTTCACTCTATATAGAGTACCTGGCCAGCGAGCGATGCTCGGTAACTTTTTGCTTCAGTTAAAAGCTATATATTAATTCCCGGACCTCCACCACTTCACCCCATCTCCTGCGATCGATCGAGTATTTCAAAATGGCGATTTTTTTTTCATTTTCAAAAAGCCGCTACGAGTTTGCGTCACATCTGAATCGTCAGTCTTTTGAATAGGAGCTTCGTTCTGGTTCATTTATCATCCCCTTTGAATATCTGACGCGCTTGAACAAATCCCCCCCCCCCCCATTTTTAACCCTTCCGTACGGCCGCCCCCTCCATGCAAACCGGCAGATTAAAATAACTCCGTCATCGGAAACACGTAGGGCATATACACTATCAATATCTGACGCGCTCGAGTATTTCCATGTGACTGTTTTTTTTTAAATTTTTAAAAGCCTGTAGACGCTCCACCCACCGATGAAAGAATATACATCATATGACCTTTTTTTTCTTTTAATCTTTAAAATCCAATAATTCTCACGACGCTCGAGTAAAACTACATTTTCCCCTAATATAATCAATTCACAGATACTAAGGGCCTAACCACGGGTGCTGTGCACCTCCGCTTAAGACGCCCCTGTTTATTAAACATTTACTTTGCATATTTTTTTAAACAGTAAAATATAAATCATTCTTTGATTAAATTAATAGTTATTTCTTATTAAACTGATTCTTTAATAATATTTTATTATATTATTAATAAGCTAATTATTAGATAAATGATATATTTAATTAGTAGTGCAATAACTTTAATATGGTAATATTATGGACCATTTACAAATATTTATCCTTAAGTTAAGGATTTGCCATTTAATTGTTCAAACGAGTTTCTATATGTAATATGAAAATCAATTATATTTTTTTATTAAATTTACATTATAATTTTAAAATTTATTTATAGAAAATAGAATTTACATTCTTAACCTATGGATAATATTTATAAAAATTATGCATGTAAATGGTCTTTTTAATGTATATTTCTATATATGATTTTTAATTAAATTTAGATTAAACATCTTAAAAGTACAATTATATTTAATGTTAATATATAATTTAAAAATATTTGTAGTTACTTTATTATATTTTATTTTGTATTTACTTGGAAATCAGTTGAGAATTTGAAAATATTTTATTAAAAATTGAATAAATGTGTAAATCTGATATATAAAATTCTGTCTTTTTTATACATTAAGAACGTTCCTTAATAAATCGATTTTCTTGCAATCCTTTTAAAACTTTGAAAACACATATTTATAAGTCTTCTTTATACGTAGAAATTTTTTTTCAATAGTCCTTGCGGCACTAAATTTGTAAATATTGACCATTGAAATTTGCATATTTAACACGCGAACCCTATCCCGATTGATGTTAAAGCGACTGTTTCATTAAATAACAATCGTAATTTTCTTGCAATTATTTTGAAAAACTGAGAATCATTAACTGAAGATATAACAAATATTTTTCTGTTAAAATAATTGTATCAAGCGGTATTCGTTTTGTATGAAAAATGTTAAAAGTTAGGTACTTTTGATGGTTTTCATTTTTTCTCTCATGGCATGGCAAGTGAGAGATGGCGACTTGGCAACGTCGCACTAAAATGACTCAATTTTTCCATATCTAAGAAACTTCTGCAGCTGGTGCATTTGAGATTTTTAGCTAATTCTCTCAACCTAACTATACTGTTCTCATCTGGAATTTCGCATTGAGCTGTTTCATTAAATGTTTTTTTTGATTTGTCTTTTAGCGTCGGTAAGAATGCAATGTTGCCAGATCCGAGAAACGACGCAGTGAAAATATGTTTGGCTTTCTGCGCTTGTGAGAGTAGGGGAAAGAGGGAACAGCATCTGAGCTATATTAGGGAACGTCCTTAAATGCACTTACAGCCTCATTCGTCACATTAGTATTATAATAATTTTTAAAATATTCTATTTTTTGAGTTTTTTCCATCACTGCTCTATCCTATAAAAATTTTATCTTTTATTTATAAATTTGTAAAATCCAAAAGTGGAGGGGTCCCTTAATAAACCATTGGTCGGTCTTTATTTGTTTTAAATATATATTTAATTAGTACATTAGAAAATTATTATCTCAAAACGTTTAGAAGTTTTTCTTTGGAGACAGACTGATATATTTATAGCTTAGGAATGGATATAAGAAAGCTCAGAAATAAATAAGAGACTAGTTTCATTAAATTAGTATTTATTAGAAATGTATCTTCCCGAGTTATATTAATATCTCAAAAGATTTGTGTTTCAATATTTTATTATCTCTTAATTTGACTAATATTATGAAAAATTAAAATCTTTAAAATAGTTTATAATTATAAGATTATAACCATTTATTTTATTGTTTTTTTTTCAAGTATCTTATTCATTCCGAAAATATATAGGTATATCATGCCAAATTGAAATATAATTTACTTATTGTATATTAAAATCAATAGAAATGAATATACATATCAAATTAAATCCCATATTAATTTATATATATCATATATAAATCTTATAAAACAATCTTTAAACGTTTAATTAAACCCAAACGTTCCTTTATCAATGGAAAATTTTCAATTAAAAAAGAAAAATAGTTGTGTGTGCTTAAAACAACACGGCAGAAGTGAACCTATGGCAATCGTAATCGATTCGAAGTGATATACCGATGACGCACTCACAAAAGCGAAAGTTAGACAAATATATTATATAACAAATTCTATGTAAATTATGTCATTTTTTTCTCGAAAGCGCGTCATCTCTAAATATACCAATTTAAATATGTATGTCATATGATTTGTTTGACTAGGGATATATTATAGTTTCGAAAAGAAAGGGGGGGGGGGTTTGACTTTCATCATCAGTCTTGATTATCAATATTTAATTTGTTATTTTTCACTTAGATTAAATTTTCCGATTGGATATATAAGTATATACTGAAATTTCGATTTCTTATGTGGCTGTAGCTTGCTACCAACAACAAAAATAATGTATCTATGTCCAATCTGGTAATCGAAATAACAAATAAAATATTTTTAATTAGGAAGACCGATGATAAAGGACAAACTATAGAAACTCCCTTTTTCTTTTTTTATATTGTTAGGATAAATAAACTGAATTTGCTTCTTTCCAGTAATTTATTTTGTTTTCAAATGGATTCATTCCAAATATTTCAGAGAGCGTTCCTCAGCATCTCTTCCTCAGTGGAAACTGTGGGACCACACAATAGGCAAGTCAGTTGGTTAAATTTAAACTATCTCTGGTGTTGACCATTTTTCGATTTTTTAAATTTCATTAGACTTTATTATAAGGAGATGTAAATAATTGTATATTCGTATGTTGTCTCATTTTAAATTTGTATATATATGTATGTGTGTGTTGTGTGATCGAGCTTTTTATCAATGTTCTGTACAAACTGATGGAGTCGGCACATTGGTGGGGAGTGGGTGAGTACTTTTTGACACCTGTAATTATAACAACTCACTGACTTGCCTATTGTGTGGTCCCACAGTTTCCACTGAGGAAGAGATGCTGAGAACGCTCTCGAAATATTTGGAATAACCATTTGAAAATCAAAATAAATTACTGGAAAGAAGCAAATTCAGTTTATTTATCCTAACAATAAAAAATTAATATATCCAGTACACACCAAGCCAGCAAAATTCTTATAAATATAGAAACTATACTCACTAACAAATAATTTATATTTGGTATAACATATATATATATTTATTATTTATATCAAGCAGATGATAATCTCATTGTGAATTCTTTTCATGTGTAATTCTTATTAATTTTATTTTTAGAAATTTTTATAATAATAATCTGTCATTTTAAAATCCTTTATTTTGATCAAATATCTTATATTAAAAGGATTTATATTTAATTTAAATTTACTATAGTGTGAGCAATAAGTGTATGTACTTTTAAATAAGAAGATAATTTCTTTATTCAATTATCTATTAATACTATATATTTTTTTTATTTATTTAATGTCACCGGGAACAAAGCCCATTTAGACAGCACATAAGTAAAGTGTTAGTAGGGTTAGTGAGGGAACCGAGTTTTTAGCCAGTAGAAATTTTTATTTGCCAGCCAGGATCGAACCTCGGCCTTCCAATCCAACATCGCCATAATCGATCGATGCCGAAGCGTGATCAGTGCGTTAGCTGGCTCAGCTGGCCCGAATCCCCTATTAATACTATAACATTTACTTAAAAAGATTTTTTTGGCGTTTCGGCCCTTCTAGCCATCAGCCAATTTACGATACTTATTATTATATTATGCCTTTTATGTAGGGATCAGATTTTTAGCCGGTTACCTCGAGTCAGATTCGAACCCGAGTCTACTTGATTAGCTAACTTAACTAACCCGACCCCCTATTTAAGACGATATAAGCATTTTTTTAAATGGCTGGTTAAAAGTTGAATTTTTATTATTTATATTACTTTGTTTATTTTATTGACTTTCTAATAACTGATATCAGGGCAGATTTATATATAGATATATGGGTTTTTGGGCTGCAGCCCAGGTATAAAGTATAAAGGGCCCCCAGCCTCCATTGAAGACAATGGACAATATTGGGAATTAAAAAAAAAATCTAAAATTTTAAAATTCCAATCATCTATTTTGTGTATCTAAGTCATATTAAATAAATAAATTATTTTATTGTCTTAATTTTTTTCCTATACCGGATACATCATTATAAAAACAGTTTTTTGACAAAATGGCCATTAGTTTGATTAATTTGGTAAGCCCACAAATTAGCCCAGGCACCCACAAATTCAATATAAATTATTTTTGGCATTATGAAAAACAAAATACAACTACTCCGATTGTATTAAAGAAAGTGAAAAATTACATTTGAATTCAATACAAACAAAATACGAGGAAGAAATTTTCCACTTCAAAAAGTTGCTTTTTCTAAGTCTCAAAAATCAACTTTTTTCCCTTTTTTAATTGAAAATTGTCCATTGATAAAGGGAGAATTTGGGTTTAATTAAACGTTTAAAGATTGTTTCATAAAAGATTTGTATTTCTTTTAATTATAAAATAAATAAATAAAAAGGAATTCTTTCTATATCTGTCTTTTAAATAATTTATTATTATACATTTTTTATTTTATAGTGATTTTAGATTATAATTTCATGTGTTCCAACAGTTAAATTTAAATTAGATTATTCTAGAATTTATTTAATTTTTCTCATTGTATATTGGACTCAATGTTGAAAATATAATTGATTAAAATAAATCTTGTATAATAATTATAAAAAATAAGTCTTATAAAATTTGAATCAATTTTGTTGTTTTTTTAATAGTTAAATTCTCGGTGAAATTATATATCCAAATTACTAACAGTAATTTTAGAACAATTTCTACACAAGAACATAACACTATTACAAAGTTAAGATTCTTGAAAATCTTGTTAAACGCCGATATTCATTATAATTCACAAATATTTCTAATCAATTCGCTATTAGCTAATTCTAGTTTCTTCTAACGAAACAAAGTAGCTAATTCCTTGGCTAATTTGTGCGAAACACATGATTTTCAAACATAACATAATAGTCAAATTAATTACAAATTCAACAGGGCAGCCAATCCAGCCTCCCTCCACAGTGTCGCGACCTGTGGTGTTGGCTGCAAACCAAGGTATTTCCCAGATAGCAATTTAAACTTGAATCCAACTTGCAACAGGACTGATGTGTCCAAAAGTGGAAGCTTGTGGCAAGTTTGTGTCGACAAGTGTATACATTTTCTATTATGTATATGGCTACATTGTTTATTTATAGCGGGCCGTATTATAGTCCCGAAGGATTATAATGGTCTACTAATGGTAACGTGAAGCCTTCGAAGTCGTGGATTCTCTGTCTCGCACGCCGTTGCTGAAGGATGTGTGTCCTGTGGATGAAAGGTTCGCTATCTCTAGGCAAGGTTTAAAAAATAATACATTTACTTTTTCTACATGTTTTTATTTGTAAGTTGTTTGTATGGTATATTTCTACTGAACTCTCTTCACTGACTGATGTCTCTCATCAACTGACTTAACTCAACTCTCGACTGACTCTCCACTGTTCAACTCTGTGGAAATTTTCCAAAAGCCCTCCTATTGGCTAATTCTTAATTAGAAAGGCGTATCTTTAAATTATTGAGCCCTCCCATTTCTAGAAATTTAGCCTCTCTGTTGACATGATTTCTTTAAGGGTGGGAGAAGAAAACATCACGTGACTATAGATGGAAAATTCCATTAGAAACCTTTTTTCGAAAGATAATTTTTTACACTGTCAATTCTCAGATATACGAGGCATTTCCTATCGCCATATAATTTTAACGAAGAGGCCAAGGGGTCGCCGAAAAGGACGGAAAGGGATATTGGGGAAGGTGTTAACATCAATTGGGGGTGCGGATGGGGAGGATGTCAATTGCCCTTCATACATCTGGTTGTAGTGCAGATGACCGTAATTAAAAAAAGAAATCCTTTTAAGATTTCAAATAAAATTTATAACAGAATTTCCGGTCCGCGACAACAGGTTTATTGAATGTGAGTGTAATCCTGAGGAGTGATTGGTTTTGTTCCTTATAACAACTTTTTGCAACCTTAATTTATAAATAAAAAAATAAACGAAGAAACGATATCAGGAAACCTTGAATTGTTTAAAGATAAGTGAGGAAAAATAAACGAGAAAGAATTATTGTGATTTATTTATTTAGATACGATTAAAAGAACAATTTCTTAAGTAATTAGCCCAAGGGCTGTGCTAACTAATCGTTTTAAACTTATTTTGTAGTGGAAAATATATATATATATATTTAGTTATTTATTAACTAGATAAAAATTAAAAGAAATAGCATATTTTATATAATACATTCAATTTTCAATCGAATATTTTATAATTAAGCAAAAATTATTGGTAATAAATAAAACATATTAAGTAGAGTATTTCAAATTGCATAATACTAATAAATTTAAAAAAATATAATTTTTTTACTAAATTAATAAGAAAAACTTAAATGATTTTCAATCAATTAAATTCTTTATGGGCAAAAAATTCCCATATAATTTCCTACAGCTTTTATATTTTTAGTAAACTATTCCCGAGGGGTGAACCGCGACTTAATATCGTGTACACCTACTTCCACTTCAACTTTTATTTCCAAGTAGAAGACAATAGATTATCTAATTAATTCCAAATAATTCCAAAGACAGTGTACACCTAATTCCAATCGCGATTCACCCCTCGACTATACCCATATCTAACAACATGATTATTATTAATTCTACTTGTATTTTATCTTTCAATTACATTAATAATTAATATTTATAAAAATATAAAAACATGGAAAAATTTTAAATTAATTTAAAGTTCAAAGTATAATAAGTTTTAAAATTTTTAATTTATAAAAACTTCGAAAATGAAACTTATTAAAAAAATAGATTTTTTTTCGCAAAGAAGATAAAGTGATTTGAGTTTAGTATTTAAAAGATTAGAAAAATTAAGTTTTTATTATTATTATTATTTGCTTATTATTTTCATTGGAATAGTGGAATTATTTGTGATATATCAGGTATTATTAATAAGCTACCTGATTTTCAACATATCAATTGATTGCAGGTGGAGGATCACGGTCGGAATCCTAAAATGAAAATATATTAATCGTTAGATATGTTTATTAATAATAATAAATATAAAATTATTATTACAGATCCATTTAGATGATGATTTTTCCTTTCCCTTGATCTCATACTATTTGGTCTTAAATAGAAGATTATCAAAGCAATAACAAACCAAATCATCATGATAAAGAACATATCATTGCTGCTGGAGTCTCTTTCTCTTGGCAGTAAACCACCTGAGACTTAAAAAATTAATAATTCAATAAATTACGCAATATAATTATATAAAAGAAACATGAAAAAAAAAACTTATTTACTAATATTTCAAAAATAATACAAAAAAAAGATCAATTTTGATTTTATTGTTCTATTACAAGGAAGCAGTGGCGTAGCCAGAAAATTTTCATGGGGGAGGGGTCAATCCTCAGAGTAAAATATTTAATGGAAATTTTTTTTTATTAAAACTAATAGCTACTTCAAGAAATTAAAAAAGAACATAATTCTTGATTAAACATATTATTATTATTAAACATATTATTCCAGTATATATCTTTTTTTTAGTTTCAGCTTAGATCGGGAAATTGTTTTTTTTCTAGGATCGTTTGGTATGGTGTGGGTAATGCAAATCCAAGTTTGCGACCTCGAAAGTGTGGGGGACAACCTTTGGTGGCCGTAAAACCTCGAAATTTTCGGACTTTTTCCAGTTTTTCTCTTATAACTCGAAAACGGTCTATATCTTGTAAATAACCATCCTATAGTAAATTATCAATAAAGTGGTCCAAGTAAACGTTCAAGTCAACAAAATCTCCTAGAGAATAAGATAGAAATCAAGTTTCTAGGATGAGTGGTTTTCATTTTATGAAGGAAAAACTGCGATTTTTTGCAAAAAATTTAATCTAATTTAAAAATGTATAGAGTGATCTTTGTCGAAAACGTGCTTCTTCATGGTCAAAATGGCAAAAAATCGTAAAAAGTGCGAGTTTTTGGAATAGGTATTCAAAAGTGATCCGGGGGGCTGTTTTTTGGATTCCAATTAAAAATCGAACTACTGGACCAATTTTGCATTTCTTTTTTTTAATCGACGTGAAATTTTGTCCTCTTTAATTTACTATAGGACGGTTATTTACAAAATATGGACCGTTTTCGAGTTATAAGCGAAAAACTGGAAAAAGTCCGAAAATTTCGAGGTTTTTCGGCCACCAAAAGTTGTCCCCAACACTTTGGAGGTTGCATACTTAGATTTGGCATACCCACACCATACCAAACGATCCTAGAAAAAAATTATTTTCCCGCAATTAATGTAAGCTGAACCCCTTTTTGGATACTCTATTTACTAGGCTATAGAGTAATAGTTGGTTAAAAGAATACTAATAATTTTCCAATTGGATTTAATCGTTTTGAAAAATTATAATTTTGTACTCACAAAAGTATTTTCTTTTAAATAAATATAATTTCCATGAATATATTTGTTTTAGTGAAATGTATACAAATTATCATTTATTTATTGTTTTAAGAAAGGGGGGTGGGATATTGTGACGTAATTATAGCTAGGGGGTCTACAAAAATGTGACGAACTGGGGGAAGAAAAGCCGAAAATGTCTAGATGTCTAAAAGACCTTCATATAAAATCATGAAATTTATTTATATTCTTAATATTCAATTGAGGTCTGATTTTGAGGAATACAAACTGTGTTTCTGTATTAATTAAATTTTATTTAAATTATTGTATTTTAGGATAATCGCTTTCATATTGCCCCTTAACATCTTTGAATGGAAATCAAGTCTTTTCCATGCTAAAAAAAAACTAGGCATATTTTAAATTTTTTGGTAAAAATATTAAGGAGGGCACTCTTTGAGCTTGAATGTGTATTGAGGTGCCTTCAATTACCATTGCTAGCAAGCGTTTGTGTCGCCAAATTCGCATTCATGTTAAAATGTTTGAGGTTTAAAGTCAAATCACGATTTGTTTAAATTAAATACGTTGTACCACATGACTTCTAAGGACTGAAAGTCACTTCTTGCTCCTCCTCCCCCTACTTCACCAACACTTATAATCTTCAATCCTTCAAGATCCGAGGACACGGACACATTCTTCTCAAACTTTTTCTTGTTTTCTCTTCTTTTCATTAAAGCAAAGTTCTGTCAAGACCTATGGGTACTGAATCTTCTCGAAGTGTAACTTATTGCATCGAGTTTATTAAAAAATAAATTAATAAACTATATATTATTGAAATAACGGAAAAATGACCTGTGGATGACATTTTCGACTGAAGAACTAAGAATGAAGACACACCAAAAATAATACTCCCCATAAAATCATTTGTGCGAAACAAGCGATTTTCTAATATACAATAGCCTAATTTTCGAATTTGATACAAATTGAATAAACCCATTAGCCAAGTCGGCTCGTTTATCTTAATGAATTTTAGAGACTGGAATTCTCTTTCTCTTAAACCGTGACCTACAATCTTTAATCTTTCAAGAGGGTCATCCACAGATTCGACTTCAGCCCAACTTCTCTGAAATTTTTAGAGAATTAAAGAGATTTATCATTTTATTATTCTCCTTTAAAATTAATATTCATCTAAATTGATTATATAAACTCTATATAATCAATATTATATATTATAGAAGGACCGGAAAGTAATGTCGTTTTTTTACATTAAATTCAATCAAATCAATATTTTACAAATTTTTATTTTTAATCAATGATGTAATCACCCTCATTTTCAACAAGCTTTTGCCATCTAGTGTGCAAATTTTCAATGCCAGATCGATAAAAATCAAATGGTTTTTGTACAAAATATCTGGAGATGGGCTTTTGAGCATTATCCAAATTTTCAAATTTTTTGCCATTTAGAAAATGTTGTAGCGATCGGAATAAATAGTAATATTGAAGTAATTTTTGGAGAGGGACTGATAAGTGAATTGAGTATATATTGATGAGGCAGTCCAAAAAAAAAATTTATACCGAGTGGTGAACCGCGATTGAAATTAGGTGTACATCGTTTTTGGAATTATGTAGAATTATTTTGAAATTCGTTAGATAATGACCCAAAATCTATTGTCTTCTACTTGGAAATGAAAGTGGAAGTGGAAGTAGGTGTACACGATATTAGGTTGCACTAAACTATAATTCTGCTGAGAATTAAATACGATATATTATTGTTACTGGCACTGAAAGAGGAGACAGAGGGGAATGTCCCATTGGATTTCTTTCACTGACTTTTCAAAACCCTGAAGAAGGGGAGTAGCCTCCGAAACGTCGGTTTATGAATAAAAAGATAGTATAAATTATCTTCTTCTTTTTTTTGGACCGCCTCTCATCAATATCCACTCAATAAATGGTAATCCGAGGGTGCAATGTCGGACGCGTATGGTGGGTGAGGCAGTACCTTCCACCACAATTCATTAATATTTTTTCTAGGTTCGTCTTGCGCAGTGCGATCTTGCATTATCCTAATTCAGAATAGCTGGACACTTTTCAATTAAGATTGATTTACTCGATCCAATTGTTCACAGTAAAGGTCTGCATTCATTCACAGTTTGTCCAAGTTTAAGCACTGCCGTTAAAATAAGTTGTTGCTTATGGTGGATCAGTTAGCTTTGTTTTGTTCTGACAGATAATGGGAGTGCCAAACACCTGCTCTGCTTACTTTACCAATCTGCTGTAAATGTTCTTGGATGGTCGACCAAGGTTGGTTAAGAATTTTTTTCTTTAATGAAATTTATGTGAGAAGGAATTACACCAAAAAGGTGTATCCGCTAAAGGCCTGGGTTGGCCCCTTCATCGTGAAAATAAGAAGATGAGGGGATTTTATGGGTGGGTAGGGGTCGAAGGTATCTGTGGATGCGGGTCTTAAACACCTGAAGGTTATAAGCCGCGGAGAAGAGGGTGGCTGGAAGTGAGTTCCAGTCTCTGGAGGTCATAGGGATAAAAGAGTTGGCGGTTTTTCGATTTTTATCCAATTTGTTTGACAGGTTCCCGATTGTCCGATAAGGATTTTTGACGCATGTCGTTTCTGTGCAGAGACAACATTACTTTCCGGTCCCCCTATTATATAATTGTAAATAAATAATATATATGTATAATTTACCATCATCTAAACATTCATTTTGAGTGCAGTAAGCCTGGGATCGTCTTAACTAAAAAAAAAAAAAAATACATTATAAATATTAGTACCTGGAGCACGAAGCGATGCTCGGTAACTTTTTGCTTCAATTAAAAGCTAGATATTAACCCTCGCCCCCACCTCTCAACCCCCCACTACTGCAACCCCACCCCCACCCAGTTTTTGCATGTCTAGCCTTCTATAGTGGCCCACAGATGATGTGTATATAGGTAAATAAATAAATACCGTATAATTTTTTTTTTTAATTAAATATGTCGAGTCTTATAATTAATTAAATTGGCAAATTCTAATATGTAATAATATTTGTGGGATTTAAAACTCGAGTTATAATCAATTAAATTGCCTAACTTTTAATATATTATAATAATATTTGTAATGATCTTTTTGTGGATTTAAAATTAAAAAAGCAATTATTTATTAAAAGGAAATTAAATAAAAATATAATTATACATTTTTATCGAGACAACCACCTGTGAATAATTATTTCAATTAACAAAAAACCCATCAAAAACAACTTAGCCGAAGATGAGACCGTGATAGATCGAATGTCCAACACAAAACCCTCCTAACCAGTGAATTTCATCCACATTGTTAGAGCCGTTTTTGAGAAACCGATTTTATAAAGTGGATTCAATAAGTATATACAAGAATTGCTCGTTTAATATAATAAGATAAGATAAGATAAGATATTGATTGCAGAAACAAGTGTACCCTTTCCCTAATAGAACCATGCCTGATTTTGTAATCAAATCAATGATCCCTCTGAAATCATAAGAGAAATACGATATTTGCAAGAACCCAGCAACCCTCTGTAGCCAAAACAAACCAATAATTTTTTTTCACGAAATTTTCTCTGGAGAGAGACGGACTGGTAAAACTTTTAATTGAAAGTAATGGAAGGCAGCCCAGGAGCAGTGAGGAAAGAAAAAAATTAACACATATCCAAATAAGGTATAATTTATTGGATTCCTTCCTCCTTTCCTTTCGGAGAATTCTTTCCTCCTTCAGGGTTTCAAAGGGTCAATGAAGGAAACAAATAAAATGCTTCCCTTCTCTCTCCACAGCAGTATAAAGTTTTAAACACTGCTGTGGAGAGAGGAAGGAAGCATTCTATTTGTTTCCTTTATTGACCCCTTGAAACCCTGAAGAAGGAGGGAAGAATCCTCAGAAACGTCGGTTTGAAAGGAAAGGAGGAAGGAATCCAATAAATTACACCTTATTTGAATATGTGTTAATTTTTTCTTTCCTCACTACCCCTGGGCTGCTTTCCATTACTTACTCAATCAAACCAATAATTCTGTCCATACGTTTAACCCAAAAACTTTCTACTTCAGAGACTAGATTCTCTCTCAGCTTCCATTTTTCTTATTATCTTCAATGATTAATAACCCAAAAGCCTTCGATTCTTGAAAAACTGAAAATTTCAAAATCTTTTCTTTTTTTTCCTGGATTACATAAGTAAATTTTGATTTTATAAAGTGTATTCAATAATTATTAATAATCATATAGTTATTATTTTACCAAATTTAGTAGCCTTCTCATTGCAATTTCATGAATCCACATATATTCGCATTCATCATATTCATCATATTCCTCTTCCATGATAAAATCTCAAAAATAAAATTTAGTATTTTTAAGTATGTTTAATTAAAATAGAAATGTCAACGTCAACTTAAAAAACTCAGAGGAAGCCAGAAGTTAGCTCCTGTTCTTCCCTGTTCCAAAACTGAAAGCTCCCACAAATTGGAGCTCATTTCATTCTATTAAACGTCAAAGGAAAAAATAAATCGGGAATAAAATTTCAAAATTGCATTATTTTTAGTGTTTCGAATTGATAATGAATCCATTAGGAATATCTGATCTTGAATCAAATGAGGGCTCTGTTAATTCATTAATGACAAAGAGACTTAATAAATTATTAGATACTAGACTAGAAAATAATAAAGACATCTTGGAAGGTTTACAAGAACTTTCCACATTTTTTCCCGAAAACACGTTAAAAAATAGGAGGAATTTAAGAAGTCAAATTGAGAAAAGAAGTCTATCGATTAATCAGGTATTTGTTTGATTTTTTTTTTTTATATATTATCTCGGGGGAAAAAAGCACTTTTAGTAAGATCCTATGGTGATTGTTATCATTCCTTTTTATGTATGTACCTAGTAGCTGCAAGGCCCGCCTTCGGTGGGCATCTTGCTAGTCAAGGAGCTTCGCCCCCTGGACCCCCCGTCGCTTAAATACTCCCTCTCCTCCATCTCCAACCACTCTCCATTCCACCGGCCCTCTCCCCAACCCAAGAACTTCTCCTTCGCCTCTGATCACCCTCCAACCCAGTAAACCTACCCCCTGGACTCCCCACCCATTTTTTTTTTTTTTTAATGCAATCGAATGCAAGAAGGGGTGCGCCAGTAAAGATGCAGCTCCTATGGATCTCGAAAGACCCTTGCATTACCGAAGAGAAGGGAAAGTTGATTAAGTGAGAGGGTGTAGACGTAGGTGTCTATGCACCCCGGTTTTGAAGGTTTGAAGATTATAGGTGCTGGGAAAGATGGAGGCTGGGAGAGAGTTCCAGTTCCTTGAAGTCATGGGGATATATGTATTGGCGAATGAAGTGGTCCGGCACTTTTCTAATTTGACCGCGAAAGAGTGTTGGGAGTCGGCAAAACCCATGGACCTCACACCCCCTGGACCCCCACCCCTGACTCCCCCACCCTACATAGAAACATAGGTACATACAGAGACAGGGACAAATGCCCTTTAGTATCACCCTAGACCCCCACCCCCAGACCCCTCACGCCCTGGGGGGACGGACACCCTAGCCATGCATGCTGCCGAAACCTGTCAGTCATCAGCGCCATAATTCCTCAATAAATTAAACTCTTTTTTTTCATTTGCTATTTCTATGTTGAAAATATTTTTAAAATTGAAATACAGACATATCGATTCCCAGTAGATATGGTTGTATTTCACTGGAATGGGAAGGGAATATTGCAAGTTTCATTACTTCATATCCACTAGCAAGTTGAGAGGTTGTACTCTAAGTATCTCCTACTAAAACAGAAGCTTGATAATAGACCTGCAAAGCTCTAGTGTTTTCTTTAGCTAGCCTAAAGTAAACAATACTTCAGATAGGTCGGCTATTCTAAACCAAAAACACAGTTGTTTCTGTTGGTTCTTTCATCTGGACCAAAGGTTGCACTTCCTTGATAACACTGCTCGACAAAAATTAAACAAAAATTTCTCCCCGTAAACCTAACAATGGATTCCATTAGTTTTATACGTGTGATTATCATGCAATTTCCTGCTTTTTTTACAGCACGTCAAAGTATTGAGATATTATCGTTCAAAATGATGAAAAAGGCCATTTTGACCTATTTTCGAGTCCCAAAAAAATATTAAACATCAATATTTGAAATCAAAATATTTTGTTGACGTAATAGAACAAAAATCTCCTGCATTCGATTCGCGATTGAATCAAATATAGGAAACATACGATTAATTAATAGCAAGCACCTAACATACGTGCTAACAGATCGGCCGCTCTGGACTGGGAAGATTGAATATATAACATCTCAGATTTCAAATTCATTTGGTGATCCATCCAAGTGTTATGCGGGCTAAACTCAAAATGACGTTGGATTATAGCTAAATGGATCATATCTTTTTCATTCTCTCTTGGTCCAGACTTAAGACTCAGCAGACTCCAATAGCTTCAACCAGCAGTATTCTCGCGATATATATCTTGTTCAAAAAGCGCGATCAAAATAATTCTCGTTAATGTGTTAATTATTCTTTAATATATTAATGAGAAAATTATAAATTTATTTAACTTGATTATTTCAACTTAGAAATATATAAATTAATAGAGTAAAGGGTGTGTAGTTTCACAGTGAATGAAATAAAACTCAAAGAGGTTTATACAAACTCAACATATTTCGAATTATTAGTCCATCATCAGGAGTTTACAAGTACAGTATTAACTTGTAAACTCCTGATGATGGACTAATAATCCGAAATATATTGAGTTTGTATAAACTTCTTTGAGTTTTATTTCATTCACTGTGAAACTACACACCCTTTACTCTATTAATTAACATCATGTTTCACCTAAAAACCTACACCACTTTCCATAAGTAAAATTAGAAATATATAAGTTCAGATATTATTTTCACTTAATATTTGACAAAAATCACCTGCATTCGATTCTCGATTGAATCAAATATAGGAAACATACGATTTTTTATCTATGTTTTATTATCCTTTATAATCACGTAGTTTTAGTTTTTTTTAGTTATAACTCGAGTTCTAATTGAGCTAAAACAAGTTTTAATTTGAAAATCAAAGATGAAGCTGTTTTCTATTAGGTCAACAAAATAATTTTATTTCAAATATTGCTGTTTAATATCAAGGGCGGATCCCCCCCCCCACACACACACATAGAACTTTATTTTCAATTTTAAAAATTTAAAAAAAAAATGTTTTTTTTTTACAAAATTTCATAGTTCATTAAAATAAAAAAATAAATAAAAAAATTGTTATAAATTCCCTGTCGATTTGGCCGCCGTTTTTTGGCCTCTCCGTGCGACACACGTGTTGCACTCCCGCCAGGCACGGGCCTGTATGGGGGTGGGGGCGATCGCCCCCTCTGGATCCGCCCTTGTTTAATATCTGATGGGACTCAAAAATAGGTCAAAATGGCATTTTTCGCCGTTTTGACCGATATTATCTCAAAACTCTGACCTGTTGTAAAAACTCGGGAAATCGCATGATAATCAGCGTTAGAAAACTCTACTGGAATCCATTGTTAGGTTTACGGAGAGAAATTTTTGTTGGACAGTGTAATTGAACATGTCCTTTCAAAAGCTTTTGTCTTTATAAATATCTACTTCCTAAACAATATTTTTTTTTTTTAAACCAAAGTTAACTATAAAAGTTTTAAAAATGAAATATATTCTCTTAATAATTTTTATTGTTTCATAATTTTTTACAGGAATTTTTAAAATCATTTAAAGAAATTAAATCATCCCTTGATAAAATTCATGAAGATGCGACTTCTCTAAATAATTGTGTTGAAGACATGACTTTACGACTTCACACCACGAAAACTCAAACATCTTCTTTGATTGATCAAACGAATAAGTTGCAAGCAGAATGTCAAAAGTTAACCATTCAAGAAGAACTTGTTCAAGCATTTCTATCGAAATTCCAATTAACTCAACTTGAAATAGAACATTTAAAAGGAAAAAATAGAGACTCACAGATAACGGATGAATTTTTCTAGCATTAGAAAAAACCAAAAAAATTCATTCGGATTGTAGAATTCTTTTGCAATATGGTCATCATACAATAGCTTTAGACATAATGGAGCAAATGTCATTATTTCAGGTAAATATAAAATTATTTATTCCATATATTGTTTTATAGTCCAGTCAAATTGTGCTCGAATGGGGCCCTATGGGGAAACTTTTGAGGATAGTTCTGATTTTTTGCATATATTTGTTTTTTGGGGCGCTGAATCCAAATCTGAGGTCTCCCACCAAAATTTCGTGACGCAACATTGTAGAAAATGCAAAAAAAAAGGTGAAAATTTCCATTTTTGGCGGTTTTTCGCTTATAACTCGAAAACTATCAACTTTTCGTAAATAACCTTCCTATTCAAAATGAAAGTTCATAAAATTTCCTACAAATTTCATTATTTAGGTTTTTTCTCCGACCAACCGTTCGGGCTCAAGTGCAAAATCCAAGTTTTCGACCCCTCCACCTTCACCCAAAAACTCGCACTTTTTTCGATAGGAAAAATTGCAGTTTTTCAAAACATTAACTTCATTACTGCACAGATTACCATTTATCCAATTAAAATGAAACTTTATTTGAATTGTAGCAAATTTAATCTAGTTTAAAAATGTATATATACATGGTCTTTGTCGAAAACGTGCTCCTTCTTGGTCAAAATGGGAAAATATCTAAAAAAAATGCGAGTTTTTGGGTGATCCAGGGGGTCTGCTGAGGTCGAAAACTTGTATTTTTGCTTGAGCCCGAACGGTTGGTCTGAGAAATAACCTAAATAATGAAATTTGTAGGAAATTTTAATAACTTTCATTTTGAATAAGAAAGTTATTTACGAAAAGTTGATAGTTTTCGAGTTATAAGCAAAAAACCGCAAAAAATGGAAATTTCACCTTTTTTGCATTTTCTACAATGTTGCGTCACGAAATTTTCGTGGGAGACTTCAGATTTGGATTCAGCGCCCCAAAAAACATATATATGCAAAAAATCAGAACTACCCAAAAACTTTCCTGATAAAAACACAATTTGACTGGACTATTAACAGATATTTCAAATTTTATTCAGGAATCGGCTCTAGAGAGATTATATAGATGGACTCAAACTCATTGCCGGAACATTGATTCTTCATTCACAAGCCAAATTATTGCTAAATCTTTAACTTATTTGCAAGATAGACCTGTTCTTTTCAAGTAAGTATAGTCAAGAGACCCAACTGATTTCATACGCTTTAATCGTTTTTAATTTAAATTGTTAGGTGTGTTTTAGAAGAATATGCTTCCTCCAGACGTGCCATCTTAGTACGTGGATTTTTAGATGCATTAACAACTGGAGGTCGTCCAATAGAAGCTAAATCGAGTGATCCTCGACGATATGTTGGAGATATGCTTGCCTGGCTACATCAAGCAATTCCTGACGAAAAAGATTCTTTGAATTCCTTATTAGGCCAATGTCAAAATATAGGTAAATATATCTATCCTAAAAGGTGTCATATTGGACCTATAACCAACAGCAGCGACTCAATATACAGCCCCGTGAAATACACTTTTGTGGGTCAAAAATTTTATTCCCATCATTTATTTATCTTTCTACAAATATTCATGGACGCAATTTCATTTTGTCGATGCTCAATTGTTTTTCTCTTTTCACCACTGTAATTGCCTTAATAGTCCCGTCAAATTGTACTCAAATGGGCCCCTATGGGAAAATGGGGAAAGTTTTGAGGTAGTTCTGGTTATAATATATTATGTAATAAAATATAATAATTTTTGAAAATTTTTCGTTGGAATTTCAACTTTTTTGTAACTGAATTTATACAATATCGGACTTCATTAAATAACTTGAACATTATGTAATTTTTGAAAAAATTACCTGTATCTAAATGTGCTTAGAACTGGGAGTAATTCACTAATTGACAGCCTTTAATAATAAATTAAAGTTTTGGACTGGAAAAGGTGGGTTTAGCGGAGACAGCCGAAATACGCCAATATTCAACTAGCGCTTGAGTCCAAACTGTCCATCGGAGAAAAAAACTAAAAAATGAAATTTGTAGGAATTTTTATGAACTTTGATTTTGCAAAAAAAAATTTTTTACGAAAAATTCATAGTTTCCGAGTTATAAGCGAAAAACCTCCAAAAAATGAAAATTTTCACCTTTTTTTTTTGTTGCATTTTCTACAATGTTGCGTCACGAAATTTTGGTGGGAAACCTCAGATTTGGATTCAGCGCCCCAAAAAACATATATATGCAAAAATTCAGAACTACCCCAAAACTTTCCTGATAAAAACACAATTTGATCTGACTTTAAGAAATTCTTCTTACTAGATTGCTAATTAAACCGAATTCCTTGCTCCAATAATAACTAAGTTAGCAACAGCGCACATTTTGAAAATGAACACCAGGTATTATATCCCCATTTATAATTTAATATTATAAATTAAATTGACTTATATATTGTCCCCAGTTTCGATCTATACTAGCAATGTATTATAATAGAATATCAGAGGCGTGGCCAGAACTTAGTTCTGGGGGGGGGGTTCTATTATAAAAGTTAGTTTTTTTGAACAAAATCTTTTTATTTCCAAATTAAAATTTACATATTTATTTTTTATTTTACGAATATTTGAGCATCGAGCAATAAATACTCCCTACCCATGTCCATATTTACAACAATGTTCTTTTTTTTTTATTTTAATCAAAAAATTTTGAAACTAGTTAGTTAAAAGGATATAAAGAAATACTTTGCTTTTATATATTAATATTATAGTCCAGTTAAATTAGAAAAATAATCACTAAAGATTTGAATATTGGTATACATGCTTATTACGGCTTCCCATTGAACATACTAAAAGTCCCCGTCAAAATGGTTGTAGGTGCAATCTAGGAAAAAAGGTACACTTTTTCAGTTTTTTGCCTATATTATATACTAAAACTGATACAAAAAATCGTTCATATAAAAAATATCGTTATTAAATTTGCTATAAAAAAGCATATTAACATTTCTTTTGTATCTCCAATACTTTAGCTGTAATCCGACGTTGAATAGAGAAGAATTTTCTGAAGGAATGATAACGATGTCGATTTAAAGATCTCTCACTAGCAGGCGCATTATACAGGGTGTTTCTAACTTGATGCAAAATATTTTAAGGGGCGATTTTTCATAAATTTTTTTGTTTAAAACCCCTTCCTCTCCAAGTTACAACCCTCTAAAGTTAAGGCTACAGCCGTAGCGGGTAACAATGCTAGATTTAGCTGTAACTTCGAGGGGAAGGGGGTTTGAACAAACAATTGTATGAAAGACCCCCTTAATATTTGTTGAAAAATCACCCCTTAAAATATTTCTGCATCAATTTAGAAACACCCTGCATAATGCGCCTGCTAATGAGATATCTTTAAATCGACATCGTTATCATTCCTTCAGAAAATTCTTCTCTATTCAACGTCGGATTACAGCTAAAGTTTTAGAGATACAAAAGTAATGTTAATTTGCTTTTTTTATAGGAAATTTAATAAACTAAACAATATTTTTTTTATCTGAACAATTTTTTCGTATCAGTTTTAGTTGCCGAGATTATAGGCAAAAAACTGAAAAAGTGTACCTTTTTTCCAAATTCGGTCAGCGCAGCTGATTTTGACGGGGACTTTTAGTATGTTCAATGGGAAGCCGTATTAAGCATCTATACCAAAATTCAGATCTTTACCAATTAATGTTTTTATTTGTCGAAAATTGGTCTAATTTGACTGGACTATTAACCAATATCTTCCCAACACCAAAATGTATTTTTCATTTTTCCTGTTTACTTAACTTTAGATTTGACAGATAGATAGGGCCTGCCTCTGCCCCCCCCCCCCCCGTGTATACGCCTCATGAGAATATGGCCCCGGGACACAAAAAGGATATAGAATCAAAATTGGGAATACAGAGATCACTTTCGAAAATAAAGACTATCCTAAAATATTTGTATAATTACTGGTTATTGGAAATAATGATTATTTTTACATTTTAGATGTCATTGAACATATTCAATTAAGCTTGTCATCGATTTCTGAAGGAGTTTGTGCACCATTAAGAGTTCGAGTGGAACAAGCACTAGTTCAGGAGTCGGAGGCTGCAAATTTACTGGCAGTAGCAAATCTTCTTAGATATTATCTGGACCCTCTTAGCCAGGTTTTGAATTATAAGAATTTAATTACTTAATTCATTTTTTTCACTTTGACAAATTTTCATTAACTTAAAATGTTTTTGAATATTGTATATAAAAGAAACATATAATCAAATTATTTAAAAATTGCATGTTTTTTTATTTTTATAGTTTACTTATAGGATTTACTTTTTAAAGGTTGTCCCTCGAAGCTCTTTGGAAGCTACTTTAAGTGATTTGCATGAATTAAGTGCTAAAACATTTTTAAGTGCTCTTCATGGACATGTAAGACGCTTAATGTCAGAACGAGGAGTTGCAGATCATCCTCCATCATCTGATTTAAGTGCATCTGCAGGTGTAGCTCAATTATTAGCTCTTTTACGAGATGTTCTCAACAATGGTGCAGTAACAGGAGGCGCACAAAAACATCTGGATAAGGTAAAAGTTATTAAATCTATATTGCTTTTGCAAAGTCCATTACTTTCTTTATGTAAAATAACAAAATCTATTTTAAATTTAGGCTTAAAGTTTTTGCACGATTAAGGGTAATTCAAACCATCGCAGTAGTAATGGCGGTCAAGCACAATCTATAACACATACAGGTCCAAGCCATTTTTAACGCCCCTACATCTTCTCACCATCTACAAGGCTCAAATCCGCCCCTGTCTCGAATACGGCTCTCATCTATGGAGTGGAGCCTCTAAATATTCTCTTGCTACCCTGGATGCAATTCAGAAACGAGCCGTCAGACTAATTGACGATTCTACTCTCACCGACTCCCTCGACTCGCTAGCCCATCGAAGAAATGTCTCCACCCTTTCCCTTTTCTATAGATACTATCACGGCAGGTGCTCTGATGAGATAAAATCAATAATTCCCCCAAAGCATGCTTTTCGCGTAGCTCGCATTTTGCCGACTCCCAACACTCTTTCGCGGTCAAATTAGAAAAGTGTCGGACCACTTCATTCGCCAATACGTATATCCCCATGACTTCAAGGAACTGGAACTCTCTTCCAGCCTCCATCTTTCCCAGCACTTATAATCTTCAAACCTTCAAAACCCGAGTGCATAAACACCTACGTCTCCACCCTCTCACTTAATTAACTTTCCCGTTCTCTTCGGTAATGCAAGAATCTATCGAGATCCATAGGGGCTACTTCTTTACTGGTGCGCCACTTCTTGCATTCGATTGCATTAAAAAAAAAAAAAAAACAAAACAATGAAATCACCCATTTACAAACGGTCAGTGCTGTTGTTTTATAGCGGTCACAAAAAGATTCAAAAAGAACATTTAGGTCTTTCTTTACCTTGGCGATTTCTGATCACTCATATTCTTTTTAGGGTTCTGTTTAAAAAGTAAAACGGGACCCTATTAGTGTCACACAGAGATTATTCTATCTGTTTTACTTAATTATAATTTTTCTTCTTTAGTCTCTTTTAGTTACACAATTATTCTGTTTTCTAAGCTGATTGAGGAGGAGCATAGTAGTTTTTGTTTTGAATTAAACCCCATTTTTGCTTGGGCAATTCTTGATTTAATTTCGTTTTCGCTCCTCCCATCCCATGTTATTTTACTTCCTAGGTAGCGGAATTCCTTAACTCCTTCTAGGTTTTCTTGGTTAATTTTGATGCATTCCTGTCTCGTTTGTTCTTTTTTTGTACATACTAGGACCTTGGTTTTATTCTTGTTTATTTTCATTTTGATTTCTTCTATTAGGATTTGGTTAATTCCATTCAAGAGCGTCCTCTAATTCTTTTTTATTGCTTCCTAGAAGGGCAATGTCATCGGCAAATCTTAACATAGCGATCTTTTGACCTTGGATTTCGATACCTGTATCAATTTTGTCTTTGAATTCTTTTAATCGCTTCTTCTATGTATAAGTTGAAAATCATGGGTGACAGCACACATCCTTGTCTTACACCTTGTTTTTATGTTAAATGTAAATATTTTTTGTACTTTCTTACTTGAATTTTGAAAGCAAATATTGAATGTAATATAATTTGTATCTTTTATGCTCCAGGAGAATATCATTCTCAGAGCAATATTAAAATCTATCAATCTATCATCGACATATAAGAACGAATTTGATATCTCAGGTATTTTAAAAGATATAAGGTACCGAACCCTCGATATGAAATTCGACTCGCACTTAGCTCGTTGTTTATTAAATGCTGATATCATTTTTAGTATATTTATAGTAACTTTTGCTAATAGTTACTGTCCCCGTCAAAGATACCGCATTAGTTTGAGATGTTCTGAATCGCATCTACATAGTACAGCTACCATCACCGCTTTAGTTTGAGTTAACCTTTATTCTTATTGATTAGTGTAAATCCAAAATATAATGAAGAAATTTGCTAAATATTAAAAACAAAATTATTCTATAAATATCTTAAATACTCATATTTTGCTAAGAAAATATTCTAGTTATATTAAGATTATTAACATTAATTAATGTTTCATATTTTTATCTTAAACATATTTTATAGATTGTTGCTTGTGTGGTGGAACCATTGTTACAAGCTGTAAATGAAGGTGCCTCTCGACTTCCTACAGTAGATATGGCAGTTTATTTATTGAATTGCCTTCATCAACTTCAATCTACTTTATCAGTTTATGAATTTATTGATCAACGATTAGAACGTCTTCAGGTTTGTTATTTATTAAATATTTTCTTTACATGACCATTTATTTATTAATTATGGGAAAAAACTTCTAATACAGTAAATTTCTCTAAATCATTTTCTAATATTTTCTTCAAAGAATTGTATTTATTACTTAATATAATACATTCAAGAACATTATTTTGTAATTGATTCAGGCACAAACTGACGCTCAATTGGATACTTTAACCGCTGAACAGGCAAGCTCATTAGTAGCTAATTTAAATTTAGGTCCAATTTATACTATTCTTCAAGAACGAGATAAATCTAGGCCTTTGTCCACCACAGGTGGAATGGAATTGCCAAATTTACAAGGATTTTTGGTAAGCAAAAATTATTATAGCTGAAAATCCGTTTCAAGATCCGCCTGGAATGAGTATATTGTAACCCCTCGAAAGTTGTTGTTGTCGGTGAGAAAAAATAAAAGAAAAAATCACACAACGTGCAGGAAAATTCTTTTTCTTTTATTATTTATTTATTTATAGAAACAGATATATGTTTCGACAGGAAACCCTTGTCATCATCAGTCTGAAAATTTTTTATACAAAATGCAAACCATGAGCAAAGATTTGATTATCTTAAAGTATCTTTAATTCTTTGCTCATGATTTCATTTGTATAAAAATTTTTCAGACTGATGATAACAAGGGTTTCCTGTCGAAACATGTATTTGTTTCTATAAATAAATCAATAATAAAAGAAAAGAATTTTCCTGCCCGTTGTGTGATTTTTTCTTTTATTTTTCTCACCGACAACAACAACTTTCGAAGGGGCTACAATATACTCATTCCGGGTGAATCCTGAAACGGATTTTCACCTATTTTTAATCATTATTATTTATAATTTTTCATAGTCATCGTTGAGTGATTAACTTACTATAACAACAAAACGAATTTACCTATATCTCATCGGTTCAGTGGCTTAACAATAGATTAGCAGGACGGGCAAAATGCCATGGGGCCCCGGCCCGAGATGGCCGCGAGCACAGGAGGATCCTAACATTTATTATTACAACATTTGTGTCTCGTTTGTAAAGGAAATTTCAATTTTCGATCCACTTTTAGACACGAAATAGAAAAGTCATCTTCTATAAGAGAACTTACTGATTTATTAATCATAAAGAATCATTTTATGTATTCAAGCTTTCCTGAAGTGTGCACTCCATTTCTGTTATTTGTAACCATTCCTGTGACTAAGGCTAGAGCCGAGCGATCATTTTCAAAATTAAAATTGATAAATACTTATTTAAGAAATTCTATCGGACAAGAAAGGTTACGCAAATTAGCTATTCTATCCATCGAACATTCCATGGCCCGAAATTTGAACTTTGATATTGTCATTAACACTTTTGCTGAACAGAAAGCCCGAAAAAAGGAATTTTAATAATTAAAATTTTGACTAAAAATAAAATTGTTATTTCAATCCAATACGCTCTTTTAAATTAAAAGTTACTAGAAAACCAACGAAAAATGCACATTAATTTAATTAGGGTTGCCACCTGTACTATATTATATAGTATCTTAGTATATTTTAGCCAATTCTACTAAATCTATATAATAAAAATGAATTTCTGTTTCTTCGTAAGCGCAGATCTCTTAAATGCCTGGACCGATTTGGCTAATTTTTTTTTAAATGATCGTAATAGTGCAATTCAGGTTAATACGTAACAGTGGCGTAGCGAGCTTAACTCGCGCCCGGGGCACAATACCTTTTAAGCGCGGCCCCCTCCATTCGAAAACCATATAATATTATATGTAAAATATACTCGCAAATTAATAAAAAAATAAAGTAAAATAAATAAAGTCATAGGCTCAAGCTAGACTTTAAATTTGAGACAAAAAAATGTAGTTGAGAAAACAAGAATAGATTTTGAAATGTATATGATCATCTAGACCAGTGGTTCCCAACCTGGGGGCGATCGCCCCCAAGTGGGCGATTTGGGTTATCAGGGGGCGATAAATAAGTGGGGGACGATTGGGGGGCGATGAGTATTCTAAGGGGGGGGGGAATTAAAATAGTACTGTTCAGTAGAAGTTGCCGGGTAAAATAAAACAATAATAAAGTTTTCAAACTTTCATTTATTTTTTCAAACTTTAACTTAGCCCAGTAAATAGAAGGGTTTCAGCTTACATTAATTGCGGGAAAAGATTTTTTTAGGTATGGTGTGGGTATGCGAAATCTAAGTTTTCGACCTCGAAAATGTGCTGGACAACTTTTGGTGGCAGAAAAACTTCGAAATTTTCGAACTTTTTCCAGTTTATTCCTGTTCATAACTCGAAAACTGTTCATATTTTGCAAATAACCGTCCTATAGAAAATTAAAGAGACCAAAATTTCGCGTCGATTAAAAAAATATTCAAAATTGGTCCAGTAGTTCGATTTTTAATGGGGATCCAAAAAACAGACCTGGGTTCATTTTTGAATATCCCAAAAACTATCACTTTTTCCCATTTTGACCATGAAGGAGCACATTTTTAATAGATACCACTCTATACATTTTTAAACTAGATTAAATTTGCTGCAATTGAAACAAAGTTTCATCTTATTTGGATAATGGTAGCCCGTGCCGCAATGAGGTTGAAGTTTTTAAAAAAATGAAATTTTTTTGCAAAAAATTGTAGTTTTTCCTTCATAAAATGAAAACCACTCATCCTAGAAACTTGATTCCTCTCTCATGGTCTAGGAAATTTTGTCACTTGAACGTTTACTTGGACTACTTTTTGTTAAAAGTCTTAGATTTATAGATATCCAGGATTTTCCATGCCAGGAAATTATCCATTGTTTCAAAAAATTTCAGTTTTTCCTTCGTAAAATGAAAACTACTCATCTTAGAAACTTGATTTCTCTCTCATTTTTTAGGAAATTTTATTTACTTGAACGGTAACTTGGACCACTTTTTTTATAAAACTCTTAGATTTATAGATATCCTACATTTTCCGAACAGGATATGATCCGAATCCTGAAAAGCGTAATGGAAAATACTGGATATCTATAAATCTAAGAAAAATCTAAAAAGTGGTCCAAGTAAACGTTCAAAGTCATCAAAATTTTCTAGAGAATGAGACAGAAATCAAATTTCTAGGATGAGTGGTTTTCATTTTATGAAGAAAAAACTGCGATTTTTTGCAAAAAATTGCAGTTTTTCAAAACATCAACCTCATTGCGGCATGGGTTACCATTATCCAATTAAGATGAAACTTTGTTTCAATTGTAGAAAAATTAATCTAATTTAAAAGTATTTAGAGTGATCTTTGTCGAAAACTTGCTCCTTCATGGTCAAAATGGGAAAAAATCGAAAAAATCTGAGTTTTTGGGATAGGTATTCAAAAGTGATCCGGAGGGCAGTTTTTTGAATCCCTATAAAACATGGACCAATTTCGCATATTTTTTTTACTCGGCTCCAAATTTTATCCTCTTTAATTTACTCTAGTACGATTATTTGCAAAATATGGACCGTTTTCGAATTAAAAGCGAGAAACTGGGAAAAGTCCAAAAATTTCGTGGTTTTTCGGCCACCAAAAGTTGTCTCCCACACTTTCGAGGTCGCAAACTGAGATTTCGCATACCCACACCATACCAACGATCCTAAAAAAACATCTTTTCCCGCTGAACCACTTTTTGGATCCTCTATTTACTGGACAATAATAAAACGGCTTTATTATTTACACTTTACTTCAAAATAAAATTAGGCATACTCTGAAAATGAAAAGGGGGCGATAGGTGTTAGTCAACATCCAGAAAGGGGCGATGCCCCACTTAAGGTTGGGAACCACTGATCTAGACACAGGTCGAGTCAGCCCTGCCAGTAGAAAAGAAGTGCCATTTCTATTATGAATATATTATTACAGTTTGATTTAGACTATTAGTGTTTCTTTTTTTCCTTTTTATTTACGAATTAACATTTATTATATTACACTATTATATTGCACTAAATTTAAAATATATTTTCCAGAAATCAATTATAATAAAAATTATCCAGCAATTTTTTGTTTTGCGGACCATTTGGCGCCCCTTTGTGAGTAGCGCCCGGGGCATGATAACCCCCCCCCCCCCCGCCCCCTCGCTACGCCACAGATACGTAAACAAAAATTGGAAAAGTTGCCCGGAAAATTGGAAAATTCAGGTTAGCCAACAATAAAAGAACTAAACTAGCAAACTAGACAAGCCGAAGGCGGGCCTTGAAGCTAGTATTACATAAAAATAATATAGTACAAAATCTACTATATTTTCATCTCTAATTCATTAATAAATTAAACATTAATGTCAATAATTTGAATTCGGAAATAATTACGGTAAATGAGATTATTTCGAAAGTAAATAAAGATCAGGTATTTCAATCTAAAAATACTGCTGAAAAATGGCAAATGTTTTTCAAAAGCACAGATATATGTTTAACTAATACATTTAAAATTATTAGCTTTTTCTCTCCATTCCTGCAAATTCTGCTTTTACAGAAATAATTTTTTCCGTCATGAATGTGAAATGGCGAGAAGAAAGAAATAAAGCATCTATTAATTTAATTAAAAATGAATTGTTAATTTATTTTAATATGGATCTAAATTGTTCGGATTCCTATGATTATTTTAAAAATAATAGAACTTTTCTGGCCAAAGCAAAAAGTAATAATAAATACGCATGGAAAATTAAATAATGAAATAAATAATATAAAAATGAAAATTTTTGCCGAGAGTAGCAGAATTTTTATATATTAAAGGAGTCAATAAAAGAGTGTGTCTTCTGCTGGAATTATAAATTTTATTTATTTAATTTGCCACGGGCCTCAACGGTATAGTTACGCCACTGCATGAGGTATTTGAACCCATGAGAAATAATAGATAAAATATTTATAATTAAAAAGACTGTTGATGAAGGTCAAACCTTCGAAACTATAGTATCTAAAGGTTAGTACACACTTGGATACAAAATCCCTCGATTGTCTCTAGACAGGTATAGGAACTGTCTAGACAAGTATAAAGACAATGTATATAGACAGTACGCGTGTACACATTTGAATGCCTTGGTCTTCTTAGTTGCTAAATATGACTGACCTTGTTGGGATCGTTTCTTGCACAGTTATCATTTTGGATAATGAAAAAAAGCGTGCTTTTGTGCTTTCGCTGAAATGCTGTTTTTCCCCCACGGACACTTCATATTTTTCGGCCAGTTCTTCGATTGCATTTCTTTTTTTAGCACGATTTTTATAATCGGGGCTAGTCACTTCCCACAAACAAGCTGCCGAGTGAAAATCTTCTATTAACAACAACACTTTTTCTGTAGGCCACGTTCTGATAATACAAACAAAACTAAAACTAAACCAAAATGGAAAGATAAGCGTTATCCACGGCTCACAAAGAATAACTGGAGACGATGTCTCACAAAACGCCCACACTGCGAAATATTGCGCAATATTGTCTAACTATTATCTCGTGTCTCTCACTTCAAATGGAGGCCAATGTTCTGCAATTTTGTTCCAAAAACGTGTCTGTAGACATGAATTTGTCTCTCGATTGTCTTTAGACAATTGCTCCACTTTGTATCCAAGTGTCTACAATCCTTAACAAATAAATTCATATATACCGGGTGAGTTTTTTTTATCTTGAGACAGTCTTATAACTCAAAAACAGTCAATTATATGAAAAAAAAGTTTCAAATAAAAGTTTATTTATATCAATGGGAAACTAAACTATGCTATTGTTTGTCGACCTAGAACAAGCTTTCAAGGGTATTTCGAGGTCAAGTTCTGTTTTTTAAATGGAAACCTATATGTTTCTGTGCATATTCTTAATCTAGAAAAAAAACTGAACAACTTTCATTAGAACTATTTTTTATACGACATCAAATAAAAAAAATATTAAATCAATTAGATCTCAAAAAAATCCTAATAATTATTTTTAACAATCATTCAACTTAATTATCAAATAATAATGATCAAATATTTAATTATTAAATAAATAATTTATAATAATAATTAATAATTTAATAATTTTGCGACATTCCAGAGTATATGAGTGTATCGCAAGTCTTCTGGATGAATTCTACAGTTCCAATTTCCTTATTTTGGCCTGTTTAAGTTTCTTCGTAGCCTTTACAATTCCTTTTTTTTTCTTTTTAAATAGATTTACAACACAATAAAATGAAGCTCCTGAGGGCAAAATTATTAAATTTTTATTAAATTATTTATTTAATAATTAAATATTTGATCATTATTATTTGATAATTAAGTTGAATGATTTTTAAAAATAATTATTACGGATTTTTTTTAGATCTAATTTATTTAATATTTTTTATTTGATGTCGTATAAAAAAATAGTTCTAATGAAAGTTGTTCAGTTTTTTTTCTAGATTAAGAATATGTACAGAAACATATAGGTTTCCATTTAAAAAACAGAATCTTCGACATTAAAATTCCCTTGAAAGCTTGTTCTAGGTCGACAAATAATAGTGTAGTTTAGTTTTCCCCCTGATAATATATAGGGATATAGTATATGTTTATTTATTTATTTATTTATCGTCATATATCTCTCATTTATGTTCTTTGTATTTATATTATGTCATAATACATGGCCGCAGGAGATCAAGGCTTAAAATCAACCGAACAAAAACGAAGGTAATGATTATAGATCGCCAAAATAACAACCAACCGAATGTGACACACATTGCGGGGTGTGAGGTGGTCCCTAAATTCGTTTATCTGGGTGCCGTCCTCTCAAAATGATGGCGGTTGTAGTGATGAGATAAGAAGACGGATCCAACTAGCCAAAAGTGCAATGTCCCGACTCACAAAGATATGGAAGGACAGACAAATCTCCAACAACACCAAGATGAGACTAGTCCAATTCCTAATTTTTTTCTATCTTCCTGTATGGAGTGGAGACGTGGACTATGCAAAGGGACCGGGACCGGGTGCGCGCCTTCGAGATGTGGTGTTGGCGAAGGCTTCTTAGAATTCCTTGGACGGCCCGTCGTACGAATGTTTAGATCCTAAGTGAGCTGGGAGTACATGTGCGTATGGATGATATTGTCTCTCAACGAATCCTCCGATAGTTCGGGCATATAATGCGTCGAGAGAATGCGCTAGAGAAGACCATCATAGAAGGAAAAGTCTGTGGTAAAAGATCACGAGGGAGGTTTCCATCAAGATGGATCGACCAGGGGACCAAACTAACTGGCAGTCCTCTGCGCGACGTCGTCTCGGGGGCGCGTGACAGAAATAACTGGCGCCTTACTGTGAACAGGGCCATATTTCTACACGCCGATCACAACGCCTCATTTATGAGTCATACGACTTAGAAGAAGATTCATAATATTAGAAATAGCATTATACATTTTTAAGATAGACTTTTTCATTTATATAAAAAAAATTATGCATGATCTTTATAATCTGATAAATGATAATAAACTTTTATTTGAAACATTTTTTCATATAATGCATTATTTTTGAGTTTCAAAACTGTCTCAAGATAAAAAAACTCACCCGGTAGATATGGTATTTATATTCGTTTTATATTAGTATATGTTTATTTATTTATTTATGACATCCTCATTTATTTCTCTTTATATGTATACTTGCTGCAAGGCACGCCCCCTGGACCCCCAGCCCACGAACCCTACCCTCACCCCTTAAACCCACCCAGGACCCCTCCCCATGCCCAACCCCCGCCCCCACACCACCACCCCAACACTCCATCTGCACCCTAACCCACGAACCCACCCACCACCCCCGCATCATGCCCGCCCCCGCCCCCGCCCCACACCATCACCCAACACTCCATCCGTAACCCCACCCCGCACCATGAACCCGTACCCAACCCCCGCCCCCACACCACCGCCCACACACCACCCACCTCGAACCCCGTGCCCTCCAACCCCGCGCACCACACCCCCGCCCAGCCCCATTGTTTATCATAAAATTTGCCGTAGGGTTAATAGTTTAGGAGTTATTTGATAATTTTCATTTGTGCGCCCCCCAAACCCCCTTCTGGGGTCAAAATATCAAAACGTTATATAGCTAAAAACTTAAGTTAGAAGACATCTGATGAAAATATGAAATTTCATAATAATCCCTTCAGCCGTTTTTACGTGAATCGTGAGCAACTTTTCGGAAACCACTGAAACAGACAGATAGACAGACAGACAGACAGACATGAATTTTGTTGAGGGTGTTTTCGTTCATAACTTTACTTGAAACGTGTGCAACCAAAATTTGGCGTGATTTGGGACAATGTACAGACAAAACCTGAATTTTATATATATAAATTATTCATAATATTAGAAATAGCATTATACATTTTTAAGATAGACTTTTTCATTTATATAAAATAAAATTATGCATGATCTCTATAATAATTTAAATATTAATTTATCAAAAAGAAAAATTAAACTTAATTTACAAAAAAAAAAAACGAATTGTTAATAATTACAATTATTTTAGGAAAAGTTTGAAAAATTCATTTCGATGCCTGATGCATTATTGCTTCCTCAAATCAACTTATTAACTTCGAATGCACATCGAACCACAGTTCAACAAAGGGCAAACCAAGTGATTGCTGCTATTTATAAACAACTTTATAAATGTGTACATGAACCGAACAATTTATATAATGAACCGGAACGTCTTTTCAAATATAATCCTGATCAAGTGGACCAAATTCTTACCCAATCAAATTCTTAAACAATAGGTAAATATATAACCATTTAAATGTAAAAAAAAATATTATTTATTTAAATTGAAAGTTTTTGATAGCCGAGGGTACCAGAATTTTTATATATTGAAGGAAACAATAAAAGAGTGTGTCTTCTGCTAACGAGATTATAGTTTCGTTATAAATAAAATTTATAATTCCAGCAGAAGACACACTCTTTTATTGTTTCCTTCAATATCATTTGTTTATTCAACATATATGATGAAAATGTTTTATTTATAATATTAAAAATAAATTATATTTTAACTGAAGTTGACTTTTTTTTTATTTTAAGGTGTTAAATAAAAACAAAAAAGCTTTTTTCACAGCAGTTTTTTCAAATGGTGGTTTAAATTAATCCAAATATTTCGGAAACTTTACAGTCTTCATTCTTCAGTGGACCTTGGAGCAAAATACAATAGATGTTAGTTAAAGTTTACAATTGTTTTTTGTTATAAAATTATATTCGAAATAATACTATATATTTTTTCCTTAAACAATTTTTCAAAATAAAAATTGATCATATAAGTAGGGCTCGGATTTCGCCCTATTTGCCTTTTTTTTTTATTTATGGCTTAAAATTTAGGCCAATATGATATCTATGCAATTCATGAAATTCTGAATAAAATAAGAGGCATTTGTTAGTGCCTATCATGCCTATTTTGACCTATTTTGGGTGTTAGTGCCTATTTAATCTATAAATGCCTTTTTTAATGTCTTTTTTAACTAAAATTGGCAATTTTCATTTTTTACGATTTTACAATTTTCATTTTTTACGATCTAATTATATATATTTTCTAAATTTGAAAGTTTTTTGAATTATTAAGAAAATATTCCGAAAAAATTATTTTTCGAGCCGCTAGGCGGCGCCAGGGCCGACTAAGACACCCAAAAATCGAAAAGTGGACCATATTTAATAGTTTTTTTCGAACTTGAAGCAACAAATAGTTCAACAATTGCTAGAGCAATTCCCAAAGTATTACTTAAGTTTCAATTCCCTTGTCCCCTAAAAATATTATGTATTGGCCCTTTTCTCGAGGGGTGAACCGCGACCTAATATCGTGTACACCTACTTCCACTTCCACTTTCATTTCCAAGTAGAAGACAATAGATGAAGGGGCATTATCTAATGAATTCCAAAATAATTCCACATAATTCCAAAACGTGTACACCTAATTCCAATCGCAGTTCAGCCCTCACCTTTTCTTACTGGGAATTTCCACTATACTTGTACAGGTATCATGTGGCCTGCAGAAAACAATGATGAAAATTTTTTGGTTTTATTGACAGACCGCTTATTCAATATTTTACTTTTATTTTCATGTGCCTCTTTGTTTTTATATATATATATATATATTATATGTTTTATATATTACCTCTACCCAAATCACCGTATCTGCTCCTTCCGTCTCCAAAATTCGAATACAGAGCCAAAGAGACATCTCACAGTTCGTCATTTTATTCTGCCCTTTTTTTTAATATTTTATTCTCTCTAGAATATCTACTTGACATCATTTCACAAATGTGTAAGTTATAAATAAAATTCATTTTACATGATATTTACAATAAGAATGATCTCATATTAATTAATTTAATTTTGCCAGACAAAATAGAAATCATTATAATATATAATCTACAAGGACTAATTGTTATCGAAATCTGTCTAAACTATAGAGTGTCCATTTTCAAATACTTCGACCTCGCAGCCCGAATGTCTTTTTTTTTAATTTTTTACATATTTTTCTTAAGTCCTTATTTCAGTAAGGGAAAAATGAGAAAAACCCCTCATCCTATTATTAGGTAAGTTTGTTTACTAAAGATTTGCTTCACAATATAAGTATTTATTTATGATTTGCTACTAAAAATGATAGTTTTACCATTTATCTATATAATATGTGATCACGAAAAATTTCTCACTCAAAATTGGGTCACGATTGAACAAAGTTTAAGAAGCACTTCTCTAGAGCAATGCTTCTTAAAGTAGTGGGCCGCGGCCCCCTAGGGGGGCTATGGATTACCCGCAGAGGGGCAGCGAGGAATCGCAAACGTAACAAATAAATTATTGTTATTAAATAAGTAGATTTTTTTAACTAATTTGAATTAAAAAAAAAAATTGGTGGGCCGTGAGATATTGACTTGAGTTCCAAGAGAGCCGCGACTTGAAAAAGTTTAAGAAGCGCTGCTCTAGAGATTCTCAACTATATGGCCCCTCGTTGTTGCGTGCGTATTTTATAGACACCCTTTAAGAGCAATACTGGCTCAAGAATAGTGCTTAAGATTTTTAGAAGAATTAAATTCGAAAATTCATTTCAGAAATAATTCGAATTTTTATGTAAATTCCAAGTTTTGAAATCCGATTTTTGTGTGCAACTTCTGAAATTCGAATTTTTATATAAATTCCAAGTTTTGAAATTCGATTTTTGTGTAACTTCGGAAATTCGAATTTTTATATAAATTCCAAGTTTTGAAATTCGATTTTTTGTGTAACTTCGAAATTCGAATTTTTATGTAAATTCCAAGTTTTGAAATTCGATTTTTGTGTAACTTCGAAATTCGAATTTTTATATAAGTATAGGTATATATAAATTCCAAGTTATAGAAAAATTTGAATTATAATAATTTTCAATTTATAAATTCCTATATATATATCCTATTTCAAATTTATTAAATTTCGAAATCCGAAAATACAAACATTTCTCTTACTGTACTAGTCCTGAATTTCACTCTACGACCAGCATACAAATATAGGTTTGCTGTCATCCGACTGATGATCGAAATCTTTTAAAAATATACATATTTATAGACTTAAGGGTTTTATTCTATATTTAAGTTAGATCTGCTAACATATCACTTGGATTAATCTTTTGAATTCTAAAACCGGTGACTGAACTACTGTAATAAACAGAACTATAGGTAGGCCCGACGAGAGGGGGTGGGGCAGGCGGGATATTTACCTCCGGGCCAGAAAGGGGCCTCGCACTAAAATAAATTTTTATATTAATAAAATCTATTACTTATCTATATACTCTTATTAAACGAGCAAAAATTGTATGTTTATATAGAGGTCTGGACCTCATCAAAATTCATCTTAATTGATCTTTTCTTAATTAAAGTAATTATTGATATATTAAAATGTTAATAAAAAAGTTTGTTTACATTTTTTTTAATTATCTTTTATTTATTATAATTGTTTTTTTTAATTTTAAATCTCACAAAAAGATCATCACAAGTATTATTATATATTAAATTAAATTAAAATAAATATATTGGGATGATGGATGGAATGGAGAGTGATCATCAACCAATCGACTTGATTGGGGAATAATGGAATTGAAATAATTATCGGAAAAGAGGTTTTTTTATCTAATTAGATTTTTCCTCTTATTAAAAACAAGGACTAAAGATGAATAAGGACACTCGATGGTGGAGAAGTTATCTCCGGAATCGAAGCAAAAATACAATGTATACATTAATTAATGTAAAATAATTGGTTTAATAAAATTTATAAAAAAATAAATAAATAAATAAATATATTAAAATATATATAATTATAAAAATAAAAGTAAGCAATTTAATTAATTATAAATCGAGTTTTAAATCTCACAAACAGTTCATAAGAAATATTATATATTAGAATTTGCCATTTTAATTAATTATAAAGAGTTGATGATGATAGGGATAGAATGGTGATGGGATTGGAAGATAATAACCAATCGACTTGATTGGGGAATAATGGAATTGAAATAATTATCGGAAAAGAGGTTTTTTTATCTAATTAGATTTTTCCTCTTATTAAAAACAAGGACTAAAGATGAATAAGGACACTCGATGGTGGAGAAGTTATCTCCGGAATCGAAGCAAAAATACAATGTATACATTAATTAATGTAAAATAATTGGTTTAATAAAATTTATAATAAAAAAAAATAATTATAAAACTTGATAAATTGTTATTTAATTAAAAATAATAATTATACGAAATTTATTTATATACCTATATATATATATAAATACATAATCTGTGGGCCACTAGAAGGCTAGAAATGACAAAACTGGGTGCGGGGATGGGGATGAGGGTGTAGTGGTTGCTGGTTGGGGATCCGTGATTGGGGCTAGGTACGGGGTTGAGGCGGAGTGTGGGGTGCACTTGGAGGATCCCCGGGGTCGGGCGAAGTGCGGGGCTTGGGGAGGGGGGTCCAGGGCTAGTGTACTATATATATATATATATTTGTATTTTAATCAGAATTTTAAATTAAAAATAATATCAATATATAGCTTTTAACTGTAACAAAAAGTTACCGAAGATCACTCGGTGGCTCCAGGTACTTATAAATAAAAATAAAAATAGCAAAATTAGGTAACAAAGCATATTAAGTTACGGATTTATTTATTAATTAAATAATAAAATATTTTACAAATTGAAAAATATAGTACTTTTATTTGTCCCATCATTTAGGGGCCCGCTGGTTTGATTTTGCTCCAGGGCCCGTAACAGGCCTGACTAGGCTTATTTTTGATGTCTATATTTTTATAGTCAAAGTGTAATTATTTAGCGGTATGATTTTAAATTGAATGTCTTCCTTGAACCAAACTAGAGGTCTCCCCATGCGATCTTCTCTTTTTGAAATCGTTTGAACATCTCTGATTGGTCAAACCACTTGCTATGCTTCAGTTGATTGGCAACAACGCTACAAGAATGATCGGTACATATAATTTTCTGCCAAATTCTTTTTACTGACATACAATGTTAAATTGATGTGTGTCAATTTGTATTAAAAAAATGTTATTATCAATATAACAAATAATTTTCTAATCAAGATATTTAATTATATTTTGTAATTAAATTACACATTAATAAGTTGTTGGATAATTTTAAGCTTCACGCAAGATGGCTGACTCCTCTTATTATCAGGTAAGTTTGCTTTTTATTCAGTGATTATTCTATACAAGTTCGTATATTCTGTGATGTATTTATAAAACATTACTAGTTTTAATATTTCATTTTTTTACCTGGGATGCTCAAATAGGTTATTTTTGATTGATCATAGAAACTAGTCACTAAATGCCACTTGTTGGCATATTTTTTGGGGTCTTTTTGTATTTTTTTAAAATAAATTTCTTTAATAAAAATAATGTCTTATTGTAATTATATATACAAACGGATATTTTAAATCATACATACTCTTTTGTAATCTTTTGATAAAAAATAAATAAATGAATATAATTTCATTAATCACTTAAATAAATTTAAAACAAAAATTAAAATGGTTTTTTGTGGAGAGTAGCAGATTTGTCTTAATTTATAAGGAATAAATCACGAATGCAATTTCTTTATGTCAATAACCATACATAAACAAGTCCATAAATAATATATGAATATTTTATTAATTTGGGACAATAGTTTCCAAGGCTTTACATTCATCCTCACTCAATCAACTGCAAATATTTCACATAAATATTCACTAGTGATTTTTAAGTCAAAAATTGAATTGACGTGTTGAATGATTGACTTGTATCTACTTCATAAAGTATCTAACCTACTTTTTTAAATTTGAAAAGGCTATTGACTATTTATGTAAAATATCCAACATAAAAGTGCTATTAAAGTTTTTTGTTATGATAAATCTGTAAGAAACTTTTTCCCTCAAATTTTTATTAGAATTCATTACACATTTAAAATTATTGTCAATAGAAATGAAATAAAATAATATAATTCTTAGACATTTTCTTCTATTTTCGTTCTTTCAAATGTTTGTGTTATATTCTTTTTTTTTACTTTATCCATATACATATCCCCCGCATAAAATTTTAGGCCCGGGGCCCAACATCGGAAGCGGGCCCCTTTTTATTTAATAAGTATGTTGTCGCTTTAGGGTGTAAACCTGCTAACACACAACAAGGAAATTTTACAGGGCACAGAATATACAAACAAAATTTAACATCGTTATGGAAAGAAAGTATTTTTCCTATTTTTTTTCTACAACTTACGATCGTAATTTTAAGTATCTTTTTTACTTGGCATCTCTTTTTCTTTCGAACGATATTAATGTCATATATCATAAAAAATGCAGCAGGTTTACACTCTAAGGCAACGATGTGCTATTTATGAAGTGGAATAATAAAAAAAAAAAAATGTCACGGCCGGGTCCGTGCCCGGGACATACATAAACAAGTCCATATATAATATATGAATATTTTATTAATTTGGGACAAGTTTCATCAGCTTTACGTTCATCCTCACTCAATCAACTGCAAATATTTCACATAAATATTCACTAGTAATTTTTAAGTCAAAAATTGAATTGACGTGTTGAATGATTGACTTGAATCTACCTCATAAAGTATCTAACCTACTTTTTTAAATTTGAAAAGGCTATTTATGTAAAATTTCCAATATAAAAGTGCTATTAAAGTTTTTTGTTATTATTAATCTGTAAGAAACTTGTTTTCGCAAGTTTTTATTAGAATTCATCACACATTTAAAATTATTGTCAATAGAAATGAAATAAAATAATATAATTCTTAAACATTTTTTTCTATTTTCGTTCTTTCAAATGTTTGTGTTATATTCTCATTTTTTTTTTTTTACTTTATACATAAACATAGCCCCCGCATAAAATTTCAGGCTCGGGGCCCAAAATCGGAAGCGGGCCCCTTTTTAATAAGTATGCTTTTTATGAAGGGGAATAATAAAAAAATGTCACGGAGGGCCCGGGACCTACGGGTGCACCTGGGTCCCCCCTTAAGGGGACTATGTCCATAAATGCGAAGCAGATGGTTAAAGTACTGTATAAGCGCGACTTCAAAAGGTCCCAAAATCAGAAGCGGGCCCCTTTTTATTTAATAAGTATGTGATTTTTATGAAGTGGAATAATCAAAAGAAATGTCACTGCCGGGTCCGGAACCTACGGGTGCACCTGGACCACCCTTAAGGGGGCTATGTCTATAAATGCGAAGCAGATGAGTAAAGTCTGGTATAATCGGTCTCGCGCCAAGTGCGACTTTAAAGAGCCCCCGGCCATAAACTACAGAACCCATGGCTCTTAACCAAAGTCACAAATTGTAGTATTCATTCAAGTTGAATTTTAGAACCTGACGGTTTTGCCAAAAATTACATGGGGGCTCTCTCTCATCCAGAGCTCAAAAAGTGAGAATTCCTTTTTTATGTCGTCGATTTTATCCACACCATATAACTGAATGAAATGAAATTGAAAACATACCTTTACTTTAATAAAATCAAGCGCTGATTAGTTGTTGGTACAAATAGGTCCACAATCATTATACTTTATTCTTGTATACTTTTTTAGTTTTTTCTAAATATCTTAAAAATGGCTTAACTAATTTGGATCAAATTGAATATTCTATTTAAGCAGTTTGAGGTTGTCAAAAAAGTTAATAAAGTTTTTAGGAAAATTACATTTTAAAGTACTTTACTCTACAGCAGGGCCGTCGCCCTGGGCGACGCGGCAAAGGGGGCGCCGTGGCTTAAAAAAAAATAGAGCTGTAAATTTTAATCTTATAAAATGAAAGGTTTTCAACAAACATAGACCCAAAATTAATGAAATGAATGGAAAAATATCTTTACTAGCCTCTAGATGACGGGGATGATGATGATGATGCCTTCAGTATCAGAAACGGTGAGCGTGAGAGTCGGTCGGTATTAATTTACTCAATTTTCATGGAAGTCAGTCAGTACACCACGGCCGTCGGCCAAGAATGACATTATAAAAAAGTACTGTAGGGGGAGGAGGGGGCCCCTGGCGCCTACAACCCACGCGGCAGCCCTGCTCTACAGTAAACAAGTACTTTACAAAAAGACCAAATTCTTTTTATCTGTCCAATAATAAAGAAATAAACATTATTTCAAATGGTTATGAATAAAGTCTGGCAAGGATTATTTTATATAAAATTATATTTTTTATATAGTTGATATCGACGGGTGAACCGCGATTGGAATTAGGTGTACACGTTTTTGGAATTCATTAGATAATCCCCCCTTCATCTATTGTCTTCTACTTGGAAATGAAAGTGGAAGTAGGTGTATCACGATATTAGGTCGCGGTTCACCCCTCGGTTGATATAATCATATGATCATATCTAAATATGCCTTCCAAACATCTGATCATTTTATTTTTTTTACATACATTTCTTACTTAATATTTTATTCTTAGAAACATCAAATATCTTTTATGGTCCATTTCTCAACTTTTTAATTGGCTCTCGATCATAAGCTATTCTTGGCCACTATCTCCCACGCAAAATATCTAAATAAATACATCCGGCCTCTTAAATAAATCCTCTGGAGATGATAGAAACCTTACTAATAGGTAATATTCACTTCAAATTCTCAATTGAAATACACTTCAGCTGTCATTTATTTTCGACTTAATAAAAAGCTTACATCAACTTCTTTTATTTTTACTTTACCATATAGGGTATGGTCAAGTATTGTAATCGTGCATGATGATTTATTTTTTTGCTTTGCTTCGTTTTTTCGAAATATCTCAAAAACGGCTGAAACTATTTTGATAAAAAAAATTGAGCGAACTCATGGGGTCATGTTTTTGTCTACAAAAAAGCCCTAATGAGTGAATATTGAAAAAAAAATATTTTACGAGATATTAATAATTTTGCTGGCTTGGTGTGTACTGGATATATTAATTTATTTATCCTTAACAATAAAAAATTGATAATTTTGTCAAAATGTCAGTTAATATGTTACTAAAAATTGTATACGCTCTAGCTAAAAACTAGTGTGAATATCAAAACGAAATTCCATGTGTAGTTTTGGAGCATTGAGATTAAGAGCTGGTTAGATTTTGATTGAAATCGAACCAAATATTAAGGCGGTTTTAAAAAATTATTATTATTATTATTTTATTCTTGGTCGCAGAATACTAAGGTTTCACACCGTTCTGCTGTGGCCACACCCTAAGCCACTCAACCGGATCCTTAGTGGGAGGATCAGAGGGCTATAAGGGGAGATGTGGAGGCCGTATAAAAAAAAATTTTAAACTAAAAAATAAAATAAAATGAACCTATAATAAAAAAAGTTATTTTTTTTCTGGGTCCAAAATTGGGGGAGTGGGGGTTCAAAAAATATAACTATTAATATAAATTCTAGTTCCTTTAATCGATTTGTACGAAATTTCGCCTATGCACCCTATGATCTTATGAAAATGATTCACCATGTGAAATTCATAGGGACAAAAGAGGGGAAGGGAGGGGGGGTGGGGGTTAAAATTTTTCTCAAAAAAAATCTAAAAAAAAGCTGATATTTCTAATAAAATAGTCTCATAATTAAAAGGAGCCTGTGGGTCAGTGGTCAGAGTGTCGGGCCGCTGTCCTGAAGTACGCTGGTCCGAGACTGAGTCTCGGCAGATATTTGCAGTCTCCTCTTGGAAAGCAATGACAAACTACCAATAGTATATGGCTACTCAATCTCTCCAAACTAGCCGTTCGGAACCGGGTTCAAAAAGTATGTCCCGTATATCTGTGTAAAACAGCCAAACACACTCAGCACAGGTATATGTGGAGAGGTGCCAAAACTTCAGGGAGACTTGATGTGGCACTTAAAGAAAAATAATTAAAAAGAGATATTATTAATTGCCAAAATTAAGAGGGGGGTTCTTTCGAAAATAATTAAAAATTAAATATAAAAATTTTAAGAAAAAATAAAAACCGACTTCAAATTAATGCAACAAATATAAAATACACTAAAAGGTATAAAATAATTATTATCTTATTTAGTTACAACTAAACGACGAAATATTAACACGAAATTACTTTTTAAAGTCGGTGCCAAACAAACTATACCTATAAGCGAGCGTACCCGCCAAACGTACTAAGTAAGATCCGTCGAGTGCGATTCATAAAAGGTATATGTTTGGCACCAACTTCAAAAAGTAATTTCGTGTTAATATTTCGTCGTTTAGTTGTAACTAAATAAGATAATAATTATTTTATACCTTTTAGTGTATTTTTATATTTGTTGCACTTAATTTTTTGAAGTCGGTTTTTATTTTTTCTTAAAAATTTTTATTTTTTCTTTTAGTGATGTTATTAATAGTGATTATATCATCAGAACTTGACCAAATTAATATGACACCATCCCTAAGACACTCCCTTTCGGATAAAAAAAGAACCATCGAAATCGGTTCATAAACAAAGAGGTTAGGTCTAAACAAACCTAAACAAACCTAATAAAAAAGGTCTAATACCTATGAAAAAAATCGAAAAAAATGGGACCAATCGGAAGCTAGACTGGACCCAATGCAAAAAAATTTTCAAAATCGGTTGACAATTGGCGGAGATATGAGGTAACATAGGCACAAAAAAAAAAAAAAATTCAATCGAATAGAGAACCTCCTCCTTTTTTGAAGTCGGTTAAAAGGGGCCAAGTGTATAATAAAATCACGTGAATGGCCACATCAGCTTATTTTAAATTGTAAAATATTAATCTCTCTAACAATATTAATATTTTTTCAATCTACTATTATTACACATTAGTTTGAGGTTCTCGAGTACCTGGCCCATCGTAGAATTGTCTCCCCCTTTCCAACCGACTTCAAAAAAGGAGGAGGTTCTCTATTCGATTGAATTTTTTTTTTTTTTTTTTTTTTTTTCTTGTGCCTATGTTACCTCATATCTCCGCCAATTGTCAACCGATTTTGAAAATTTTTTTTGCATTGGGTCCAGTCTAGCTTCCGATTGGTCCCATTTTTTTTTCGATTTTTTTTCATAGGTATTAGACCTTTTTTATTAGGTTTGTTTAGGTTTGTTTAGACCTAACTCCTTGTTTATGAACCGATTTCGATGGTTCTTTTTTATCCGAAAGGGGGTGTCTTAGGATGGTGTCATATTAATTTGGTCAAGTTCTGATGATATAATCACTATTAATAACATCACTAAAAAGAGAAAAATAAAAATTTTTAAGAAAAATAAAAACCGACTTCAAAAATTAAGTGCAACAAATATAAAAATACACTAAAAGGTATAAAATAATTATTATCTTATTTAGTTACAACTAAACGACGAAATATTAACACGAAATTACTTTTTGAAGTTGGTGCCAAACATATACCTTTTATGAATCGCACTCGACGGATCTTACTTAGTACGTTTGGCGGGTACGCTCGCTTATAGGTATAGTTTGTTTGGCACCGACTTTAAAAAGTAATTTCGTGTTAATATTTCGTCGTTTAGTTGTAACTAAATAAGATAATAATTATTTTATACCTTTTAGTGTATTTTTATATTTGTTGCACTTAATTTTTTGAAGTCGGTTTTTATTTTTTTCTTAAAAATTTTTATCATTGACACCACTATGGCGTTTGTTCTGTCGAGATAAAACCAATATTCCCTCCTAAAGCCTCATTTGCGCGAGATACAAAATTTAACATTCAAAACCTCTTCGCGATTAAACCGAAAAACACATTCACCAATTCGTTTATACCTATGACTTCTAGAGTGGAACTCGCTACCACCGTACATATTACTGGGAAGAGAAATTTTTTCAATTTTTAGTTAAACCGCTTCTAAACACCCACAGATACAAAAATCACCTAAAAATGGCCATTTGAAGTGGGGCTGTTGATAATTTTTAAAATTAGATTATCGATATTTTTAATTATACCAATATCGGATTTCGATATATCGAAAAACAATATCGATATTTCGATATATCAATTCTTTAAAAAAATATTATACAATAGGTCAGTAAAAAATTATGATTAAAAAAATAAATAAATAATAATTGAAATGTTTTTGTTTTTTAATTGGAAATCCCAAGTAGGCATATTATTAATAAATATTATTTCTTGGGTGTCATTCATTGACTTTGCTGCTCATTTCTTCTTCTTCTTCTTATTATTTACTTGCATCTTGATAAGTTGATAATTGAGCCCCTGGAATCTTAATTTTATATGTTACATGACCCAAATACCTGATTGTTGTTTTTATGTTAAGTATGCAAGAAGGTATAACACCTAAAAGTAATTATACACTCTGCATTCATGAAAAAAGAGAGGCTTCAAATGTTGGCGGAGGTGATTGTGCTCATGGATCTTCAAGGAAAAAGCTAGTCTTATTCAGAGATGAAGGGGGAAGTAGGGAGAGAGTTCCTGTCTCTAGATGTCAAACGAAATACAATACTTTACTATACTACGTAAAAACGAATTGACCAATGATACTGCACTATGGCTTTGTCGAAAAAATTGATTTGACAGTCCATTTTGATAAGATAAACGATTATATCTTCTAAAATAAATGAATTATTAAATTATTTTTTATTTGTCATTGATAATGAATGAATGAATTTGTTGATTTTTTTTTATTATTTTAATCAAAGCATTTGAATTCAATTGATCTGGTACAAAAACACCTTTAAAAACAGCTACTCTGGAGCTTTCACACACTGTCATATTAATTCATAATAAATAAAAAAAATAAATAAAAAGAATTAAACCTCATTCTACATAAAATCATCTTTATAGGGATACATTAGCTTACAATCTATGATAAAATAAGCTGACGTGTTCTGATGTAGCCATCCACTTGACTTTACCATACAACCTGGCCCCTCACTTATATTTAATATTTAATAAAATTATTTGTAATCATGTAGGGGAGGGGGGTTAGTTTTTGCATTTTTAGACTCCTGGGGGCCCACTGATTATATATATAAAATTTGGTTGAGTTTAGTACAAGAGCTTAGATTTTTATTTTTTGATCCTACGCCCCCCTCCCATTTTAGGGGGTTAGTTTTTGCATTTTTAGACTTCTGGGGTCCCACTGATTATGTATACAAAATTTGGTTGAGTTTGGAAAATGATCAAGATTTTCATTTTTTGACCCCCTTCCCTTTTTTTTGGGAGGCTAGTTTTTTCATTTTTAGACTTCTGGGGTCCCACTGATTATTATCTATACAAAATTTGGTTGAGTTTGCTCAAATGGCCTAGATTTTTAATTTTTAACCCCCCTTTTGGGTCGATGTGCACCAAAATCTAATCAGCTCTTAATTTCAATGGACCAAAAACTACGTGTGAAATTTGGTTTCGATATTCACACTAGTTTTTGAGCTAGCTCGTCCACAAAAATTTGTTAACGCACAGACTAACGGACAACCAGATTAACTAACAGACATTTTGACAAAACAATTATTATCTCGAAAAATATAATTTTTTCGATGTTCACTTATTAAGGCTTTTTTTGTAGACCGAAATGTCATGGTTTCGCTCACATTTTTTAATCAAAATAGTTTAAGCCGTTTTTGAGATATTTCGAAAAAAAGATGAAAAAAAAAACACTTTTTTTTCATGCATGATTACAATACTTGACCATACCCCCCAGTATGGTAAAGTAATAAATTATATTTTTCGAACTGTTTTGTCAAAATGTCTGTTAGTTGAGTCTGCGCGTTACCAAATTTTTGTGGACGAGCTATCTCAAAACTAGTGTGAATATCAAAACGAAATTTCACACGTAGCTTTGGTCCATTGAGATTAAGAGCTGATTAGATTTTGGTGCATATCGACCCAAAATTAAGGGGAGGCAAAAATTAAAATTATATTATTTTCAAACTAAAAAAAAAACAAGAAAAATGAAAATACTAAAAAAATGAATCTATAATAACGAAAATATTTTTTTCTCTGGGGCCAAAATTAGGGGGGGGGGGGGGTCAAAAAATAAAAATCTAGTTCATTTAAGCAAACTCAACCAAATTTTGTATACATAATCAGTGGGCCCCTAGAAGTCTTAAAATACAAAAACAAACAGCCCAAAATGGGGGGGGGGGTTAGGGTCAAAAAATGAAAATCTTTACCCTTGTACCAAACTCAACCAAATTTTGTATACATAATCAGTGTGCCCCCAGAAGTCTAAAATTTCAAAATCTAACCACCAAAAATGGCTGGAGTGGGGGGGTTAAAAAAATGAAAATCTAGCCCCTTGTACCAAACTACAACCAAATTTTGTATACATAACTCAGTGGGCTCTAGAAGTCTTTAAAATACAAAAACAAACCGCCCAAAATGGGGGGGGGGTTAGGGTCAAAAATATGAAAAATCTTTACCCTTGTACCAAACTCAACCAAATTTTGTATACATAATCAGTGTGCCCCCAGAAGTCTAAAATTTCAAAATCTAACCATCCAAAATGGCGGTGGGGGGGGGGGGTTAAAAAATGAAAATCTAGCCCCTTGTACCAAACACAACCAAATTTTGTATACATAATCAATGGGCCCCCATAAGTCTAAAAATGAAAAATAACCCTACACGATTATAAATAATTTTATTAATTATTAAATATAAGAAAGCGGTCAGGGTGTATGTTAAAGTCAAGTGGATGGCCACATCAGAACACGTCAGCTTATTTTATTTTTCTCCCCACATAAAATTCGACCCTCCCCCAAATTATCCTTGGGTTAAAATTTTAATCCGATTTTTAATTTTCGCGAAAATAAAAACATAACTACTAAATTTCAAGTTTTTACACTATTTAGGTCAAGAACTACAATGCTCTGACGGACCGACAGACATTGTGGCGACACTAATAGGTTTCTGTACGGTCGTTACCTTAAAACATATATTCATATTTCTAAAATTTTAATTTAATTCTTTTTGTATAATAAAATTCTATTCAGAGCTAACTAGATACAAAGCAAATGGCTTCCTTTCTATTTTTAGCCTGTTCAGTTGGGATCCAATTTCGTCTGAACCTTCGAATACTTAATTCGCATATTTCTTTAAAATATATTTCCAATATAATTCACTCAATAAATACAATTTTTAAAATGATAAAACACAGTTACCAGGATCTTATTCTTATATCATAATTATCATTTTGTATAATTAATATATTTTCATAATAAAATATTTTTTTTACTTTTTCCATACGATTAATTTGATTGACACTTAATCACTATACCAGAGATATTATTTTCTTAAAGTATTGATTTTCTGCAACATATTAAAAATATATTTAATTACATATACTTATTTTAAATTATTATATTTTAAAGAAATTATTTTCACGATAAAAAAATATCTTATTTGTTTCACCAAAATATATACATATATTTCAACCTTTTCATTATTTGCGAACTTTTATCTCTTTATAATGTCAAGGGTTGATTATCTTAAAATATTCTTGGTAAAACCCCCAATGAAAATAACTCTTTTAAAATTAGACTTCTCTTGGCCAAAAATGGCATATCTTACAGGAAAAAATAGCTAACTTATTAATAACAACAATTAAAATATGAAAGAATGAAAATATTTTGGCTTGCTTGAAACTAGACGTAGAGAAAGACAGTAAGGGAACGTCCCAAATTACGTGATCTGTTCAGGGGGCGAGGGGGGTCTTCAAAATATCACTCTTGGTCATAGGGGGGCTTAGGTCATCGTCACGTAGCCAATATCCTCTAGGGAAATCTCGCTCTTTTTCGAGCTATATTCAAATTATGGCGGAAAATGCTGGATATCTATAAATCTAAGGGTTTTAACAAAAAAGTGGTACAGGGAAAAGTTCAAGTCAACAAAATTTCCTAGAGAATGAGACAGGAATCAAGTTTCTAAGATGAGTGGTTTTCATTTTATGAAGGAAAATTGCGATTTTTTGCAAAAAATACAGTTTTTCAACTTCAACCTCATTGCGGAACGGATTACTATTTATCCAATTAAGATGAAACTTTATTTGAATTGTAGCAAATTTAATCTAGTTTAAAAATGTATAGAGTGGTCTTTGTCGAAAACGTGCTCCTTCATGGTCAAAATGGGAAGATATCGAAAAAAGTGCGAGTTTTTGGGTGATCCGGGGGGCTGCAGAGGTCGAAATCTTGGATTTTGTACTTGAGCCCGAACGGTTGGTCGGAGAAAAAACCTAAATAATGAAATTTGTAGGAAATTTTATGAACTTTCATTTTGAATAGGAAGGTTATTTAGGAAAAGTTGATAGTTTTCGAGTTATATTATAAGCAAAAAACGGCCAAAAAATGGAAATTTTCACCTTTTTTTGCATTTTCTATAATGTTGCATCACGAAATTTTGGTGGGAGGCTTCAGATTTAGATTCAGTGCCCCAAAAAACATATAGGTATATGCAAAAAATCAGAACCACCTCAAAACTTTCCCCATAGGGGCCTATTCGAGCACAGTTTGACTGGACATTACAATATATTTTTACATAAGTTTTTTCTTCTTGATAATATCTTTTTCACTTGTAATAATTCTAGGTGTGCAGGCACTCTTGGCGTCACGCGGCAAGCGCAGTATTAATAAAGAGAAATATGAGCCAAATTAATTTTTTTTAACTTTCTGTTTGCAAAAAATGATTTAAAACCATATTTATGAATTACTACGTGAAAACTAGAAGGGGGTGGGGTTCTTGGCATATACTACAGGTGGTCACCGAGAGGTGGGAGGTAAAAAATTGTAAAAAATGGGTCACGTAATTTGGGTACGTTCCCTAAACAACACTTGGCATTCATTTTGTTACGTCCGTTGTAAAACCAACTTGAGATATAATTTTTACACATTTTAACATAGATCACTAGCTGCGAAGACCGCCTTATGCGGCCCTCTTGCTAGCCAAGGGGCTATGCCCCCCTGGACCCCCTCTCTCCTTGGTTACCAAAGAAGAACGAGGCTTGAAGGGACCGAAAAGGAGTACCTCACAGTCATAGCAGGAAGTTATATATCCTAAAATCTTAATGAATAAACGGGCTATCTAATGAAAAAAAAAAAATTTCAAATCGGATTACTATTTCCTGAGATTAGCGCGTTCAAACCAACAAACTCACCAGCTTTATATAATAGTATAGATATAGTTACTTGTTTATCATGTTTTACGGAATTTAGTTGATTCGATTAATCATATATTGACGTTAAACTTGTTTAATCTATTAATAATTGATTTAATTTATTAAAATTTTATCACTAATCATTTCATTTTTATGAAATAATTAAATTTCAATACAAACTAAACTGATACAGACGTCGTTTACATGTCTGTTTGACATTTATATACAGTTCTATCTTAACAATAGATTTTGTTTATATTAATAAATAGAAACTCATATTGAATGGTATCAAAAGCAAGCCTATGCACTGAAGAGAACTTCCGAAGTGAGCTGTCAGAAAGATAAGACTACCTTAAACATACACACATGACATAAATACATTAATAATTGAATCCATCCACACGAGCGCTAGATGAAAACGATGACGCATGAATATCTTCACGACACTCACTCAAACTCGTATGTCGTCAGATAAGATAACATTTCCACTAAACAAGATGTATGTATCACTAGTGAGTCCTCCGTTGAAGCTCCAAAAGCGACCTTTCAAGTTTGACACTCGGGCTTTCATTGTTTTACAATTTCTATAAATAAATCAACATTTCCAATTAAGAACTCAATGGCTATTTTTGCATGACACCAGGTGTTAATTAAAAGATATATTTCATTGAATGGGACATTAAAAATGCTTTGTATACCAATATGTGATGCACAAGAGGTATTGTTGAATTTAATGGATTAATTTTTACTTCATAATTTAATAGCTGTATTGAAAAATTTATTTGCTGCACTTATAGCTTTTCTTGAATTAAGGTAGTTGTTTCGCGACAATACTAGCAAAAAGTTAATGCTAAAGTATATAGAGACAATAAGGATTCATAATTCATAAGTCCAAAACTTTTTGCTCTTTATGTACAACTGCTAGCCAATCCCGTGCTCGTTTGACAAATCTGGCAACATTGTCCGAGCTTGTATATATTTTATCATAGAAATTTCAGATAAAGTACATTATAAAGGGAGATTTATAAAACAAAAAGTTCTTAATAAGCGATTGAAAGCTATTGCGACAAAGGCTGAAGCGAAAAAAAGTCAAAAAATTACTAAAGTTAACTCACTTTTTAGGTTAAATAAATGCGTTGTTGTCAGCTTGTTTTTAGGGTAAATTTTTCATTATTTATTCTTATCTCAGAAACTGTGTTGTAACTATGAATCAAAATTTTCTTAAAAAAAGTATTACTTATTGTTTAATGTTGGTTTAGTTTTTTATAACAATGGTAAGTAGAGTTTCTTAATTATAATTAAATATGTATGTAAACTTTCCGATATCCCGTATAGTTCAATGTATAAGAGTCTGAATAATTCTATCTTTAAAATTTAATATCTCCGAAACTATATTGTTCATAAATTTCGTTTTGCTACCAATCGATGCAGAAGTATTTACATAATAATCTCTCTAAATTTCAAAAAAATCCTAAGAAACCCCATATAGTGAAACAATTACCTTAGAATATCTAGAAAATTGCGGATTTGTTGTTTCGGTGGTTGAGTTGTTTTATCAAATGAAGAGTTTCAACTGAAATGACCTATAGATTTTTGATAAGATACTCCCATCAAAATATACAACGTTTCGATACCTGATTCTGGAATCATTATCATAAACTTAAGTCAAGTCTGTCTTCCTGTCATCACAAGTACTTGAAAATGACTCTAAAATCAGAAGTCGAAACTTTGTACATTCTGATGAGAATATCTTACAGAAAATGTCTGATTTAGGAAGTTTCAGCCAGAACTTCTCTCATGAATCTCATGATAAACTACACATTTTTTTTTATTATCTTACCTACCTACTTTCGCTAGTTTTCAAAAATCAAAATAGTAAAGGTGTTGACCAAGATGATAATATACTATAATACGCTCCACTACTATTACTACCGTGGGGACCCGTTTGTTTACCACCCCATCACTAAATAATGAAAGAATAATTCACGAGTGACTCACAAAATTAAAGCCGGCCAGGATGACTATGTTACCTCAATAAATGGCGCCATTGAGAGATAAGCTCATTTTACTACACCGCAACACCCTTTGAGTGCCCAATCAGATGACATGCACTTTCTGATTGGCCATCCCGCCGGGCACAAGGTGAATTCCAATGTTTTACCCTTTGTCAACTTTAACAAAGACTTTACAAACCGACATAGAACTGGCCCTAAAAAAGGTGTTTCTCGGTTAATCGAGTTTGTAGTCATGTTTCAGAAGACAAAATATTAATCCATAATAAAATTATATTGTTTTTCTTCAACATTATTTCAATTTCTAGTTCGCTTTAAAAAAATGTTTGTCAATTCATTTACTCTTTTTTTAATGCAATCGAATGCAAGAAGGTGCGCACCAGTAAGATGCAGCCCCTATGGATCTCGAAAGACCCTTGCATTACCGAAGAGAAGAGAAAGTTGATCAAGTGAGAGGGTGGAGGCGTAGGTGTTTGTGCACCCGGGTTTTGAAGGTTTGAAGATTATAAGTGCTGGGAAAGATGGAGGCCGGGAGAGAGTTCCATTTCCTTGAGGTCATGGGGACAAACATGTTGGCGAATGAAGTGGTCCGACACTTTTCCAATTTGAAAGAGTGTTGGAAATCGGCAAAACGCGTGATAAGCTCAAAGCATGCTTTAGAGGGGGAATTACTGATTTTAACTCATCAGAGCACCTGCCGTAATAGTATCTATAAAATAGGGAAAGCGCGGAAACACTTCTTCGATGAGGGAATCGTTGAGGGTAGAATCGTCAATTAGCCTGACAGCTCGTTTCTGAAGACTTAAAACTTTCTCCTTATATCCCTCGATTCTTTATGCCTTAAGGGTATGATCAAAGTTTTTCTAGTGAAAATCTTAACTGCCTTTCATCAATCACTTTTAGTTGAATCCAAGCAACACAACTTTATTTGATTAAATTTACAATGATTCACAGTTTTTATTTTAATTTCTTGGTGTTCAATTAGCCTTTTTCTGATTGAAAACGAAACCTTTCAAGTATTAACTATTATCCAATTAAGTATTTGAATATTGAATTATGGCTCTTTAAATATTTTCTTAAAGGTTAATAATTAAATCTTTATAGTTTATAGTGAATAAACAAATATTAATATTTATTTGTACCTATAATAATAGGCTAGGTACTTCTAAGTAACAAACTCTTATATTAGACAAGATTTATTTATATAATAATATTAGAGATTAGACCAACACAAATTTGGATTCTAACTAAGAAGTGCAAATAATATTATTGAATTGAAAAGATGAACTTACAGCTTTTCCATATATCCGATATTTTGTGAAGCGAACCTAAATATTGAATTCACTCGAAAATTTTCCATATTTATCTTCTGCTCAATACACTTGGGAGGCAGGCAATATTTCATTCAGAAATTAAAAAAAAAGCACATGGTGTTGATAAATGTCTGGAACGTGGAGAAAAATCATATTCAGCCAGAATTTTTCTGTATCTCTATATCTGGATTCAGATACCCACAATAACTTTGAGAACGAATAGTAGAAAGTTCGTTCTTGTGCTAAAATCCTTGTATTCCAATGCCTCAGAACTGATTAAATTTTGGGCTTTTCAGCTTTAGAACTTATAGTTAAAAAAAATGAATGATTTTATTGAGATTTTAATATGATAATACACAAACAATTTATATTTAAGTTTATTATTAATTGGTTAAAATGACGTCTCTAGCGTAAATAGGTTTTCACTTTTTTATTTAATAAATGTTCTGGTGAGCGATTCTTTCATTAGAATCTAATCGAGAAAAATTAAAATCCCAACAAAAATACTTTTGTAAAAAAAAGGCCAAGTTCGATTAATAAAAACCGTTAGTCAAAAAAGTAGTGAGATCTAATGTGCTGCCAAGTTCAACATCATAAATTTATTAAATGAGTAGAAAATTTAATAACTTCAATTAAAACGCATGTTTTTCATTTTACATGTCCATCTATATTTATTGATTTCACATTTTTAGTTGAAATTACTTTCCTAAAACTTGGCTTTTACGCATTGTTATGTATGTCACGAATTGAAGGAGACAATAAAAGAGTGTGTCTTCTGCTGGAATTCTAAATTTTATTTATAACGAGACTATAGTTTCGAGGGTTTTGCCCTCTTCATCAGTCTATTACAATTGATTCAAAGGAATTAAAGTATTAGGCAAAGCCCTCTAAACTATAGTCTCGTTATAAATAAAATTTATAATTCCAGTAGAAGACACACTCTTTTATTGTCTCCTTCAATATATAAAAATTCTGCTACCCTCGGCAAAAAATCGTTTCAATTTATGTCACGAATTATGTTACCATATCATCAGATCATAATAAGAGAAGGGCTAAAAGGAGAGGGATTTTTTTTTCTAATTGATAAATAATTTATCCATAGTCAAAATTAGTTTCTTATATCATAATATTAAAATTGAATAAATTTTACCTAAAATAATTTTCTGGGTACATGTTATACCGATGTAATTTGTCTTAAATATCTTCTAAGTCAAATCAAAGCAAAATATAAATTCTTATTTAATTATTTTTTTCCTTTTAGGGAGATTATATCAGGCACCCAGTTATCTATGAATTAAGCCACAAATATGGACTCCAGACTGAATCTGTGCCTGAAGCTTCACTTCCTTATAAATTAGATGAATTGAAGGAATTAATTCGCAAAGAAATTAGAAAGGTAAATTATATTATTAATTATTTTAAAAAAAATTATTTTTCATATTTTTTTTTTTTTAATTAGGAGTTAAAAATCAAAGAAGGTGCAGAAAAACTTAGAGCCCTAGCAAAGGATCGACGATCTCAAAGTCATGTCGCTAGTGTGGTCAAAGAAGCAAACGCAAAACTCCAAGAGTTACAAGCTGAACTCCATGAGCTTGAGTCGCAGATTATTTTGACACAAGGCCAGCCCGCGGCATCCACCGGCAGCCATTCCAACGGGCAAGGTAAAAATCTACAACTATATATATTTCCCTTATACAAATTATACCATATACCATTTACATTGGTATATATATATATATATATTATATAATAAATAAATAAACTTATTATTTCACAAATTCTATTAACAATTTACAAAAACCTTTACCTTAATAACAAAATTTTATCTGTAGTTTGATTCGCCAACTTTTTTTTATCAATTTTAAATATATTAAAAAATGATCCTAATAAATTGTAGTTAATGCTTAGTTAAGCCTGTGCATAACAAAACTCCAAAAATACCTCTAAATGTTTTGTCTATAAATAATTATTTATTTAAATAAGATAAAATATTCTATGTTAAAATTTCAATGGCCAAAAACTACATAATAAAATACATAAATAATAATAATATATATATAGTACTGTACCTATAATTATATTAAGTATCAACATAAATTATAGTTCTATTTTATGATAGCTAATTTTTTTTCGATTTGTGCAAATATCACACTACTGTCATACTATATTATAAAAGTTCAAGTGATTTGCTTTACTTATTATTTAACAACCTTATTATTATTACAATAAAAAGATTTAACATGTTTGAAAAAGGAAACAAAATCACTATAAAAAATATTTTTATATTCAAGATTTTTTCAATAAAGGTTAATGATGTTGAGTGATGGAAGTCCACAATATATGTATATTAAAACGGGTTCTTACTAGTTAAAACGCGTTTCACTGAATACCTTTGTGGCAACTAGAATTTATTGATGTTGATTGAGTTTGGTCCAAAGGTCTCGAATCTTCATTTTTGACCTTCCGCCTAATTTTGAAAATAAACACCCAAAATTAGGCGGAAGGTCAAAAATGAAGATTCTAGACCTTTGGACCAAACTCAATCAACATCAGTAAATTCTAGTTGCCACAAAGGTATTCAGTGAAACCCGTTTTAACTAGTGAGAACAGGTTCTTACTAAAAAACTGGTTTTTACTGCAACATATATATACATTATACTGAAATCTGTAGCGCTCTCGAGCTATAATTCCTTGCGCCTTTTCTAATTCAAGTTTAAAATTAGACTTCTATTTCATTTTTTGTATATATTTTGGGAAGGGCCAAAATAAGAATTTTGAAATTTCGTTTTTGAGTCGTGTTCTGAGGCGTAGAGGCGCGAAGCTAGCAATATCTGCCGGAGGCGAGAGTCTCATCTAGTATAATAATATAATTTATCCTCAAAAATGTTATCAGTACTTCTTGTCGTTGTTATAATTTATATATAGAGTTTATAAAAATAAGTACAATATTTCAACATTTAGAAATAAAGAACCCATAGGTATATAGTCCAGTCAAATTGTGCTCAAATGGCCCCCTGGGAAAGTTTTTGGGTATTTCTGAGTTTTTACATATATATGTTTTTTGGGGCGCTGAATCCAAATCTCAGGTCTTCCACCAAAATTTCGTCACTCAATATTGTAGAAAATGCAAAAAAGGTGAAAACTTACATTTTTTGGCGGTTTTTCGCTTATAACTCGGAAACTATCAACTTTTCGTAAATAATTTTCATTTTCAAAATGAAAGTACATTCAATTTCTTACAAATTCCATTATTTAGATTTTTCTCCGACCAACAGTTCGGGCTCAACCGCGAAATTCAAGTTTTCGACCCCGGCAGCCCCCCCCCCCCCCCCCATCACCCAAAAACTCGCACTTTTTTTGATATTTTCCCATTTTGACCATGAAGGAACACGTTATACACTCTATACATTTTTAAAGTAGATTAAATTTGCTACAATACAAAGTTTCATCTTAATTGGATAAATGGTAATCCGTGCCGCAATGAGATTGAAGTCTAGAAAATTTTATTGACTTGAACGTTTTTACTTGGACTACGTTTTTTATAAAAGTCTTAGATTTATAGATATCCAGCATTTTCTATGAGTCTTCTGAAGATTAGGATCATATCCTGTCATGGAAAATGCTGGATATCTATAAATCTAACAGTTTTATCAAAAAAATGGTCCAAGTAAACGTTCAAGTCAATAAAATTTCCTAGAGAATGAGGTAGAAATCAAGTTTCTAGGATAAGTGGTTTTCATTTGATCAATGAAGGAGAAAATGCGATTTTTTGCAGAAAAATTGCAGTTTTTCAAAACTTCTACCTCATTGCGGCACGGATTACCATTTATCCAATAGATGAAACTTTGTTTGTATTGTAGCAAATTTAATCTAGTTTAAAAATGTATAGAGTGTATAACGTGTTCCTTTATGGTCAAAATGGGAAAATATCGAAAAAAGTTTTTGGCTGATCCGGGGGGGGGGGCTTCCGAGGTCGAAAACTTGGATTTTGCGCTTGAGCCCGAACGGTTCGTCGGAGAAAAATCTAAATAATGAAATTTCTAGGAAATTTTATGAACTTTCATTTTGAATAGGAAGGTTATTTACGAAAAGTTGATAGTTTTCGAGTTATATTATAAGCAAAAAACCGCCAAAAAATGGAAATTTTGACCTTTTTTACATTTTCTACAATGTTGCGTCACGAAATTTTGGTGGGAGACCTCAGATTTGGATTCAGCACCCCAAAAAACATAGTTATGCAAAAAATCAGAACTACCCCAAAACTTTCCTGATAAAAACACAATTTGACTGGACTAATACAAGTGTTATATTTTATTAGAAAAACTCTCAAAGAGTATATAGATAAATACCCCACAGGGCTAGCGGTGCTTGCTCAGGTATCGAACTCTTAGTAATCAATAAATTTTATATTTATAGATTATCCACTTTTCATTTAATTTTTTATTGGATAACATTATCTAGATCCGGACTGAGGGTTCTTTTTCATGTTAGAAGACCTCATTAAGTTACATATAATACAATAACGCCGCATTCAAGAATATTCGATAGGTGCACTTTAAAGTACATACATTATTTTGTCTAATCTCACTATTAATATGTATTAACTTGGTAAAATGAATTCATTTTAAATGGAATTTAATTTGTTCTTCTTCTTAAAGTGCCATACTCGATTCCGAGTGTCGGCGATTACTGTGGAGAGTATCCTCTCCATTGTAATTTTCCAGGGGAAATTGTTCACAGTGGTGGTTTCCCATTACCTTCCCCTGAAGGGATCAGTAGATAGCCGGTCAACTATTTGAAGCGAGTCAGTCGGTCTTGAACCCGCTCTACCTTGATTAAAAAGAATGCTCTATAACCACTCGGCCAACTTGATTATTATTATTAATTGGTTCAGGATAAATAATTACAAAAATTATTTTTTGTTTTTAAAGATATCTTTTTTTTTTAATACTTACTAGAGCTTTTAATATTGATTAAACTTCCTCAATTTCTAAAACGTTTATTATAATAAAATATAAAAATAATAAAAAATACTTCCAAAATTGAATTGTCAGGCAATTAGCTTACATACCTAAATTATAAATTAACAAAACTTACCATCAAAGTGGTTAAAGTAGAATTTTACAAAAATCACCAGAAAAAAGAACAAAAATTAACTGAAAAAAGCCTTATCTTTATTCACTAAAAATTTCTTGATGTTTATTTAGTTAAGCAAAATGTGTAATCAATTTTCCAATCACTTTATCTTTTATTAATTCTATTTATCCCAAGTATAGTAGAACACAGTCACAGGTTTGTGGGATATATTCATAATAATTCCTGTTGACTAAACTTTCTGAAGTGCGTAGTTTTTGCATAAAAAAATTATTTAAGACTTGCTAAATCGTATTAATAAAATTATAAGAATTTATTATACGAAATTCACACTCATTTTAAAGGTCGCATTTTCCCCATCCCTGATCTAGATTTACTAATACTCTACGTTTTATTTTTAATTGTACTAGAATGCGATATTCATATTATTTGGAAACGTAAATAAATATCTCATCTTTTAGTTTATACAGGTGATTTTTGATTTACGGTATCATAACAATTCATTTTATATGCTTAGTCATCAAACGCAGTATTTAAGGATCGATATACAATATATTTATATGTATAGAATCGGTTTCTCGATCGCACGATTTCGGTGAAAATCAGTAGTTGTTTCGGGACAATACTAGCAAAAAGTTAATGCTAGAGTATATAGTACAGACTAAGGATTCATAATTTATAAGCTCAAAACTTGTTGCTGTTTATGTACCACTACTAGCCAATCCCGAGCTCGTTTTACAAATCTGGCAACACTGTCCGAGCCTGTATATATTTTATCATAGAAATATTCAGATAAAGTACATTATATAGGGAGATGTATTAAACAAAAAGTTCTTAATAAGCGATTGAAAGCTGTTGCGACGATGACTGAAGCGAAAAAACGTCAAAAAGAGTACTAAAGTTAACCCACTTTTTAGGTTAAATAAATACATTGTTGCCAGCTTGTTTTTAGTGTAAATTTTTCATTATACATTTTTCATTCATTATCTCAGAAACTTTGTTGTAACTATGAATTAAAAAAAATTTACACTAAAAACAAGCTGGCAACAAAGCATTTATTTAACCTAAAAAGTGGGTTAACTTTAGTTGACTTTTTTGACGTTTTTTCGCTTCAGTCATTGTCGCAACAGCTTTCAATAGCTTATTAAGAACTTTTTGTTTTATACATCTTCCTTTATAATGTACTTTATCTGACATTTCTATGATAAAATATATACAGGCTCGGACAGTGTTGTCAGATTTGTCAAACGAGCAAAGGATTGGCTAGTAGTGGTACATAAACAGCAAAAAGTTTTGGGCTTATGAATTCTTTTTGACTGTTCTATATACATTGTCGCGAAACAACTACCTTAATGCTGAATTGATGGAAAAATAATGAAAACCACTAATTCCGAATAAAAGAATTTATTACAACCTTATTTTCATTCTCTTAAAAAAACCCACGATTCGCAAGATCGTTCTTCTTTCAAGAGTAGGGGAAGGCAAGATGGTCCAGTGGGCTATGATAGAGTTGGTGGGGTGGGGAGCGATCAGAGATAGGGTGAGGGCAAAGTTTCCAGGTGTTGGTGGCGTGGAAAGTGATCGAGGGCTAATACATGGCTAATAAGATGTGTCGCCGCTAGTAACATATATTCATAAATTAATAATAACCCTCAAAAATTAATACTCATTATTTTTGGGATTTTGTTAATAATTAGCATTATTAAGGGAATCTTTAAACTCTTTATTTCTAATTAAACCTTTTTGTTGCTAGCAATAAGGCGCACTATAAGAAGTCCTTTAACATTAAGCTTCCTACGCTCAAATGGTAAGTTAGGTATTCAAATGCGTTTTTTTTCATTAATGCCTAAATAATTTTTTGCCATTTTTTCTAAATTAATCAAAAACTAATTGATTTTGTTTTGCTTTTTATTAATGTTTTTTTTTATTATCTATCTTCTATCTCATATAATTTTCTCGTTTAAAGAAAATAAGTTTATAATTTATCTCATCTAATTTATCCCTATTATATTTTATCTTAATTCTTCATCTCTATATGTTATTTAGGCTTATTTGTAAACTGATATTTATAATTAATTTTGTGTCTATGACTTAAATTTGTAATTTTACTTTCTAATTCAATTCTAAAAAGACTTTATATTTATACTTGTAATTTTTATTTATATTAATATTCATATTTACTTAGATTTCTTATATTTACATTTATATATTTTATAATTAAAAAAAGAAAAATCTTTGTAAAACAATTTTTTTAAATTTTTTAAATTTTAAATTTTCATTGTACAAAGATTAATTTTTATCATTTGATAATCTAATTAGATTTTTTTTTGTAAAACAAATATACCTACTCAAATTCATTTTTTTATTCTAGAAATTTGAAATATAACTTAATGTTTTGAAATTTACTTGATTCTGCTTTTTAAGAAGCGGGAAACTAATTTTGTATAATGGTAATAGAGTGTAAAAAAGTAGCATTTATTTTAAAAGGATATGATTATTAATTTTATTTGGGCTAAAACTTTAGGTTTTGAATTTTAAGACTTATTCAATAATCTATTTAACTGAAAACAAAAAAAAATGCAGGGTTATTTCCTTAAAAATTTTTTTGAATATTTCAATTTTTAAAATTCCATTTTTTTTTTTTTTACTTTATGGATAATTATCTAAAACAACGTTCTTAATTTAACATACCCAATAAATTGTGAATTCTTTATCTTACCTTTCTTATTATATTAAACGAGCAATTCTTGTATATATAAAGAATCGGTTTCTTGAAAACGGCTCTAACGATTTAGCTAAAAATTGGTGAACTTATCAAGTCTCATGAGTTATTAGTTGTGTATAAATTTTAATCCTATTGAAATAAAGGAAGGGGGTGTAAATTAGTCATGTCGCAAAATAAATATTTTAATCGTTCATATCTCGTCTTCGGTAAGTCGCAGAGCCTTGAAATTTGAAGCTTAAGTTATCTAGAGGCTGCAAGAAGTATCACAAGATTTTGGCTAAAATAGAAGTACCGGAAGTTGATGTTTACCTACGTAAGAATGTACCCCCTCCCGCGTTTCGCAACCATAAATCTCAGAGCTACGAAATTCGAAACTTAAGCTCGATATAGGCTAGAAGGAGTACAGCAAGCTTTTGCTTGAAATCGGAACACCGGAAGTTGACATTTACATGAAAGATTTTTCGTTTTTTTTTATTTTCTCAAAAACGGCACTAACGATTTTTTTAAAATTGGTGTACTTATCAAGTGTCATGAGTTATTAGTCGTGTATAGATTTTAATCCGATTGAAATAAAGGAAGGGGGTGTAAATTAGGAGTGTCGTAAAATAAATATTTTAATCATTCATATATCGTCTTCGGTAAGTCGCAGAGCCTTGAAATTTGAAACTTAAGCTATTTAGAGGCAAAAAGTTACCGAGCATCGCTCGGTGCTCCAGGCACTTTCTATTAGAGTTTGAAAGAATCGTCTATTGGCCTTTAAGCCAAATACCGAATTTTTCTATAATTTTGAGACAATAAATGAATGCTATTTTTAAACTACGATTTTTCCCTTCTACTAAGCAAATGAAAATAAAACTTGAATCAATATTTTTTCATCTGTTGTTTGTGATTATTACTCAACTTGAATAATATGAAGAATGTTTTATTTTAAAATGAAATTTCCAATTTACCGTTCGAAATTTCAGACAAATTTCACCAACAACCCTATTTTTAATTATATTATATATGTTGAAAAAGTATATTATTTTATTAAGAATTGAAGTTGAAACGAATTATCGGCAACAATTCGGCTAGATTTTGGACTATTCACGAATATCGAAATTTAAAGCATTATTATACCCATATTATGAAATCCAATTTAACGTTCGAAATTTCCTTTCATAATATCGCTATAATAATGCTTTAATTTTCGATATTCGGTGAATGGTTCAAAATCTAGCCGAATTTTTGCCGATAATTCGTTTCAATTTCAATTCCTAATAAAATAATATACTTTTTCAACATATATAATATAATTAATGTAAAGATTTAAGTATCTTTTTTAATAATTAATAGAGATTGTGGTGTTGGTGCAAGGTGAAACATCTTTAATGAAGATAAAAATAAATAAATATAATATGAAATATTCATTTACTATGAGTTAAGATTTCTAGGTCACTTGTTTGACATTGAAAATTAAAAAAATAAAAGAGGTAAATTTTTTCAATATATAAATATATTTCGAGCTGTAAGCTCATCTTCAGGAAACCACAGGATTTTAAATGAAATAATATATATTGAAAAAATTTACCTCTTTTATTTTTTTAATTTTAATGTGAAACATGTGACCTAGAAATCTTAACTCATAAATGAATATTTCATATTTTATTTATTTACCTTTAACTTTATCTTTTTTGAGTTTCTTTTTTGAAGAAAGATTGAATTTTTTCAAAAATCAACCCTGGTTAGGTAAATAACCATTATAAAATTAAGAAGTGAATTTAATTTTATTTAGGAACGAATCAAAGATTTTAGAAGAAATATTTTTACATTCCATATCAGAGAGCTTCGTCCCCTAATAATGGTTATTTACCTAACCTGGGTTGATTTTTGAAAAAATTCAATCTTTCTTCAAAAAAAGAAACTCAAAAAAGATACTTAAATCTTTTCATTAATTGTTTAAAAAAGGGACCCCACACTGAAAACTTTTTTCAGTTTAGCCTGATTTTTTGCTTTCTCTTTCGAGTTGAAAGGAGTGAAAAGTCTGTTACTTTATTTCTTATATATGTTGCATATCGGAGAGAGATTCGTCTTAAGGGTTTGGCCGGCAGGCTAGTTAGCACTTGGGTTCGATTCCCGAGGAGCCGAAGCCCTCTGATATGCAATGTAAAATTATTTCTACTAAAATCTTTGATTCGTTCCTAAATAAAATTAAATTCACTTTTTAATATATTATATAATTAAAAATAGGGTTGTTGGTGAAAATTGTCTGGTTGTGCAATAGGTGGCCTTGGATCATTTCCTTGACCTTAACCCCTAGCTCGTTGCCCCTGGTCAGCGGACCACCCGCGCCAGGATGTCTCAGGTCACACGCATTCCTAAGACCTGCCCCGTGGCCTGAGCATTCCCGTTAGAATTAGCCAGTGTGTGCGTGTCATCGGAACTAAGAATTCGACTGATTAAGTTATTTCGTAAAAATATAGAACTACACAAACGTGTTATGTTTCTCTTGAACTGCATTTCATCAAACATTTAAAATGAAGAAAATTTCAATGCAATCATTAAGCGCCATAACGGCTTCCGATATGCTCTGATAAATACCTATTGTCAAGTTTACCGATTATAATTTCCAACTGAAAAATTCACACTGGATATTCCCAAGAGTTTACTAATTAATGATAGTTATATTATCAATCTAAAACATACATATCTTATGTGCTCCTTATTTTGGATATTTTCGAATATTTACGCGGACAGGGGCTCATATGGTTCTAAATAAATAAAAAAAAATATCTCCCAACTTTCAAGTCTATCTCGATTTTAACCTAGTTCTACACAGAGATTAAGTTTCCCATCTAAAAGGGGTTTTTGGCATTGAACGATCAATTTTTTATTCCGGCCAAAGTAATGATTCAAAAAATTTGAAACTCTGTAGAATTTATCCTTATAATAGTAGCCATCCTTCAGAATTTTTACAGATTTTTAGCTATTACAATTTTGGAGTTACATCTAGATAAAATACTGCTATATCTTAGTATTAGTAAGTTATAGACTCCAAAATTATAATAGCTAAAAATGTGTAAAAATTCTGAGGGATGGCTACTATTATAAAGATAAAGTCTACAGAGTTTCAAATTTTTTGAACCATCATTTTGGCCGGAATAAAAATTTGATCGTTCAATGCCAAAAACCCCATGTTATTTAGATGGGGAACTTAATCGCTGTGTAGCACTAGGTTAAAATTGAGATAGAGACTTGAAATTTGGGAGATATTTTTTTTACTTATTTCGAACCATATGAGCCCCTGTCTGCGTAAATATTCGAAAATATCCAAAATAAGGAGCACCCTAATGTACATTGATATTTAGTTTTACTTAACTTTGAATAAATTCTGATTTTTTTTTTAATGAAAAAAATGTACTGACCCTTTAAAAAATGAATTCGTGTACACAACATATGATTTTGATTTATCCCGATTTAAATTAAATAATTAAAAAAATAGTAAAATTTTATACTTTTCTATAAAATAAATTAATAAGACGCCTTTTTAAAGATTTAGATTATATGAAAGAAATTTAACAAATTAAACACTAATATTTCAATCTTGATTCAAACTCACCAGTCATTTAGGTTTCTTAAAATTAAAATATATATATATATATATAATAAATAAACTTGATTTTCACCCGAGATAAAATTTGACACTAAATATTTGAAAAATCTTTTAGTTTCAAAAAATAGTACTTTCAATAATATCGTATTCTTTCTATTTTAAATGACGATCTAGATTTATGGATTCCATATTTTTAATTTAAATTATTTTCCTGAAACTTGGCTGTTACGCATTATTCCATTAGGGTAAATTAATTAAATTCGTTGCCAGCCAAGTTTCAAGAAAATAATTTAAATTAAAAACATATAATCCATTTAAAATGGAAAGAATGCGTTTTTTTAAAGTATAATTTACTTGAGGGGTGAACTGCGATTGGAATTAGGTGTACACGTCTTTGGAATTATGTGGAATTATTTTGGAATTCATTATGCCCCTTCATCTATTATCTTCTACGTGGAAATGAAAGTGGAAGTAGGTGTACACGATATTAGGTCGTGGTTCACCCCTCGATAATCCTATTTTCTCGAATTTAACTTGGCTGTTCCCTAAATTTCACTACTTTTTCGAACTTGGTCTGTTTTTTCTTTTCTTTTTATAATCTAATATGTAGCTTTTATTTTTATTATTGTTATTCTTTTCTCTCCTTTTGAAGGAGGTTTCTACACTATACATCGGCTGTAAACATTATTATTATTGTTTTTTTTTTTTGGGCGGGGGGTGTTAATTTACGCTACAAATTTCACCTCTTCAATCTAGAGGTTAAGGGTAGTAAAGTCTTTGTGATTAATTTTCAAGCAGAGGACAACCTCTTTGTTTTTCTTTATGATTAATTTTCGCTTTTATTAATGCCCCACACTCTACCAATATGCCAAATTTTAGCATCCTAGGGTCAAAATTAAAGAGGGATTCTTAAGAAGTGTTTCCACGCGTGCTTAATTTATAGATAGCATCACGGAATGTGCTCTGATAAGTTAAAGTTATTAATTCCCCCAAAGCATGCTTTGTACTTGGCTCGCGGTTTGCCGATTCCCATCACCCTTTCGTGGTTAAATTGGAAAAGTGGCTAATCACTCCATTCGCAATTCATTTGTCTCCAATGGCTTCAAGGAACTGGAACTCACTCCCGGCCTCCGTCTTTCCTGACACTCATAACCTTCAAATCTTCAAAACCCGAGTGCACAAACACCTAAGCAATATCGATTTTTTTTTTTTATGATAATGATGAGAGAAGGAGTTACACCAAACAGGTGCAACCCCTAAAGGCCTGGGTTGGCCCCTCCATCGTAAAAAGAAGAAGAAAGAATTTATAAGTTGGGCGGGGGTCGAAGGTATCTGTGGATACGGGTCTTAAATAGCTGAAGGTTATAAGTCTCGGGAAAGATGGTGGCAGGGAGCGAGTTCCAGCCTCTGGAGGTCATAGGGATAAAAGAGTTGCCCTTCTCTTCGGTAATGCAAGTTATTTGGAGATCCATAGGGCTGCATCTTCCTCATTCGCCCCTTCTTGCATTCAATTGCATTAAAAAAAAAACGAACTAAAAATTAAGAGTGTGGATGGAGGGTTTTTAAAATTTGAACCCTTGGTCCGATTTGAACAAAATTTTTCTCAGCTACCCTTTAAGACCTTAGGAAGTATCAATGAGAAAATCTGCTTCCTAAAATGGCTTTATGGTAAAGTCATACTAGATGGCCATATCACTTTTTTTTAAAACTAAATATTTCTCATGGTGATTGTATTATGATAATAAGATTAATGTCATCAAAATTAATTGACTGAGAACGTTCACATGAACTTTTTTCATACGAAAAGTAAATAAACTTCAACGGAACGTTGCTAGACTTTGTCCAAAGTCATTTGAAATATTAATATGTTTATTCCTTTATTATTAATCAGAAATCACTGGCTATTTGAAGTCCATGTTGACTTAAAATAAAAAATAACGATCGATTCTTATCTAATAAGAGCCCTGGCATAGGTAAAACAAAATTGAAATTCTTTTCTAACATACATAATTTAGTCAAAGCTTGTAGTATTAGGATGTGGTTTGAAAAGAAAATCAAAATAATAATTTAACTGTCACATGTATGAACGGGTGGGGGTTGAACCCCCTCTTACCTACGTCCCTTTATACATATACATATTTATTACTAGCTGAGAAGCCCGCCTTCGGCAAGCCTCTTGCTGGTCAGGAGGCTTCGTCCCCTGGGGCCTGTCTCCCTGCCTTGAATCCCTTTCCATTCCATCAACCTTATAAATGCCCTTAGACTCCCTCCTCATTCCCCCTCGCAACTCTGATCAACCTCCGATCCTACCAGCCTCTGAGTAGGATTAATTCTTTTTCTATTGAAATATATCGCTCATGGGCTGCAATAGTGGCACAACTCAAAAAATGCAATTTTTTGGCTAAATACATATCACAACGTGAAAAGCTACGTTCTTTTAAGCAGCAATACTGGAATATCTCTTAGTTTAATATTTGAATGCTAGATGAAATAAGTGTCTTTATTGCATTTTTTATTTCCTTATTAATATGGGCTGCAATATTGACTTTTCTTAGTAATCTGCCCATTGTTTGGTAGAACACCTGCACTTTCCAGGCGTCAATAGTGCCACTTTTTTTACTTGTGCCTGTGTTGCACACATATATCGTTTTCTTTTGTGACATATTTCGTGTTATGCCACTGTTGCAGAATATTTTTGTTTTATCTCTCTTGTTCACTTCAAATTGTGCCCTTTTTGCTATCAATTTATTACTATTATTACGCCTTTTATTCGTCAAATTTGAGAGTAAAAAGTGAAAATGAATGAAACGCCCTCACAGCCAGAGCGGAATGGGCTGGCACATGACTTGGTTAATCACTCTTGGACTCACAAACTTTGCGCATGTGAATGATTCATACAAAATCTGACGAACAATTTCCTTGTCGATTCCTGTCATTTGAGCAAGACCTCGGATACTCAGACGACGATTTTTGCGAATCAATTTACAAATTTTTTCGATCTTTCGTCACAACACAAAAAATTTCAAAAAAATCAATGAAATAGTGGCACAACTCAAAACTATGACAAAAAAAGCAGAATGGAGGGGGAACTAATAAGAACCGCGTTTGGAATTAGGTGTACACCGTCTTTGGAATTATTTGGAATTATTTTGGAATTCATTAGATAATCTATTGTCTTCCACTTGAAAATAAAAGTGGAAGTGGAAGAAGGTGTACACGTTTTTAGGTCTCGGTTCACCCCTCGACTGAACCCTTGAGGAAGGTCATAAGTGTATACCTATTTTTCATTTATTTACCTAAATCTTTATCTCATCAATTAAGAGCATGGTTTACGATCATAAATTCTTTAAACGCATTTATCTAAAAACTTGATTTTTTTGAGTTGTGCCACTATTGAAGCCCACGAACGATATATATATATATATATATATATATATATAATTTATACCACTACTTTCTAATTGGTGGAGGTCCACAAATTTCAATCCTCCACCCATTTTGGTTGGTTGGTTGTTGAGTTTAGTCTAGTTCCTTAGGGGTCCACAGATTGTGTAAACAAATTTTGGTTGAATTTGGTCCAAAGGCTTGGAATTTATATATTTGAACCCCTCCCCATTTTGGGTCGTTATTTTTTGAATTTCTATAAACAATAATTGTCAAGAATCACATCCTCTACAACTTTCCTTCTAACGGAATTTTCAATTAATAAAGTAAAGGGAGTATAGTTTCACCGTGAATGAAATAAAACTCAAAGGGTTTATACAAACTCAATATATTTCGGATTATTGGTCCATCAGGAGTTTTACAGATTGTATCTGTAATCTGCAAACTCCTGATGATGGACTAATAATCCGAAATACCTATTGAGTTTGTACGAGATTTCATTCTGACAGCTCTACTCCCTTTTACTTTATTAATTAATATCATGTTTCACCTAAAACCTTCTACCAAACTTTCCGTAAGTAAAAAAAAAAACAAAAAAAAAAAAAACGGAATTTTCCATAGTGTTAATAGTTTAGCTATTTGATAATTTCCAGTAGTGGGAGGCCCTCCCCAAGCTCCATCATATATTTTTATATTTAGATACTTTATATTGAGATTAAGAGCTGATTAGATTTTGGTTGAAATCGGACAAAAAATAAGCGAATTTAAGAGTCAGATGGGAAATGTGATGAGAAAGCCATTTTAATTTTAATTATTAAACCTGATCTCAAGTCATGAGATGAATATTTTGTTTATATGAATTTATCTACGTTTTTAATAAGTGGGATAACCATCAACAACATCAAATTCTTTATGAAAACTTTAATAATAAAATATTTAATTTGATTTTTTTTAATATCATTCATAATTAATATTGTGTAGCTTAAAAATTGACTTGAAATTTTAAATCATTGCTAAACAACCACATAATAACAAAATCTTAAAATTAGTTTCTAGTTTGTTTTTTTTTTATTTAGAAAATATAACAAAATTCTTAAAAATTTCTAGAATCTATTGTATCACCTGCTCCTGATAGAAGACAAGAAGACGGTTTTTTTACAGACCTAAGACTGCTCTCTTTAGAAAAACAACTGAATATTGAATTAAAAGTAAGATCTATTACCTCTTTTTATAAAAATCATTTTAAGATAAAAAATTAAAATAACATATTAACTTTTTATTTAATTATTGTTTTATAAAAGTAAAGCAAGGTGCCGAAAACATGATTCAGAGCTTGACTAGTGGACCTTCAAGAGATAAAAAATTATTAGCCGAAGCACATCAAATGCTTCAAGATTCTAAAGCAAAAATAGAATTTTTAAAAATGAGGATCCTAAAGGTATGTTCAGAAAATTATTTATTAACATATATGTGCCCATAATTATGAAATTGGTCTAAGTAATTGATTGTTAGTTTCGAGATATTTAAAGTTTTATAAAAACTAGTCACCCTTAGGTTCGTCACCCAATTTTAGAACCTTAAGAGGACATCCCCTGATTTCCGATAAATACTAATCGGCATTGCCTCAAATCTTTTATGTTTTTACTTCCAAACTCTATAAGCACAATCTAAAACTAAAAAAATCTTAGAAACAATATGAAGCTAAAATTTTATAGCTTAATTTCCATCACGACTTACCTTATCTCTAAGAAATTGCTAATATTTGACCAAAACAGTGTCTGTCGACTCTCGAAAAAGTTAACTCTCTGGAGCCCATATTCATCATGTCTTCCAAACTATACGCTCATGGAAACAGACAATTTCAAGAGACTTGATTTATTTCAGCGCTAAATTAAATTCAGTTCTTATTTTGGACAAAAACATTTTGAAGTGACCTCTTTAGGTTCAGTGAAAGTAATAGGTCATATAAAAATTCTCCGCGGTTTTTTGGTAAATTTTTGAACGAAACATTTCTTTATTGAAAATCAATTTTAATCAAGTACATATTGACCATTATTATCATTGACCTTTTGCAATTTTTTGGTAGCTTCATAATTCCATCAATGTAGAACTTTTGTGATTTATCGTCGAAAAACTTGGCCAATTGATTTTCATCGGCTCTTCGGTCGGCCAATTTTTTACCATCAAGATAGTTTTGCAGAGACCGAAACAAATGGTAGTCAGACGGTGCAAGGTCCGGTCTATACGCTGGATGGATCAAAACTTCCCAACCAAGTTCCGTCAATTTGATCCGAGCCATCAAAGATGTTTGCGCGACTTGGTTGGGAAGTTTTGATGCATCCACCGTATAGCCCGGACCTTGCACCGTCTGACTACCATTTGTTTCGGTCTCTGCAAAACTCTCTTGATGGTAAAAAATTGGCCGGCCGAAGAAAATCTCTTGGCCAAGTTTTACAACGATAAACCAACTGAAGTTCTTTCTATAACGATGGAATTATGAAGCTACCCAAAAAATGGCAAAAGGTCATAGATAATAATGGTCAATATGTACTTGATTAAAATTGATTTTCAATAAAGAAATTTTTCGTTCAAAAATGTACCAAAAAACCGCGGAGACTTTTTTTATATGATCTATTAAAAAGAGCTAACAACAAACGAAATTCTATGTATTATAATAATTATTATTGAGAAAAATTCCTGTTGATTAACTCCAAACAAAAAAATATTTATTTTTATTTAAATTAAAAATTAATTATCTATTTCAGGTAAGACAGAGTCGACAAAATCAACATAGTTCTGGAAACGATGGAGAAGGGGCTGGCGTCGGAGATCAACCAAGTAATGGAACAGATTCTCAGAAAGGTACGAACTATTCATATTATATAATTAAAACATCACTTTTAATATTTAATATATTTTTTAAAATAAATATTCATTAAAATTCTTCCAAACGATGCGAGGTATATAGTCACAAGTTGAGATCAGATGTAGGATTTCATGACGACACAATCACTCTGGCCAGCTATTCTTTATTTAATAGTTTCGGATCCATAAATGCCCTACTTATACCAACAATTTAATCCATGTACTGATAAGACAGAAATAGACTGAGGATGGCGAAGCATGTTCGCTAAAACGTTTCTTTTTCTGTTACAATTAAATCAACAACCAAGTTAAGAACAATTTTTTATTTATAGAAAATTCCTTCTGTCAAAAACTTATATCCTACATCTGATTTCAGCTTGTTACTATATATACATCGCATCGTTTCGAAGAATTTTAATAATTGAGTCCTTTCAGTACTTTTATTTTTATATGAATATTCATGTTTTCAGGAACATTAGAAACACCACTAGAAGATAGAATTGATGAACTTCGCCATCGTTTACGAATAGAAGCCGCTGTAGTAGAAGGAGCAAAAAATGCTATAAAATTATTACAAGGCTCATCAAGAGTAGTAGATAAACGTGCAATTCAAGAGGTAAGTTATATAACCAACTAATTCAATTAAGTTCAATTAGTAATTTAACTTAAAAAGCTGGCCTTTCTATTTGATATTAAAAAAATTAAAAAAATTTCAAGTTAATGATCCTTTATAAAGCTAATTTCAAAATTGATTCTTTCATTAAATTATCTAATTCTATTAAGTTTATGTATTTTATCATTACTCTTTCTTAATCTTCTGTTTACCCATCCAACCTTAAATTTTTAATTTAACCTGATTAAATTCCGTTCCATTTTAAGTTAATTACTAATTAATGAGACGAGATATTAATATAATTTAATTTTAAATATTATCATTTAACTAAAGTTTAGTACAGGGGTGTCCAACCTTTTGGCTTGCCCGGGCCGCATTTGAAGAAAAAACAAATGCCTCGGGCCGCATATAAAATATACAAATTCAATTGAAATTATTTGTTAATCAAAAAAGATAATTAATAATTTATTTATTTATTTTTCGAGGATCTTAATTCTCTTTTAGAATAGGTGTTGATTTTCTTTGTTTGCAAAAAATAATAACACAGTTATATTTTTTTCATTTATTTTATTTTATTGTTATATCAAGGGACGTTTCGACATATACATTCATGTCATCATCAGCCTAAAAATAAAACCATCCTTTCATTATTTCCAATATCTATAATTTTATAAACAAATGAACACATCACATCTTTTTTACATTATTTACATTCTTTCTTACATCAAAAAAAGCATCAAACATACCTTGAACAATCTTAAATTTATTTGATCCAATCAAATCACATTCTGATTCATCTGAATACATATCACAATTATTTCCTTTTTCTATTTTTACTATTTACTGATCTATACGATAACACAAAGAACTCTAATTTTCAACACACAAAAGCACCAGTGAATACACATCCCGAAACATTAAATCCCCTAAAATGTATTGCCAACCCAAAAACCTTCCAGTATCCCCTAATATTCTAAAATTTAATCAAAAAACATTAAAATGTCCTTCTGTCCACACACGGAAAAAATAAAAAATCCATCACAATACTATTTCTTTCGCCGATCTTATTCAATATTCCAGAATAATATCTGCTATTATTTTCTGTATCTACCTTGAAGTTCACAGTTCTTTTCTAGATTTTTTCTTATAGATATAGATTCAAAGAATTTTCTTTTGAAAGTATTACTTTCAGCGTATAAAATTTTTGCGTCGTCAAATTTAAAATTATGAACCTTATCTACTGCATGTATGGCTAACGCCGACACAAGATTTCCATGTATTACAGACTTCTCATGTTCTATCAATCTTGTCTTCAATTTTCTTTTGGTTTCACCAATATATATTTTTTTGAAATAAACGTCCTTATATTCTAAAAAATATATAACAACATAAATTGCATCTATAAGAAAGTATCGAAATGCCAATGCAGAATTGTTTTTTTGAAGAACTGCCTCAAGTGTAATCTGATACCATCCTTTATAGAAGGTAAAGTGAATAAATTATTTAACAACAAAGAAAAGAATTGGAACTATGCTTTGCATGAATCTATGAAAGTCAAGTTATGGCATATAAAAATTGCTTTAGTAAGAGTTGAAATAAAGAGTGCATATTGCAAGAGTAGCGCCTTATATAACAGTTTAGACAAAGATTGGAAATATATAGAGAAAAGATCTAATCCAAAGATGTATAATATGATGAATTTAATTCAAGAGCAGAAATACAGGATGTACTATGGTGCTGACTTGGATAATGTCATGAGGAAATTCAATTTTTTAAAGAATGAAAAATGTGTGGTCATGAGAATTTCGGAAGAAGGTCCCAGTGATTTAGTGAATCTCAGTGACGTTGAAATACCAGAAAATGTGAAAAATACACTCAAACTTGGACCTAATTTCAGCCTGGTCCTGAATAATGATATTGGTCCAACAACAATCCAGTTAATTGGTGACATTGAAAGAACATTATTGGATGTGAGGGAAGAAGAGATGAACAAGGACATCAGGAACAATGTGATTAATATAATACACAATCATATTCAAAACAAAGCGTCATTTGATTGGAAATGTGAGAAGGGGGAGATCTCACAGAATTTTAAAGAAACAAAATTTTTTTTTAAAAACTCATAATAATGAAATTAAAGTGCTATTGAGTGACAAATCAAATACTACGGTTATATTAAATAGTAATGATTATAACAGTAAAATGATGGAAATATTGAATAATAAGTCAATTTTTGAGCAGATAAACTCTATGCCTGCAACTAAAATTGAAAATAAAATAAATAAATATGTAAAAAATCTTTTCAATGAGGAATTGATAGACTTGCCTATATGTACAAAATTAAAAACTGCTTGTACTTGCTTGGGTAGAGCATACTCATTGTCCAAATTACATAAAGAGGGCATGCCATTGAGACTTATTATTTCATCAGTCAATTCGCCAACTGAAAAACTTAGTAAATATCTGGCAAATATAATCAACAATATAATATCATATGACCATAGAGTGAAAAATTCCATGGAGATTGTGGGTAAATTAAAAAAATTTAAATTAAGAGATGACCATGTATTTGTGTCTTTTGATATTCAGGATATGTACAACTCGGTGCCACATGACTTGATCTTAAAGATTCTCAGTGATAGATGGAATGAGATAAATATACATACTAGCTTGACATATGATGCGTTCATTGAGGGTGTTAAATTGTGCCTGAATAATAATTACTTCACATTTGGTGAACAAATTTATCTGCAGACAACTGGTTTGCCTATGGGTGGATGCCTAAGCCCAACACTTGCAAATTTGATGGTAGATGATTTTGTAAAAGTGATGGTGAGTCATAGCAACATAATATTTTACATGGTTTATATGGATGACAGTCTCGCATATGTACCTGAACAAAGAGTAGATGAATTTCTACAGTATTTTAACACATATAATAAAAAAATAAATTTTACAGTAGAGAAAGAAAAGGACAATGAGATCTGTTTCTTGGACATTAAAATAGTGAAGAGAAGGAATGGATTGTTGACCGACATATATGAGAAGAAAACAAAGTCTCTCAGAATGTTAAATTATAATTCAGATAATCCAATGGCACATAAGATCAATACCATTTACAATGAAATAGACAGAATACACAAAATATGCCACCCAAGTTATATAAGAAAGAACATGGAAAAACTAAAAAGTAAAGCTACAAATAATGGTTATCCGGATGATTTTTGTGAATATGTGGAAAATATATATTATAAAAAAAGACAAAAAAGGATTAACGCTGATTCTAGAACTGATCAGGTAAATTATAAACACTCTATTATATATATACCATATATATCAGATAAAATAAAAAATGTTTTTAAAAAACACAATATTAAAATAGGTTTTAAATGTAATAAGCCATTAAAACAATTTTATAACAACAAAGACAAGCTAGAAAAGAATGAAAGAAATAATGTGGTATATAGGATAGAGTGTAAGGACTGCGAAAAAATATATATTGGTGAAACCAAAAGAAAATTGAAGACAAGATTGATAGAACATGAGAAGTCTGTAATACATGGAAATCTTGTGTCGGCGTTAGCCATACATGCAGTAGATAAGGTTCATAATTTTAAATTTGACGACGCAAAAATTTTATACGCTGAAAGTAATACTTTCAAAAGAAAATTCTTTGAATCTATATCTATAAGAAAAAATCTAGAAAGAACTGTGAACTTCAAGGTAGATACAGAAAATAATAGCAGATATTATTCTGGAATATTGAATAAGATCGGCGAAAGAAATTAGTATTGTGATGGATTTTTTATTTTTTCCGTGTGTGGACAGAAGGACATTTTAATGTTTTTTGATTAAATTTTAGAATATTAGGGGGATACTGGAAGGTTTTTGGGTTGGCAATACATTTTAGGGGATTTAATGTTTCGGGATGTGTATTCACTGGTGCTTTGTGTGTTGAAAATTGGAGTTCTTTGTGTTATCGTATAGATCAGTAAATAGTAAAAATAGAAAAAGGAAATAATTGTGATATGTATTCAGATGAATCAGAATGTGATTTGATTGGATCAAATAAATTTAAGATTGTTCAAGGTATGTTTGATGCTTTTTTTGATGTAAGAAAGAATGTAAATAATGTAAAAAAGATGTGATGTGTTCATTTGTTTATAAAATTATAGATATTGGAAATAATGAAAGGATGGTTTTATTTTTAGGCTGATGATGACATGAATGTATATGTCGAAACGTCCCTTGATATAACAATAAAATAAAATAAATGAAAAAATATAACTGTGTTATTATTTTTTGCAAACAAAGAAAATCAACACCTATTCTAAAAGAGAATTAAGATCCTCGAAAAATAAATAAATAAATTAATATAAATAAAATTCTCAGATCCAATCTTATAAAT